>CM055868.1:54680200-55280200 GCA_029582165.1 Portulaca oleracea
GAACTTTTGGGGTATTTGACAATAATGCACTGAACTTTGACCTTGAACAATAATACACTATTTTATTGAAAGATAGGAGAGAGGCGAAACTGCAAGAGTTTGAGGGTTCACTGAAAGAGTGAGTGAGTGACAGTGTTAGGGTTTTGTTTTGGTCATTTGTTATTTGGGCCATGTTCGACAAAATTAGCATTTTAGATAGCGGATATGGTTTATGTAACGTATAGCGGTTTAAGCAGCGAATAGTGGTTTAAGCAGTGGATAGTGGTTTAAGCAGCGGATAACGGTTTAAGTAGCAGATAGCGGATGACTGTTCAAATGAGAATTGTGTTCGATAAATTTAGCGGTTCAATCAATAGATTAATGTGAATTGACATAAAAGAGTATCAATAATTTCCAAAGATAAAATTTACAAAGGATATTTTTTTACCAAAATATATGAAACGCTACTCCAAACGCTAAACGTTAACTTTATTAGCGTTTCACAAAACGCTCCTTAAAATGCTAAACGCTCCTCAAAACACTAGCTTACCGAACGCTAATATTTATGCAATTACAGTTTTGACTTGGTCAAGACGCTAAACGCTACCACAAACGCTATAGCCGAACACAGCCTTGATTATTTCATTTGTATGTCTCTCTCTACGCTGACTACGCATAGCTTTCCAAAGCCACCCAATATTTTACTTTTGAGCCTTAATTTTCATGAAATGGACCCATTTTTTTGCACAAGGCCAAAGTAGACAAAACAATTAAAATTAAAGTGTCTGACCCAACGGGTCGACCCAAACCCAACTCGACCTGACCCGTTTTTTATTGGTTTCTCTGGGTTGGGTCATTTTCGGGTCCCGGGTCGGAATTTCGTGTTCAAAACCCATTTTTTGCGGGTCGGTTTGGGTCGAATTTTCGGGTCGTGTCGAGAATTGTCAGGTCTAATTGTGGTGAATTATGGTAGAATGGTATTTTGTGGTGGGTTATGGCACCGCAGTTTGCCAACCGCAGAAAAGAACAGGGTTTAAGATCCAAAAATGTATTTGACAATATCAAAATGCCCATCTAAAGCAGCTATATGAAGTGTTGTTATACCTCCATCTGTTGGTTTTTTGCTCACCTCCAAAACGACACCAAACAAAAAAACTCACATCTATGATAAATCAAATAAGAGACGAGAGCATTCATATGAATTTAATTATGTCATGAACTCCATCTTTATCTTTTATGGAAACCATGCAATGTTGAATACATTTAAACGTAGACCTTCCAAGCGCCAACAGACAAGATATGTCAATATGAAATACATAATAGCCTCCATAATATATAGCACGAATTAAAACAGGAAATATGGGCAGTATAATTACTTGATTCACAAAATCCTTGTTGGGGAAAACTGCTATTTTTCCCACCCCGCCAAGATCACTTTCAAGCAGAAAATAACAAGAAAATTTAAAGAAAATAACAACACAAGATTTAACGTGGAAAAACTCCCCCAATTGGGATAAAAACCACGGACCACCAGAAAAACGTTCACTATATGGAAATTATTACACCATACAATATACAATATTTTTCTCACACACTCTCATTCCTCTCATACTATCTTCAGACAGATCTCCAAGAAGACAACTTCTAAATCTCTCAAATAGTGTAAAGAAATATTGTGTGATGGGATGATCTAAATTAAAGAGCTAAGCATCCCTATTTATAGCCAAAACCAAGCAGCAAATCTCCTTCACTGGCGATGTGGGATGCAATTCACAGCCCCAATATTTGACTTTTCTTCTTTTTTTAATCAACATACAACAAATCTCCACCTTAAAAAAAGAAGAAAAATACAATCCGTTGACCATTTACGGTTGTCCAGCTACACATAACAGAATCAGTTTTCCACCTGACTCAAAACTCGATCAACCATGCACAGCTGCAACTTTCACATTGTCTGCTACTGACAATCATAATTCTTAGTTCAAGAATTATCATACTCTCACCATAAAGAGTATCTCCACCTAGATTGAATCTCATCAATCCAGGAATTTTCACTTGAAATCACTTCCTATTTCAAGAATTTCAGTTTCGGCACATGTCGAAAAACCTGCTAATAATTTATGGTGCAACTCTCTTGTTAACTTCTTGAGAGTTCATTAGCCATCGACATACTTTCCACCACACATCTTGCATCTCTTGTTAACCAATGCCCATGTGCAAACCTGTGGACCAGCTACCAATTAACATCCTCGTCCATGGCAATCTTTAAGGGTAGCATTCATGCCATGAGGATTTTCATATTTCTTTACAAAGAAATATCATCCCCTCTCCCAGGGAGACAACATTGGCAGCAATTTAATTCTTTGGAACTTCTAGCCGAACTAGCCCCATTATTTGGACATTTAGATTTAGGATGTCCTGGTTGACCACAAATCCAGCATATGATCTTTTTCTTAGAGCTTTTATTTTCCTTCCATTTGCCTTTAACAACAAGAGCTGAATCTTCTTGAGATTTTTCATCTCCATTCTTCAACCTCTTTTCCTCAGAAATCAATTTGCTTGTCACTTCTGAGAAAACCACAGTATCCTTCCCATACATTAAAATGGGTTGCATGTGCTTGTAGGAAGATGGAAGTGACCAGATGAGTCGAAGTGCCTTGTCTTCATCATCAATTTTCACTTTAATAGACTCCAGATCAGAAACAATCCCATTCAAAACACTCAGATGGTCAGAAATAGTTGTACCTTCCTCCATTTGCAATTTATGAAATTGCTCCTTCAAATATAACCTATTTGAAATACTTTTAGTTTGGTACAACTCTTCAAGTTTCTCCCACAACTCCTTAGTTGTAGATAATCCAATCACATTAGCAAGAACATTTTTAGCCAAACACAAGCGAATCTGGCTTGCCGCTTTCATGTCTAGCTCTTCCCATTCTTCATCACTAATTTTGGATTTTCCAGAGTCTTTATCCCTCTTAGATTCACTAGTTGGTCTACCTTTCAACGCCTTGTATAATCCAGATTGGATTAACACATCTTTGACTTGCACTTGCCACAAGCCAAAATTAATTTTCCCATCAAATTTCTCAATCTCAAATTTTGTCCCCATATTGTTTATCAGTACTCAAATGGACAAAATAGTTATCAAAAAATACCCACTAAATTAGTTCTCAGAAAAGAGATGGATCACAATAGAACCAAATCTTTCTTTAACCAGAACCTCTTTAGATCGTATTTCTTCACTATTTCCAAATACACAAGTACCTCAAAACAATTCTACTAGAATAGCAAACTCCACCGGAATCAAACTCCACTTGCTACTCCACCGAGACAGAACTTCTACTTAATAATAATTCTTATTCAGAAATTTTTTCTGATGTGGAATATCAGACAAAATGCAACCACAGAGCATACTAAAATTTCAAAAGAATTATTCTTCAGCCTTGGCTTCAACACAGCGAAAGAACTTCTTTCCTGATGTGGAAGATCAGTTTAAACTGCAACCACAGAGCATACTCAGACAGAACCTTGGCTCTGATACCACTTGTTGGGAAAAACTGTTATTTTTCCCATCCCGCCAAGATCACTTTCATGCAGAAAATAACAAGAAAATTTAAAGAGAATAACAACACAAGATTTAACGTGGAAAAACTCCCCCAATTGGAATAAAAACCACAGACCACCAAAAAAATATTCACTATATAGAAATTATTACACCATACAATATACAATATTTTTCTCACACACTCTCATTCCTCTCATATTATCTTCAGAGAGATCTCCAAGAAGACAACTTCTAAATCTCTCAAATAGCATAAAGAAATATTGTGTGATGGGATGATATAAACTAAGGAGCTAAGCATCCCTATTTATAGCCAAAACCAAGCGGCAAATCTCCTTCACTGGCGATGTGGGATGCAATTCACAGCCCCAATATTTGACTTTTCTTCTTTTTTTAATCAACATACAACAATCCTGACCCAAAATTGACACCTGATTTTGATCAAAAGATGATAAATTGTTGCTCTTTGATTGCATATATTACGCCAATGTATAAAGAATTTAAAGGGGATTTCAATTGGAAATTATCTTAAGAAACTAAAACTAAATAAAATTCCCATCAGATCAAGGATTTTACAACACCTAGCAAGATTGGTTAGAACCTAACACCTAAATTTTTGCAAAAATGTGTAGACACAGAGAACAATCTCATACACAAAGAAACGCAGGTGGTAAAGAACTTGCAACGAAACTTTGAAAGTTCAAATTCCAAATTAGTAAATTGAAAATGGATAGGCCACCTTAGTCAATTTAACAAATATTCAAGTAACCCTAAACCTATATCTACATAAAGGATATAAAATTAACCAAAATTTATCTCGTCAAAATTACAAAATCAATCCAAAACATCAAAACTGTTATGTCGCAAGGTTTGTCACTCTATTTAAGTTTAACATAGGCCGAGCGACGAAAATATTTCTCGTCGCAATTTCCATCGCAATATGATAAGATTTTAGTAGTGGGCGTCGCCTCTCCACCACCACTTTTCCATCTTGTTTCTTTGATCTCTCTTTCCCTCTTTAATGGACGTAAACCCTAACCACTGTAAAATCAAAATTTTAAGTTTCAATTTCGAGATTTGTAGAAAGAGAGGGTTTTGCAGGAGAAACAAGCTTTGAGAGGTTGGTGGTGGGGAAGATGAATAGTCACGACGAGAGGGAGGAGTTGAGGAGGAAGATAGACGTTGGAGGGATTGAGTTTTGAGTCGAAGAGAATTGAATGAAGGGGCTAGATGTGAGTTAGAGTAGATGATTAGGGTTTTTTTAATTAGATAATCAGTTAAGTTAATTATTCTGTTAATGACTCCCAAAATTTTTAAAAGTCACGTTTACCTGTTATATGAGGTCACCTACCAATTCCAACAAACTAATTTGCATTTTCATGCTCATTAATATGTCTTAATGGCATTTAGTGAACAAGTTTTGATAGAGTATTTTTGCCATGTATACAAAGATTAGTAACATTTTTATTCGAACACTCCAATCTAAGCTGCTAACTAATTTAGTGAACATGTAATCACCGTAATATTATTTTCTATGCAGCTGCATTATGGGTTTTGCATCGCCGTTGCGCCATAGTTTATATAATAAAAGTCTTGAAAATGAACATTTATTTTAAAGTTTGCCTTGTAGTTTGTATTCATATACGAATTTACTATTTTATTCTCAAATATAATAACTAGCAGCTTGTCTCTAGCTTGTTAACACACACATTTATTCTTTTGCTCTTGAATACAATGATCAATCGCTTGCCTTGAAACTCATATTGACACACAAATTTATTCTTTTGACCTCGAATATAATAACTAAGGAGTCTAAAATCAAATGAAAGTTAAGTTGCTAAACCTATCGATTAATAGGGGGAGCATGTTAAATACATGTCAGATTTATATCTGATTAGGGTAAATATGAGTTCGGTATATTTTGAATTTCGGTAAATTTGACACTAAAAACACGACACGGGTGTCTTTTGGGTTCAAGTAAATACGAATCGCATGTTATTTGACAGTAAAAATTTCTTTTGGTAGGGCAGATGAAATTAGTTTTACTTACATGTAACTTTATAATTATATTTTTCTAATCGAAATGATAAGAGTCTTAACATACAATAAACTTTAAAGCATCGTATGTAAGTATGATAACTAGATTATTGTATATTGTATTTGAAAAGTCGAATAGAATACTAAATATGAGTTATATAAAATTGTAATTTTGTTTTAATTTTTTTATATTTATTAAAATCTAAGTAGAATATATGTAATGTATTAAACTTGTGTATATTGCTACACCAAACTTATATAATGAAATGTAATCTCTATGGGGAAGAGCGATATACATATTAATATATTACCTTCCATCCATAATATTTGTCACTTTAGTTATTTTTATTTTTATATAATATTCATCATTTTACAATTTTAATAATATGTTAATGATCAAAGTACCCTTTACTGGTTGTGGGTCTTCACTCGTTCTTTTTCTATTAAAAAGGGTACGTTTATGTTTTAAAATTAAAGTAGTCAATGAAATTTTTAATTTTCACACTAACATTTTTACGGAAGGAAGAGAGTATTATGACCATGTCATTTTTTGTGGTTGGTGAAGTGTGGTAATCATATGGTATGGTAAAAATGTAAATAGGATAATATGATTTTGTACGGTGGTAAATTTGTGATAAGAATGGTTGTATGGTAGGTGGGGAAAGAGAAAAGTGAAAAATATGAAGAAAAGTGGATAGACAAAAAAGTGAGGAGAAAAAAATTACACTTATTATCATAAAGTGTGATATACTCCGTAATATAATAATATGGAATATATAATAATTTATAATTAATATGATAAATTATAATAGATACGATATAATACCGCACAAAAAATCTGGGCCGTAGGCACATGCATGTAGCCCATAAAGTATAATAGCACTTGCGCAAGCCTAAATGCTGCCCCAATATCATTCAGCTTTATAAGTACCGAAGTCTTAGTTTTCATGAAAACAAAGTTTATGGGCCTTTTATACTTAAGGCCCTAATTTATTTAGATTGGGTTATTGATTTTAAGGGACGACTTAAGAAGCAAATTGACCATAAAAAAATTAGGAAAATGTTAAGATCTCAAATTGTAAAATATGTGGAGACCAAAAAAGCTAAGATGACATGATTTTTTATTTTTTATTTATTTTTTATTTTTTTAATCACTTGACTGAGCTGGAAAAAGAGAAAACTTTAAAAAATTTAAAAAAAATCATATCACCTCGACCTCTTTATTCTCACATATTTTACAATTTGGGACCTTAATACCCTTCTAATTTTTCATAATCAATTAACTTCATAGGTCATCCCCAAGAGTCAGTAACCCATTTACTCCCTCCGTTCCATATTAATTGTCATATTTTTTACTTTCACAGTCTACAGTGTTATTCTTTAATTGATAATTTCTTACATAATATGTTATTAACAATTGCAATATTATACTTTTATGATAATATTTTTCGTTACGAATCTAATGGTGATAATTTTATATAGCAACTCATTGTATATAATGATAAATTTGTGGTCAAAATTTTTGAAATATAATTGCACAATTTCCAAAGACGATAGTTAATATGGAATGAAGGGAGTAGATTACTAACATAGTTCAAATTTCAACTTCCATGACTAAAAAACTTATTTATTTGTTTATTCATGAATATTAATTATTTATGGGTGATTGAGCTAAGAATTGGGTTGTTGGTATAATCTAGCAATGTGCATTGTATCACACATTTTGCCATTGCCTATTGGAGCACGTAAATGTGAGGTGCCACTGCTGCAGTGGTGCTCCATTAAATCCCAAAAGCTATCAACAGTGAAATTATTAATAATGAGTCGTACTATAAATGAAATGATTCCATCTGATTTAGGAGTAAATCGTCCAAGTACCATTAATTTTTTACATTGATTTCCATCGATACATAATACATGGTTGCCCTCTGCCCACATCACTGGTATTATTGGTGACAGTACAGGTCTTGATATTTTTCACCCTTGTTTTGAAATTTAACAACAAACTAATTTTGTGTGTTGGTGTGAGGAGGGTCTGGGGTTAACAAGGAACATTTATCTTGTTTTTGAGTCATTTTTTTCCAACTCCAAAATACACATTTATCTTGTTATTTTCTGCGATTGGCAAACTGCGGTACCACAGCATACCGTAGTTTGCTACAACTTATCACATTTTACCACAAATCATTACTTTTCTCTCTCCTCACTTTTCTCTTCTACTTTTTACATTCTCTCTCCTTACCTACCCCACATACCAATAACCTACCACAATTCCACCACACCACACCACATCATACCGTAAAAATACCACAGAAAAGAATAAGACATTATTCAAAGCCTATCATAAATCTCGATAGGTGCTTTTTTTTCTCATAGCGAACCTATTCGTGCCTTTACAAGGTCCTACACACAAGTAATGCAAGAAGAGAGCTGATCATATTGATAATTAAGAATGTAATCAAAGTCACAGCAAGCATTATATACAAGGATAATATGAAGATTATTATATATGGGTATAATGTGAATCGACTTTATGGTCAAGTAACAGACTATAGATGTAGAACAAAAGGGCTATTCTAGTGGTTCATTGCAATGCCAGCCTTTGATGAACTGTATAGAGTATGAATATGTACGGACAAATGTATACTCAAATATATAACAAACTTTCAAGAAAAATACGTTTGGGGGCAGTGTGGGAAATCAAACGTAAACAATCTTCCTTCACTAGTAGAATTTAACCCTAAATGCGTCTGTAGATGGCGTCTAGAAAGGGGTAAAACGGACGCCAAAATGATTTTAGCGTCTGATATAAACGGACGCTAAATATTGTTCCGCCTTTTTGAAAAGGCGTCTGAAGTTGGCGTCCGTTAAAAACAGACGTCATTTTTCGCGTCGGCTGTCGTCGAGGCGCTGATGCCAGTCTTTACGAGGCGGCTTTTCAGCAGAGTTGGCGTCTGTTAAAGGCAAAACGGACGCTATATTTGGCGTCTGATTATGCATTTAACGGACGCCAACCCTAAACATAAATTAAAAAAAAAATTTACGATTAACAAAATCAGAAATAATATGTGTTTTTTATATTTATTTGGCGTCTGATTATGCATTTAACGGACGCCAACCCTAAACATAAATTAAAAAAAAAATTTACGATTAACAAAATCAGAAATATTATGTGTTTTTTATATTTATTTCAATAATAATGAAAAACATTACGATTAATAATGAAAAATATTACGATTAATAATGATAAAAAATACAAAAACAAATTATATACGTCATTAATAAAAACTCCAAAAAATACAAACATATTTTAGTAACGAAAAAATATAGTTTGCATAATATATAGTACAAACTAAATAGTAATAATGAAAAAAAATACAGTTTATATGGATTTAAAATGTACAATTTCATATACATATATGTGTGTAAAAATTACAAAAACAAATTATAATAAATATTTATTTTCAGAGTTGGTTTATAACTAATAAGATACAAAAAATAATTACAATCTACAATCTTCAATCTTCAATCTTCAATCTTCAATCTTCGTAAATTTTATTAATTAGTGGAGTGAATTGATTTGAGGTGGAGGGAATTATTGAAATGATATGGAATTTAGAGAGAAAATTGATGGATGAATGAAGGAGGGAAGAGAATGAAGGAGGGAAGAGAAATGAAATGGAGGGAAATATTCACCTGGATGGTGCTTTTATAGATCAAACAGACGCCAATTTACCGTCACAGAATATTCTGTTTGGCACCTTAACGGACGCCATTTTTGAAAGAGAATTGAATTGGAGGGAAAATATTCTGTGCTTTTATACAGACAAATGGCGTCCGTTACGGTACCAAACAGACGCCAATTTTAAATATGGCGTCTGTTTGGAACCTTAACGGACGCCATGTTTGAAAGAGAAATGAATTGGAGGGAAAATATTCAGCTGGATGGTCCTTGAAATATGGCGTCTGTTTGGTACCGTAACGGACGCCATTTTATTTGAAAATTATCCGCAAATTAATTTGATTATAATAGTAATTATTAATAATAATATTATTATAACAATAATGCTAGTAGTATTATAATTATTAATATTAACTATAATTATAATTATATTATTAATCTTTAAAGAGAAACACATATATATATATATATATATATCGTACGTGTTGAATGATATTTATTTAGGGTATTTAATTAGTTATAATTAAATTATTAGTATTATGATTGTATTTTTAAAAATTTTATATATATCAGTTGAATGATATTTAATTATTTATTAATTTGTATACGTACGTTAAGTTATATAATTAAATGACGGCATATATACGTATTTGTAACATAATTACTTATTAGACTGAGCCAGTGGTTATCGAAACCAAGACAAATATATTACGCATATATAATAATAAAAGTGTTTGATTAAGTTAAAATATTAAAAACATACAAATAAAAAAATTATTCTTCTCCTTCATTATTATTATCATCATCAGTAGGGTGGGTGGGCTCAGGTTGGGTTGGTTGATAAGGAGGGCAGGGGACTGGCTGCGGATGGGGCGTAAGAGGGTATTGCCCTTGTCCAGTGTAGGGCTGACTCCCAGACGAAGATCCGACAACGAAGGGGGCTTGCCAATTATAAGGCGGCGGTGGTGGTTGCTGGTGTTGCTGGTATTGCATTTGCATTTCGCGTTGCATTGCCGCCATTCGTTGCTCGAATTCTGTATGCATTTGATGCTGCAAACGGCGTTGCATCTCCATCATTTGTTCCTGCAACCTTATCTGCAACTGTTCCTCCATTCTTTGCTCCATTCTCCGCCTATCTTCCTCGCGAGCTTGTCGTTCTCGCTCGAGTTCTTCTTGGAGCTCTGCTCATCTCTCAGAATTTGAGCTCGGATGTCGACGGAGGAGGAGTCACCACGCCGTGGACGCCGCCTAGATGCGACGTGGGAACCGCTTCATTTGTTCCCCACGCCCCATGCCTACGACGTGCCCCCGACTCTGCAGCTGCTTATCAAACCAGAACTCTTCTGGAGTCATGAGAGGAGCTTCCGGTTGACCGTCCTCTCGCTGCTTGGCCGCCATCTCCCGTTTATAAGTATCATAATCGCCAAGCATCTTCTCCTGATTTAGTAAAACATAAAAAGAGTATTTTAATAAAATTAATGAATTAATTATAGTTTAGGTTTGTACGTTAATAAATCATGTCGATATTCAATGATGAAGATTTTTTAATTACCTCAATGACCTTGAACCTGTTGTCCACCCACTGATCGGTGCCTTTCCTCATATGGGTCGCCTCGAATTGTTCCCATATGGTTGGGTCACGGTCTTTCTTCTTTTTCTGTAAGCATCAAATACAACCGTGTTTTTTTAATTAAATGTTAGTATCAAATACGTGCATGATATTTAAACATTCACAGCTATCTTACCAATTTTTCCCTAACAATACCAAATGGAACTGGGCCCATTGTGTGTGATGGTGGGCCCTTTTCTTTGTCCATCTTTCTCGCCCGGCTCATGTTGGAGCACTTTTCAGCATACCGTGGGTCTTCCCATAATTCGACGAATTTTTTCCAAATTTCGTCGTCGAGTATCCATTTAGGCTTACCTTTACCCGCCAGCCAACGCTTTTTGGATTTGCCTATAGCGTCGCTGTATTGTTTGATAACCCGACGTCTAAACCAGTCACGGATATATCCGTCATGCTGGGGTTCCCACCGATTTTTCTACATTTAAACCATATGCGTACATGAAGAAATTAAACATGCAAATTAGACAATCAATTTCATCAAGTATAATAAATTAAACCATACGTACATATATAAACATATATATATATAAAGGTATACGCAAACATGGGCGTTAAATACGTAACTTTACCTTGAACTCCTCAAATATCAACTCTTTTGTTTGAAAAGGCACTTTAGCCCATTTAGGCCAAAAGTCTTTGAAGTTTTGCTTCACGATGTCCATAATGGACCTGACCGCGTGTGCTCCATAAGGCGATACACTGAAACCAATAAGAAATAGATGTCAGTTTAGATGTCATAAAATTTGTTATATATTTAAACACAAACATATATAAATTCATAATATAATCAAAGTTTTGTCAATGAGACATGATTGATACTCACGAGCCACCACATGGTTCAATTATGAATCTTCCATCCGGTGTTTTTGGAGCATCTCCCGGAACGTCTAGCAATTCGATCACTGTACGAATATCCTCCTGGCCATCCCCTTCAGTTTGGGTAGCCTCCCCCTCAGTTTGGGTCCCACCAGCTTGGGTACCTCCCTTGATTTGGGTCCCACTGGGTACCCTCCCCGATTTGGGTACCACCGGCTGGGTACCCTTCCGCTTGGGTACCACTAGCTTGGTACCTCCTTCCGGTTGGGTACCATTAGCATCGGTCTGGTTACCCTCCCCTTCAGTTTGGGCACCCTCCCCTTCAGTTTGGGCACCCTGATGATAAGCCTCATACCCCTGAATGTACTGAAAGTCGCCCATCGTCTGCTGGACATCGGGCGCAAATAAGCGCATCAACTCAAGGGTCGACTGATCTATTTCTGGATGCGCTGATGGATCGAATTGCGGGATGTATGGTGACGGTGGGTTGTTCGATGATGACCCCCCACGTCTGTTTCTAGACCCACCACATGATCCATCTCTTCCTGTCATCTTAAGAATATCTGCGAACGGATGTCATTTCGCATAAAAATAATATCTAAACCCTAAACATCAACAATAAATCATAAACTATATAAAAATCATAAATATATAAAAAACATGCCTAAACCTTATATCGAACATAACTCATAAAATATATAAAAATTATATCTAGCTAAACCCTAAACATTAATAATAATTCATATAATATATATTTAAAAACATACCTAAACCCTAAATCTCAATAATAATTCATAAAACATATAAAAATCATATCTAAACCCTAAACATCAATAATAATTCATAAAACATATAAAAATCATATCTAAACCCTAAACATCAGTAATAATTCATAAAATATATATAAAAACATACTTGATTGACTGGTTTTGATCTTCAACGCACACAGTGTAGTCACGTTCTTCTTCTTCTTTCGTTGTTTCTTCCTCGTCATAAAATATATATAAAAACATATAAAAATCATATCTAATCCCTAGAAATCAGTAATAATTCATAAAATATATATAAAAACATACCTGATTGAGTGGTTTTGAACTTCTTCCTTCGTTGTTTCTTCTTCATTCGTCTTTTTCTTCCTCGTCAATGGCTGCTGCGAGTAAAATATTGGCAGCGACAATTGAAGAAAAAATGGCGTTCGTTAAGCTTATTAACGGACGCCAAAATTTTAAATATGGCGTCCGTTTCTAGATCAAACGGACGCCAATTTGTTCTAAAAGTCAATGTTCTGATTCCAAGATCTAAACGTTAACTGTTAGAAATTTTGGCGTCCGTTAAACGTATAAACAGACGCCAAGTTGGTTAAATATACTGATGTTTAGGGTTCCAAGATCTTATCGTAAATGTTACCAATTTTGGCGTCTGTTAATTTGGTCAAATGGACGCCACCTTCCATAATTTCCGTCAGATGGCGTCTGATTTTGTGTTAAACAGACGCCAATATTGAAAGTATCTGATAACGTTCTGACTAGAACTGTTAACCAGAATGGCGTCTGTTTAGTAGTCTAACAGACGCCATGATTTTAAAAAAATTTATGATAAGAAAGGTCTTTAAATTAACTTTATTAATAAAAATGTTATAGATTTTAATATTTTTAATTTTATTGTGGTTATTTATTTATTTATTTTCTTATTATAATTATTGTTATTTATTTATATTATTATATATGTTTTGAAATGGGCGTCTCAAAATATATAGATCGATTAAATTTATTCGTTACATATATAGCATGTTTGGATACAAAATTCGAATATTAATTATATATTACAATAAATTGTGTAACACAACTAATTAATATTCATCGTTGTCTCCCTCGCCCTCATCCTCACCCTCGTCACCATCTTCATATTCGTCGTCGTTGTCTCCATATTCCTCTTCGCTCAATTCGGACGTATTATTGACCACTATTACTTGGGTATTGTCCATATCGACAACCTCATCGTACACCCTTCAATCATGAGTACTTGAGAAACGGTGCCATCGGGGTTGATCGGGACAACAACTCTGTTGATCATCTTGGAGGGCCAACGGAAGGGTGTATCGCTTGTCAGTGCATATGAAGGTTTGTTTGCAACCACAACCCACCAATTAGCTTTATCCCGTATGCACGGGTAATTCATGAACAACACTTGGGTTGCGCACCCGCCAATATGAATGGGTCATACTTCCATCATCGCCCTGTGTAATTCAACAAACGGGCATAAATTTGGTGAACGGACACTGCATCGGGTATTGTCAAACCAATCACATCTGAACAATATGCTCTTTCTAGTGACGGGCCCAACATATTCTAATGCAATGACTTCTTGGAGAACGCCGTAGAAGTCATCAACAAATCCACCGCCACCCGTGCCTTTGACACACACCCCGGCACTATACGAAGCCAAAGAGTTACTCCTTGCTTGGGTGTGAAACAAGAACCCGTTGACTCGATAAGCACTCCACGTGGTCACTTTAGGTGAAGGCATACAGGCTAACTGGTAAAGGTGGTCATGTCGCTCATCTTCGTAAAACCGAAATGCTTCCCAATTTTCTTTCACATGTTTTAACAGTTACATTTTGAACATATTAATTTTCGTTTAGATATGGGAAAAATAAAAATTGTTCAAAAGGTGTGCAATTCTCACCGATAGCTGATAAAACCATTGTGTGAACTCCGATTCAATCATCTGATCCAATTGAGTGTCCGTGGCATCAGGAAATGAAGTCAACTTGAAATTCTTAAACAACCTGCGTGGGATACAAGCTCATTAATTATATCGAACGGATGGAATATATATTATATCGTAAACATAATGTTGAACAGTGCTTACTCTAAGTAGTGGTTGACTTCTTTGCAGTTCAGCAGGACGTGCAGGTGTGCTGCTTTGTACTCCCGATCGTCGAGCCACCTCGTGCTTACACCTCCAACGGGGGTCCCATCGTTCTGAAAACCGACAATAACATAGGATCATTGTCGACATTAATTGGCACGCCGTCACGCATACCTGTTGATGTAGAAGATGATACTTCTGGTCCAAAGTATGTGGATGCAAATGGGAAATCTCAAACATGAGGTACGCTTGAGCCATGGATCCTTCAGGGTGTGCCTTGTTCTTGATTTTCTTCTTCAGCCACCCGAAATACCTCTCAAAAGGATACATCCAACGATATTGAACAGGACCACCAAAAAATGCTTCCTGAACCAGGTGGATGGGGAGGTGTTCCATTACGTTGAAGAAGCCGGGGGGAAATATGGTCTCCAACTTGCAAATTATTATGCGAATTTCTTTGTCAAGCCGGACTAAATCACTGTGCTTCAATGTTGTGGCGCACAGGCTCTTGAACCATTGGCTTAACTGAACAAGTGGCTCCAACACATCATCGGGAAGTGCCCGGAACGCAACAGTAATAAAGATTCGCAAGAACACATGATACCATGGCTTTTAAAGTTTTGAAACCTTTTACCTGATGTATCGACACAGTTTGCAAAGTTCGAAGCATAGGCGTCCGGCAATCGAAGCTGTTGTGCCCAATCATAGACGTCTGATCGCTTATTCTCGGGAAGAACATATTTGGCTCTTGGCTGCAAGGGTTTACCGTTCGGACCAGGCACTAGATGGAGTTCAGGCCTGTCGCATATATCGGCCACGTCCCTCCTTGCATTTCCATCATCCTTCGTTTTGCCGGTCACCCCCATCACCATGTTTACGATGTTGTCCACAAAGTTCTTCTTAATGTGCATCACATCTAAGTTGTGTCGAACCACGTGATCCTTCCAATAAGGCAACTCCCAAAAGATACTTTGTTTCTTCCAATTATGAGCATTCTCTCGGAATCCCGGGATTATAAAGTCCCTATGGGTAGTCACCTTTGGGAAGTCCTTCACCTCCTCATAGATTGAATGACCGTTTTTCCTACGCGGTGGGACATTTCTATCCGGGCAAGTGTGCCCCTTTCGAAATGCCTTTCGATTCCTTCTAAAAGCATGCCCCTTATCAAGAAACTGTCGATGACAGTCAAACCACGAGTTTTTCCTCCCATGCTTCAGACGCATTGCTTTCAATCCATCCATGCAAACAGGACAAGACATAGCGCCATGCGTGCTCCACCCAGAAAGCATCCCAAGGGCCGGAAAATCATTGACCGTCCACATCAACGATGCCCTCATGTTGAAATTTTGTCTCTTGGAGATGTCGTACGTTTCAACTCCCAACCATAAGCATCGCACTCGTCCACCAAAGGTTGAAGGAAGACATCAATTTTATTTCCGGGGTTCTTCGGACCTGGAATAATGCACGTGAGGAACATGTACGGCGTTGTCATGCACAATTCGGGTGGCAAGTTGTAAGGAGTAACTACAACCGGCCATATCGAATAAGATTTCCCTGTCATGTTGAACGGGCTAAACCCATCCGCACACAGGCCCAACCTTACATTCCGCAATTCCCTCACAAAGTCTGGATGCGCGCTGTCAAACATTTTCCATGATGCGCCGTCCGACGGATGACAAAGAACACCTTCATCGCGCTTGTTCTCCGCGTGCCACCTCATATGGCCGGCTGTATTCTTCGATGCATACAGACGCTGCAGCCTAGACGTCAAAGGAAAGTAAAACATTCTCTTGTACGGGACACCTTTACTTGTCTTCGCCGACGATTTTTGTGGCTTATACCTCGGGTGACCACAAAATTTACATTCACTGAGATGTGCATCGTGCTTATAGTAGATCATGCACCCACCAATGCAACAATCAAATGTTTCATAGCCCATCCCCAACTTCTTAACCTTCTTTTTCAACTCATCGTAGTTTCTAGGCATTAGGTTCGGCTGGGGACAAGTCTCACTCATCAATTCCATGATATCGTTCATTGCTTGCTCCGACAAATTGTGCTTCGACTTGTGATTGACCAGTCTCACGGCAGTGGACAACTCAGTATGGGTCGTACACCCTTCCCACAGAGGCTGTTGAGCAGATTGTAGCATATCATAAAATTGTTGAGCTCCTGCATTAGGCGCCTCATTCGCCATGATGAAATCATTCATCATATCTTCCGCTCGTCGATGAACGGTGGTGATCAGGTTCCTCGTTTGTCGCGAACTATCTCGCACCTGCCCCGACCTACCGCATCATCACCACCGCCATCGTCATCATCATAATATTCACGCCAATCTTCACCATGACTAACCCAACACCAATATCGCTCCATAAACCTTCGCCTGTACAAATGTGTTTTAACTTCATCTGGAGTCATTCCGCACTTATTCTTGCACTTCACACATGGACACCGATACTTTCCAAACCTCGAATACTCATACGAATTACTCTTTGCAAATTTATCAAACATATATACCCCAGCAGCCCATTCTTCCCTGATAACCCTCCTTCCCGGTTCAAACCTCTGGTACATCCAACGTCGATGTGGAGGCCCTTCCATAATGTACGTGAATCTGTTCATGAATTAAAATTACTCTTGCTTAATCCTCCAAATGAGTACAATATACATATCACAATGCAAATTCATATTCACCATAATTTTCATTGATCATATCACAAAATTATATCAAAACTCATAAACCCTATACCTCCTAAACATATATACAAAACATACAAAATTCATATCACAAATTCCATTTCAATCACTACTATTTTCGTTATTCATATCGCAAATTTATATCAAAAATTCATAAAACATACATAATTCATATCATAAAACCCTATTTTTCACCGTAATTTTCGTTATTCATAACAAAAATTTTATATCAAAAATTCATACCATAAACCTCCTAAATATACAAAACATACAAAATTCATATCACACATTCATATTCACCATATTTTTTCGTTATTCACATATATATCATATATTTATGTCCAAAATTCATAAACATCATAATTCTAAAACATATAAAACATCCAAAATTAATATCACAAATTCATATTCATTATATTTTTCGGTTATATATATATCACAAATTTATAACAAAAATTACAAAAGAACATAACCCTAATAATTTAAAAAACAACAATAATTAATAAAATTACCTAAATTTTGTGAATTGAAATGCTCTTTCGTTGAATCTTCTCTTCAACCTCTCGATTTTTCTCTCTTCCGATCCGTTCAAAATGGCGAGCAAGATAATTTCTCCATTTTTGAACAGATCAAGGCTCATTTTATTTAATGGCGTCATTAAGTATTAAATGACGCCAATAGGGTTTAATATTAAAAAAATATAAGAAATAGCCTCACAAAGAAATAAGCGGTGCACTTTGGCGTCCGCTTTCCCAATCGGGCCTTACGCTAAATATTTTGGCGTCTGTTTGCCTTTAAATCAGACGCCACTTTACACATTATTTTAAAAAAAAATACGTTTGGGCGTCTGACGTCTAAACAGACGCCATTTGATGGACGCATAATGACCCCAATTCTACTAGTGCTTATATAAACTGATGTTCATGGAGAAGCTAATTCCTGTGGACACAAAAACTATTCCGGTCGACCACTTTGAGAAACTCTTGAAAAACAAAATGAAAGCCCAAGAAAACCATATGCTTGCTTAAGTAAAGTGATATGCATCTATGCGTCCTATGTAGCCGAGGAAGAAGTAAATGTACTCTAGTACTATTATGATTAAAAGGAAATACTTCACACAAACTAAGGCAAAGCACATACTCTACTAGCAAATCTCACTCTATGACTTTAAAGTTAGCCTTCAAAGCTCCTTCATTTAGTAGTATCATATCCTTCGTTAAGTACAAATATTTCAAATTTGCTTTAATCATGTCTTTCATGAACTTTTTAAGTCTCTCACGTCCCCTTCGCCTAAGGGATATCCTAATCCCTCCACATCTCTTAACAAGGTCAACCTTGTTTCTCCAAATGTCATGGTTAAACCATCTCAATTTAGTCTATCAACTTAACTTATCCTCTATTGATGTTATCCCTAAATGCATAATCAAACATCATGTGTATTATTTATATAGTAAACACTTTATTATTTTCAAATTATTTGTCATTTTAACTGTAATTTACAAAATTTACAAAATGTTCACTTTAATTTCGATTAATTTAATTCCTTGAAAATGTTCATCATGGTGAAAAAGATTTGTGGTGTGAAAGGTATATTAGCTAAGAAGAATTGAATACATTTTGGAGTGGTTTGGAGATTTGATAGGTGGATCTTTTAGCTATTGTTTTATTGTCATTTTATTTTGTGGTTTCTTGGTTGTATAATTAATTTGTTAGCTGCTACAGGTTTTTCTTGTTGTTTTGTAGAACCCCATAGTATCTTTATGCAAATTTTAGCTTTTAATTCCTTGTGATTATAAATATATGTATATACATAAAGGAGGGAGTAGATTAGTAAGGGAATGAATCATAATTCATAATTTGCTGAAATATCCGATATAAATACAAATGATCCATATTAAATATCAACAGTCTATCCATGTTGAGAGTATGGTTGGAATAAGAGGGGAGAATAGTAGGGAAGAAAAACAAATGTTGTAAATTAGGTAGATAGATGGTGGTACGTCATATTCATATGTATTTGACGTTTGAAATATGTAGAGGGGGGGGGATTACAAGCTGCGAGTTGCGATGAAACGGTAAGGTGTCCACCACTAATAATATCTTGGGATAGTGACGGTCCAAATAAATTAGGGCCAGGGCCAACCTTATTAATTACGGAATACCACACACAAGCTGGGCCCCTCATTTATTTATCATAACTTTGCACTGCCACTCCTATTCTAAGGCCCATTCTTGCTGTTGTTCCGATGGATCCTTCGTCTTTTCCATTTTCTCCAGCAGTAGTAAATTTTGTGTCATAATAAATAAAAAGCAAATAATTTGTGTATTGACCATCTTATAGTTCAAACAATTGTTCTCCAAATTAACTTGCTATTCATGTTGCTGGCCTTCAACCAAGTTTAGTTTGGATGTCTCATCTATATCCTCATACAAAATTGATAAATTTTAATAAAGTTTTAGTCATTTCCTAGGAAAGTTACTTAACTTTTCTTAGTTGACCGAACTCTTATGATTAGTTGTAAAATGATGGGAGACAATTTTTCAAGTGTGCCCCATTATTTTCCAAGTTGAATGAGAAAAACTTTCTCATAGTGGACTTGGGAAAGGTTTTTTTCCTACGAAAAGGGAAAAATTTTATAACTTTACTTTCTGGAATGTCTCTAAAAATTATAAAGGTAGTTTGAACATTTCAAATAAATTATTATGTTTTCAAAGGTAAACAAATACTATAAAATATTCTTTTATAGAAGAAGTTTTCCTAGGAAAAACTTCTCCGAATTTTTTTTTCTGAGAATCATTTTTTCGGGAAAAAAAAAACCGAACACTCTGCTAATGGTTAAGATTGAGACCCTAAATGAATGGGTTCCCAAGTCCAATTCTCCCTCCCCCATTTACCTATTACAAAATTAATAATAATAATAATAATAATCTCAGTCATGAGTCATGCATGATCTCATACATAAACCGGTCGAGAACATCTTTAAAATTTAAGATGAAATTGTGAGTAGTACATAAACAGAGAGTTAGGGATGTTGACTAGTGCTCTGCTGACCGACGATCAGTTAACATCAGATTAGACATCGACAAAAACAAACATGGAATTGATTTGCAAGACCGAAGCTGAGGAAGATTAGATGCTTAAATCCTAACTTTTCATTTTCTTTCTAAATTTCTAATTCCAGCACGCTATTACCATTGCAATTTGCATGCTACATTGCTACAACCCATACAACTGATATCACTCTTTCATCAGTTACAACTACGATTAATTCAATTGTTCAAGGTGTTATACATGATCACTCAATTTATCAACTTAGGCGTTGTTGTTTTATGCGGTGGGTAGAGTGTAATGATGGTTCGGTGCGGTAAAAATTTAAAAGATGTGGTGAGTCGTGGTGAGTCGTGGTAGGTAAAGTAGGTGAGGAGAGAAAATATGAAAAGTAGAAGAGAAAAGTGAAGAGATATATTAGTAATAATTATGATATGGTGGAGTGAAATGTGGTAGAAATTAAAAAAATGCAGTGCAATGCGGCACTGCACCACAATCTACCGCAAAAAAAAAACAGGGCCTTAAAAAGCACCAACAATTCCAACCAATGAAATTGAGAAGTCTCGACTCTAGTCTATTCCTTTGATCTCCATTTCACATGTTTTTGCAGGTTTGATTAGGGTTTGCTAGGTCTAGGATTAAGTTTATCAATGTCAATCTATTGTTCGTCGAGTCAATGTTAGGTCATTTTAGGGCTCTTATTTGTTTAGGGTCAATTTTCATCGTAGGGTCATTAAGGTTACTTTAAACGGCTTAGGTCATGTCATTATTGAGCTAAAATTAGTTGGGCCCTTTATTGTTTTGGTTTAACTATTAGTTTAAAAAGTTTAATGTGTAAAATAATTAGATTAGTGTTGTTTTGAATTTGATCATGTTTATTTTTAAGTTAATTTGATTTATTTTTATCATACTCATTTGAAATTGTGAATATCAACTTAATAATAGTTTAGGTTGTTGATAAATAAAAAGAAAAAAAATATGCTCAAACATGTAGGTTAATTAGTTTAAAATTGATATCAACTCCCTACATATACGACGACAACATTAAACTTCAACAAAAATAGCATCCTTGTCGGAGGAGTTACGTTGACATTTTCAATTAAAGCTTATTTGAGTGTTTGAAACAAAATCTAAAAATTTAAAAGTTTTGGTTAAAACAGAGAAGAGATTATATTGGGGATTTGTCACAAAATACATTTGGTTCTATATGGCTCGGAAAACTACCAAGCTAAACCCGCTCTTCCCCTATTGGGATCATATTGGCCATATTGTGAGCCGTTAGGTTTCCATTGCTCTTGACATGATTTTATTGGCAACACCAAAAGTGATTACCTAAGAGATTTAAGTCTTCCACAACTACATCAAACATATACTTATTTTGAGGTTGGTTTAAAGACAACTAGACAAGCAATCAAACTCAAATTCAACACTTATAAGCAAACCTTTGAGCTAATTAATTACTAGACTACAAAAACAGCCACCTTCACTTCAACAATGCTAGTTTGCAAAATGAAAATATTGATTGGGTAATAAATTTATAAAGTGAGAATTGTCAAGGGTTATAATTGATCTTCAACCCTCTTTTTTTTTTTTTTTTAAACTCGAATTGTGTCTATGTATGTCGAAGGTATACGTGATTTATTATATAAACTCTTCAATAATATTTGGGCTTCCTTAGAAAACATGGTTAGGGAAAATGACTTTGAGCAGCACAAAAAAAAAAAAAAAAAAACTTTGGCTACTCAAGCTATATACTATATAGTTATATCTTTTTCAACGTTAGTCCTTTCATATTATATTTAGATTCATAACCGTTGTGCTTCATTTTACCCCTCCCAATATAATCCCATTTCATATGATCATTGTGTCCTTGTCATACTGATTATATTGCTCATTATAATGCTCACTATGATGCCCTATACCAATAATACCATTAAATTAAAAATGGATCCAATCTAATAATAATATCTAATTATTTACCATTAATGGATCCAATCTAATAATAATATCTAATTATTTACCAAATGGTCAAATACACACCCTATGTGTGTTAATATCTTAAAATGTCGCAATCAAAAAAGTTGAACCTATGCATGCCGCACTACGGAAAATTAAAGTGGCTGATGTTAAAAAGAAAGATTAGTCCAAGTTTGGTCAGTGGGAAAAAAAAGTTAAGAGAAGAGGACGAGTAGTTTAAAAGCGGATTATGTGTCGGAAAGTTGTGAAATTGGTATTGTAATTATTATTATGTCCTCTTCACACTCACTCACTAACTCACACTAATCACTTTGTTATTATTATTTTTATTATATATTATTATTATTATTATTATTATTATAAATGTTGGCTTTGTGGGCATCCTTAATCGTCATAGTTAGTGATTAGTTAGTGATAATTAATTAGCACGAGCCTGTGAATATCATCATGATATCTCACTGTTTCTCCCAGAGTACTTGAAGTGGTTGATTAAATTTCACGGAATCATGAAAGTGATGCATGTCTATATATATTTATATATCTTTTGTTTTATGGAGTTATGATGTATTTGTATCATTGTATGATGTTGCTTAAGTAGGGCATATAGTTTTATTAATTTCAAATATCTGATTAATTATTGGGTTGACAGGATTACATACACAAAGTGCTTGCTAGCTAGCTTCGATTATATATCGCTTTCTAGGAAGATTTCCTCTCATCCTTAGAATTTTCAATTTAATTAAGAGTCTAATTTACTAGCCTCTAGTTCTTGTTTAATTTGTTGACTATTTCAAAAATGATGGATGCAAACACTTTTCTCATTTTAGATCGAAATAAGTGGAGTTTTAAGATCATTGAAAATAAAAATATAAACATTTTGCTACAAGATGATCGTTAACCATCTTGTATTTCATCTAAATTACTTATAAAATTAAATGTAAGTATATTTAAATAATTATAAAGTTATATTTCATTACTTTGAAGGTTATTACAATTTATAAACAATATAAAAATAATTATTTATTAGTATTTTTTCATAAATATAAAACTATGCATCAAATATTCATTTTCTAATATCATTGATCAAATTAAGCTATTATTTATATTTTTTGACCTTGTTAATAAGTATTATGCTCTTATAGTTGTGTAGACACTGAATTTTTTCATTCAATTCAGCTTTTTAAATATTGTAATTTATTTTGAGTTTCTTTTATTTTGAAATAATTTAGAAAAATGCCAAGAATTTTGAAATACAAAAAATGATGAAAGAAAACCCCAAAAAAATCATAAAAGAGCCCAACACTACAAGATGGCAGGCCAAATAAGACCGTTTCAAGCGACCGTTTAATAAACGGTCGCAAGAAAGAGGCGGCCGACCGTTCATAAACGACCGTTAATGAACGGTCGCTAGGTAACGACCGTACAAAGAAACGATCATTCACAGGAACGACCGTTCAATTGAACGGTCGTTAGGTAGCGACCGTTAAATTGAACGGTCGTTCCTGTGAACGACCGTTTCTTTGTACGGTCGTTACCTAGCGACCGTTCAATTGAACGGTCGTTAAGTGAACGGTCGTTCGCCTTTTTATACCGTCAAACGGCTCCAATCTCATTCAATTGCGCAACTCGGAACTCTCAAAACCTGTTCACTCTTCTCCCTCTTCTTGCTAGCCGGCGAATTGGACCGGAAACCGCCGCCTGCCGCCACATTCCGCCGGAACCGACGACGGTAAGTCCTCCTCTTCTCCCTCCTTATCAATTCTTCTAAGTTTTTGGTGGTTAATAACAACGTAAGCCCTCCCTCTTGCTAGCAAATCGGACCCGGAACTGCCACTTTTTGTCCCCGCCTTCGCGTCCAGCGCTGCCGCTGCATCGCCATCGCTGCCGCCACGCTGCCGTTCTCTCCGGTAAATTATTTGAAATTTGTCAATTTTGTTAATTATATATTTATTTGTATAAATTATGAGCATGCATTAATTAGGTTAGTATTTGTGAATAATTAGTATTTATTCGGTTAATTTTTGTGTTAGTTGTATTAGTTTAATGATATGTTGTGAAATTGTATGTTAATTAGGTTAGTTATATTACTGTTTAAGTATTGTATGTTAATTAGGTTAGGTATGTGGTGAAATTTGTCAATTAGTTTAATGGTATGTTGTTGTGTATGTTGTTGTGTTAATTGTGTTTTATTATTGAATTTTTGTATTAATTGTATGTTACTTGTATTAGTCAGTAATGTTTTGTAATATTTATTGTTTTAGTTATGAAAATTGTTAATTGTATGTTTATGTGTATAAATTATGAGCATGTGTAAATTAGTATGGATTAGGTTAATACATGTGTAAAGAATGTTTAGTTAGTTATGTTGTATATAATTGTTTTAGCACGCTTAAAATTCATTTGATTCTACGACATGGAAATCTACCACTATTAGAAAAAAGTGTTGAGTTGGGATGATTTTGGTAGTTATTAGTAAATGAGTTAGTTATTATGTTTGATTAGGAATGAATTTACGCGACTAACAACTTTGTTGGATAACTTAATTAAAGGCAAGCCTCTAAATGTCAATTGACCCTTGTTGTGATGAACAATTCGTCGGAGTTATACATACGAGAAATCCACCGTTTGCGGCAAAACAAATGTCGATCGTTGAGTTTTGTAGCATACCAATCACTAATAAAATGAACACCCAGGAACTCAATCTTGATTTCGTGGGTGTTCGTTTTAAAGGAGGTTGGGATGCTAAATGCACAACGATCGACATTTGATACGTCACAAGCGGTGAATTTCTCGTACATATAACTCAGACAACTTGTTCATCACAACAAGGGTGAATTGAAATTTAGAGACATGTCTTTAATTAAGTTAATCTGTGAAGTTGTTAGCGTAAATTTGTTTCGTATCCAACCTAATTGCTATCTTAATTATTCATAACCCCAAATGAAGACATGAGTTATAAATAACTATGTCACATCCCTTTGCTAGCTTAAGTACTCAACAACCAGTTTAGTGTTAGTAAATAGGTTAGTTGTCATGGTAGTTTAGAGTAGAAAGTAGGGTAATTTATAGTTCTAGTTTGTTAGTTGTAGATGTCATAAAAAGTGGTCGAGTGTGGGTTCTGTTAGTGTCCATGAGAGTGTGGTTGTTTCTGATAATTTATGGCTGAAAATACTTTCATGAGTCGTACCGAGTCTCCAATTTATTTGTCTGGTTCCCAAAAAGTAGCGCAATCTCAGCAATAATTTCACTGCTGAGATTGCGCTATTTTTTGGGAACCAGACAAATAAAAGGAGAGTTGGTACGATTCATGAAAGTTTTTTTTCAGCCATAAATTATTAGGAACAATCACACTCTCATCGGGTAATAACATTATCCTCTTGATTATTGACATATATAGCTTAGTTGTAGATGTCATAGAAAAGTGTTGAGTTTGGATGCTTTTGGTAGTTATTAGAAAGTAGGGTAATTTATAGTTCTAGTATGTTAGTTGTAGATGTCATTAAAAGTGGTCGGGTGTGGGTTCTGTTAGTGTCCATGAGAGAGTGGTTGTTCCTGATAATTTATGGCTGAAAAATACTTTCATGCGTCGTACCGAGTCTCCAATTTATTTGTCTGGTTCCCAAAAAGTAGCGCAATCTCAGCAATAATTTCACTGCTGAGATTGCGCTATTTTTTGGGAACCAGACAAATAAAAGGAGAGTTGGTACGATTCATGAAAGTTTTTTTTCAGCCATAAATTATGTTAGGGACCTAAGTTAGAGACTTAGCCCGACACAAATAAAGGAGAAAACATAAACTCTAATTTAAACGTGAATGAAAATGGATAGGAGATTAAGAAAACAATAGATGTCGTAACGTCCCAACCCTTCTCGGATCGCAGACAATATCGATAAATGCTTCAAAAATCACTGATTCACCCCACAAATCACAACGAGTCCTCTTAGCGTGCTTTGTCTTCACTCACACGATCTTTAGGAAACTTCCCAAGAGATCACCCATCCTGAGACTATTCCCAACCAAACATGCTTATCTGGATAGTTCTAGACGAATGAGCTTCCTAATTAAAAGGAATGTGCACCTTGGTGACATAAGTAGTCATGTCAAACCTCTTAAACCATACTTTAACCATATATTTGGGGTGTCACACTTGTAGTTTTCAATAATCAAGCAGATTCGATCTTCAAGTCCAATCTAAACATTAGATAAATTGTATAAGGAGTTTAGAGAATTGAGAGAAAAATACCCTAAGAACCTTAAAAATTCTTGATGAGAATATCTCCCTCATTAACTGTTATTTTATGACTTAATACGGACTAATCACGTTGATCTGGGTTTGGCACGACCGCGCCTCAGCCGGGCATGGCCATGCGAGAGTCTAGCATGGATAATCATGCCAGGATCAAATTTTGTCTGGGAATTGTAGATAATGGACATGACCGTGCGACTCTGACACGAGTGCCCATGGTGAAAGGGGCACAGTCGTGCGGAGTCGCGTGGCCTCACGTGCCTCAACTTAGGAGGATTCTACCTCACGCTCGATTGGCGCATGAATAACCATACGGGACTAGAGAACTTCAAAACCTTACTTAAGACTGTGTCAGTTGGCACGGTTACTAGCATACACTTCTATTGGGATTGTTCGCACCTCGTTCTCATTTCGGCTAGAGCAATGGTCACTAAAAAGTCCTCACCCTCCCTTGGCGCGAGGAGCTCCGGGTGTCAATACTTTTCTGTGACTTTATGGTTATACATCAACTTTATAAGGTATGCATATTGATGGTGTTGGGTTTTTGCTTCCTTTGTTCGATGTTGGTGGAGTTTTTTCGGTCTCGTTCCGAGCCGAATTTTATATCATTTTTCAAGGTGTTTTGCTTGTTTTAACCCAGTTTTATATATAAAATATGATGATTTCGTGTTTTGTAGGAAAATAAGGAGTTAGAAGGAAATCGGGCTTAATTGAGGCTTTTTAGGGAATCCCGAGCGATTTCCCGAGCCAAAACGAGACCCGAATCGAGAACCGAAGCAAAACATAGCAAAAGTGTTGGACAAACAAAGGTCACGCCCGAGTCAGTCTTGGTCACGCCCGTGACCTATTTCTATGACCTATGTGGCATGCAAAAATCAGCTCAGGAGGAGGAAGTCCAGAAGGCCGACTCGCCCGAGTCAAGAAATGACTCGCCCGTGACAAATTTCTGTGAGGTCGAGACTGCCGAACAATGCAAGGAATCCTCCGGTGGGCAAAAGGCCGACTACCTGAGTCGAAGTGACTTCGCGAGTCGAAAGTGACTCGCCAAGTCACTCTTTTTCATGGAAATTTACACGTATGCGCGTTTAATGTTAGGGTTTAGGTTGTAATTTTCCTTCTTCTATAAATACCCAATGTCATTCAACATTATTATCAAGTAGTCTACGTAGTCTAGGTAGTTTAGGAGTAGGATTAGAGTAGATTAGATTTAATTGCTTTCGTTTAATCTTGCTTTAATTTTTCTTCAAGTTTTCAATTGTTCTTCAAGCTTTCTTAATTCAAGCATTCTCCATTGAAGTTTTACAAGCTCTCTCTCTCTCTCTCTCTCTCTCTCTCTCTCTTCAAGGGCCATTGTTGACTTGTTTTCCAAGCTTCTAGTGATAATCACCACAAATCCACTTTTAGTGGGGAGGAGGGTCAAGGGTTACCAATTCTACTTTCTAGTGAGAATTTGGAGATCCTTGGTAATCCAATCCACGATTTCTTGTTTGTTCGGGGGAAATTCAAGTGAAGATTTAGTGCTTTGGTCATCGAAGGTATAATTTCTTGTCCCTAATTTCATTGTTCATTCTAGTTCTTCATTCATTCTTTTGATTGCTTTCTTAATTTCATGCTTATTTGATTAGATGCTTTTATTGCTTTCTTGATTATTCATGTCTAGGTTATTGCTAAACATAATTTATTGCTTTCCGCATTGAGAAAAAATCCCAAACACAAACTGATTTCCCTTATTCAGGCCTAACACCCATCCCTGTGGACCGACAACCTTAACTCATAAAACCACAAAAATTGCAACCGAACAATGGCGTCGTTTCCGGGGATGGCGTTATTTGGTAGATAGGATATTGGTTTGTGTGTACATAGTTTATTTCTTTCTAGTTTATGCCAAGAAAATGTAGTCAAAAAAATTGAATATCGAAAAAAAAATCAAAAATCAAAATCAAAAAATCAAAAAAAAAAAAAAAAGAAAGAGTTATGGTTAGTCCCTGATTTCCCCAATTTGACCATGAAGCATTTTGGAAATATTTTGTTAGATTACATGATTACTGTGCTCGATGTGAACTATATGGTATCTTTTATGATACATTGGATATGTTGGGAATTGTGTATGAGGGTATAAATTATGAAACTCGTAATCTCTTCAATTTTTATGGGTTTTCTAATTTAGGTGAAGATGTTGCTTGGGAATTTATTGAATGGTTGTCTAGGGATACTTATGAGCTTGAATAAAAAATTGCTATTCCTAGTGTCCAACCTTCTTATTATGCACCACCGTCCGATACTTTAGCCATACCGTATCAAGAATACCCCCAAAATCTTGATGATCAATCTAGTGGTGGGGAGTATATGGGAAATTATTGTGAGACCTTGCCTGAACAATCATGTGAATACCCCGTGTATGTCGATGATCAATTTTATGGTGGGGGTTATGTGGAAAATTGTTATGATCTTTCCCAAAGTGCTATGGTTGAGTCTCATCCCTTGTGCGTGCATTGTGAATCTCCGTCTCATGCTTCCGAATCTTGTGTGGACGTTAGACTAGATAAAATTTATGCTGGAATAGATGGTTTACAAGATGAGATACATGAGAAATTGAATAAGTGCATGCAAAAATTTGAACAAGTGCTTAAAACTAGGGTAGAAACTTTTCTTTCACAAATAGGTGATTCGAGAGTTGAAGTAGATCATTCGTCATCTTTGAGTCCTAAAATGCATGTTGATTCTTCTGTGTAGGATGAGGATGATGACTGCTATAACCGACCATGCCTTGGACTACTTAGCGATTCCTTAGCTCTAGCTGCACCTAGTGATCATGAGGAACATGATGATTTTGTGTGTGATGATGTAGAAATTGATGAAAACATGCTAGATGATGAACCATCATCCACACCGTTATCCATGCCTTTATGTGAAGAAAAGGTTGAGTTGATGAATGCCATGATGCTTGTGATGTAATTGAGTATGATCTTGTTGAGAGTGAAATTGAATATGTTGTGATTGAATGTGTGCTTGATACCGATCTGTTCACTTTCATTGAGAATCATTGCATTAGTGAGGCATTAGCTACCCTTTCTTGTGAGTCTATGGTTGTAGAATCTTGTGATGATGAGCATAATTCTTTGGGGATTGATCATGATTGTTTGAATTTGGTTTGTGACAATGATGTTTTTGATGATGACATGTTTTATGAATCATTCACGATGAGTTATGACCCAGAGCCTTCTACTTTCACTTTTGATGTTGATTTCAATGATGCACCTTTGTCTTCTGATAATGATAGTTCTTCTTGTGAGTCTGATATCGATGAAGATGAAGATGTGCCTGTGTGTGATGTTGGGAGTGTTATGATGTGGTCTAATATAATCCTGCTTTTTCCTTATCACCCATTGATGATTATGATGATTATTTGGATGAAAGTTGTGATTTGGAATTTGTGTTTGATGAAAATTGCATGGATATTGAGTGTGAATCATTGTTGGCATCCAAATCTTTGCATGAGCATGTTCAGGAATGTGTTGTATTGGCCCCTCCTGTTGATTTGTATACCCAATCTCCATTTACGAGTCAATGAGAGGATCCATTTGTCATGTCTCACTTCACCATTCCTAGGAAAGTCGTGTACATTCCTGTAGTTCGTTCTTTCTATGATTTTTCTAAGGCATTTGATAAACTGTTGAGAGCACTAACATTTGTTGATGTAATTTTGAGAGTGTGCTCGTACTTACACCATTCTGAGATGCATGACTTGTTACTACGGGCGTTGAATGGTTCTGACTTGGTGCCCGATATCTTGAGGTGGGGAGGAGTGAGTCTATTGATAAGAAGCCTTCAAAGGTAATATCATTCCTCACCTTTCTTGTACAGTTCTTCCTTTTCTTCTTTTATTTTCTTTTTCTGTGTGTCTTTTTCTTTTATTTTGGGGTGCTTGCTTACCTACTTCTGTTTCCTTTGAGGACATGGCAACCTCTTTATGTGGGAGTGGGAGGGCAGTATGCATTCCGGCTTTTGAGTCTAAAAAGGTTAAAAAAAAAAAGAGTGAGAGTCATCTTGTAAATATTTTAGTTTCTTAGTTCTTTAGTCTTTAGTGTCTTGTATAGTTTGTTTTTCTTTTTTTATCTTGCATGTGAACCATCACACATATTATGCTTTTCTTGTTTATTTCTAACCTATGGTGTGATGTTCGTTGGATCGCGGATTGAGTGGCTTTTAATTGAAGATCTTGAGGAAACTTTTTTCCACCCTCTCTTTGAGTGTATATATTCTTGATCCATGTTGCATGCTTGATTTTTCCTTTTGGGTGGCGAACCCCTTGTGTGTGAATGTTGGGATTATCTTGTTGTTGGAGCCGTGTGGGCTCGGGTCGCCACTGCTTTTTATGTGATAAGTGTTTTGTATATATGCTTTTCTTGGTTTTCTACCTTACTTGTGACACCCTTCTCACGATGGAGACATTGTAATGTTTTGTGTTGGAGTGGGGGTGATATTTTCCATTGTTCATGGGTAGATCACCTAGGTTTGAGTCTTTTTGTTTTTCTTAGTTTTTGTAGTTTGTGTCTAAAATTTGAAAAATTTTGTGTGAAAAGGAGAAAAAAGGGAGTGAAAAACCTCCAAAGTTTTTTGTTTTTCTTTTGTTTTTGCTTCGTTTCTTGGATAGTGTTGTCAATGTTGGGAAGACTTTCTTAATCTTCTTGAAAGAAGCCGGTTTGAGCATTTTCGACCCTAGCTTGGGCATCGTCATGACTCATTTATCTAGACTCCCTTCATTGAATGCCTAGCGAGATCTCTGTTTTATTTAAGCTAAATCGAAAATGTTGGGCCTTAAATTCTGAAACCCAACACTAAATGAAGTGAATCGTTAATAAAAGTCTCACCTTGCGTTTCCTGTGGCCCTCACCAAGCCAAGGGCGACATAAACAAGGGAAAGACATTGCTTGAATAAACCCCTTTTTGCTTTGATTCGAGCTCGAATGTGAGTTTTTCTTGAGAATTGATCGGAATCACTCGGAACCCACTAAGCACTTGTGCACATGGGGTTTAGCTTTTCATGAGATGTCGAGAGTTGAATATCCTTAAGATTGACAATTGTTTGAGTTAGGTGTTTACATGGTGCTCACAACGGTTCCTTTTGGATGATTAGTATCGTTTTCTTGATTGCGATAACATGATTCCTTGAAACAAGTTGTTTTCTCTTTTCTTTCTCGTTCACTTGTTTTGTTTTTCACTTTCCCTCTCTCCTTTTCTTTGGCTTTTGTGGGTATAGTTGCTATAAACCCTCACGAGACCTACCTCTTCCACCCGGGCTAGTGGGGGGTTTAAAGGGCTTAATGCATGTGCTAAATGCATCCGCGATTCCTGCGAAAGTGAGTTAGGGTTTTAGTTTCTTTTTCTCTGTCTTTATCTTCGTTTTTAGTTTGCTCGGGGCGAGCAAAGCCTTGTATGGGAGTGTTGTTCGGTCTCGTTTCGAGCCGAATTTAATATCATTTTCCAAGGTGTTTTGCTTGTTTTAACCCGGTTTTATATATAAGATATGATGATTTCGTGTTTTGTAGGAAAATAAGGAGTTAGAAGGAAATCGGACTTAATTGAGGCTTTTTAGGGAATCCCGGGCGATTTCCTGAGCCAATCCGAGACCCGAATCGAGAACCGAAGCAAAACAAAGCAAAAGTGTTGGACAGACAAAGGTCACACCTGAGTCAGTCTTGGTCACGCCCGTGACCTATTTCTGTAACCTATGTGGCATGCAAAAATCAACTCATGAGGAGGAAGTCCAGAAGGCCGACTCGCCCGAGTCAAGAAATGACTCGCCCGTGACAAATTTCTGTGAGGTCGAGACAACCGAACAATGTAAGGAATCCTCCGATGGCCAAAAGGCCGACTTGCCCGAGTTAGAAAGTGACTCGCCTGAGTCACTCTGTTTTTCTGCGGAAATTTCGCGTGCTGCTGTGCGTTTAATGTTAGGGTTTGGGTTGTATTTTTCCTTCTTCTATAAATACCCAATGTCATTCAGCATTATTATCAAGTAGTCTAAGTAGTCTAGGTAGTTTAGGAGTAGGATTAGAGTAGATTAGATTTAATTGCTTTCGTTTAATCTTGCTTTAATCTTTCTTCAAGTTTTCAATTGTTCTTCAAGCTTTCTTAATTCAAGCATTCTCCATTGAAGTTTTACAAGCTTTCTCTCTCTCTCTCTCTCTCTCTCTCTCTCCTTTCAAGTGCTATTGTTGACTTGTTTTCCAAGCTTCTAGTGATAATCACTACAAATCCACTTTTAGTGGGGAGGAGGGTCAAGGGTTACCAATTCTACTTTCTAGTGAGAATTTGGAGATCCTTGGTAATCCAATCCACGATTTCTTGTTTGTTCGGGGGAAATTCAAGTGAAGATTTAGTGCTTTGGTCATCGAAGGTATAATTTCTTGTCCCTAATTTCATTGTTCATTCTAGTTCTTCATTCATTCTTTTGATTGCTTTCTTAATTTCATGCTTATTTGATTAGATGTTTTTATTGCTTTCTTGATTATTCATGTCTAGGTTAGTTTATTGCTTTCTTTACATAATTTATTGTTTTCCGCATTGAGAAAAAACCCCAAACACAAACTGATTTCCCTTATTCAGGCCTAACACCCATCCCTGTGGACTGACAACCTTAACTCATAAAACCACAAAAATTACAACAGAACAGAGTTCTAGCTAGATCCTATCAAATCATGAACTAAAGTTGTTGGATTGCCTCAACTATTAATCGACGATCAATTCAAGCCTGGCCTCCACTGCCCGATCAAATTCCGGTTGGTGTTACTCTTCTAGATGAGCTTATTCCAGTTGGTGTTGCTCTATATACCTACCGAATTAAAGTCGCTCGTTGGCTTATTGTATTATGCTCTTTTGCTTGGGGTAAGTTTAGTCGCTGATTTGGTTTGTTTATTTGTTCATGGTCCTTGATTTGATGTGGTTATTAGGTGTGTTGCATCAATTTTCTACTCTTTTATTTGTTTTTGAGAGTGCTTGTGTGGTCAAATTATTTGGATTCATGGCTTCTCACAATTTTAGTTGCTTAACATTTCGGCAAGTAAACAAGAATTATATGGCCTTGTTTCTTGCCTCTCTTTGGATGGCAGAGTCTGTGATGGTATGGAAAATTGTGTAGATGACAACACAATTAATGGTGACTCACTTAAGGCAATAGCAGGCAATGCATTTCAAGTAAACCCATCACGGATCCTATTATAGTAAGGCTTGTCCCAAGTTTACAAGCAAGATGACCTACAAGGAGGTCCTCTTGGGAGAGTCGCGATTCGAAGATAAGGAGGATAGTGTAATGGAGGCCGACTCCAATTCTGACTGCACTATCAATGATCCGGTTGACTCATTAGTTGTTGATCTCAATTCTAACCTATTTTCTGGGATTAGAAACTCCACCTTGGAGGCTTTGAATGTCAGATCTAGGCTTAAGAAAAAGCATAACATTATATTGAAATCCAAATGACGCCTTGTTAATTAAACAACTTACTATGAGGAGCATGGGGATTGAGAAAAGAAGAGAAAGGTCACTGACAAGTTAGAGAACTCTGTGAAATTATCTCACGATAAATTGGATAACAAGGCACATCGAACAACAAAGTTTGGATGCAGTATAAGCTTCATTCGAGATGATCAAAAAACTATTGTGAAGTTGCTTAAGGAGAAATAACGAAGGGATGGGAAGAGAAAAATACTTTGATTTAATCTGTAGACTGTAAATGTTGTTTTGTTTAGTTGGTTATGCTTTAGCATCCTTGATTGTTTTTCTTAGTATGTGATAATGTTGTTCTATACAATGTATGCAACTTTGTTATGAACTCCCCAACTTATTTTGAATTTTGAATAATTGGGGAAAAAAAAGGAAAGAGGCGTTCACTAGTGGCTACCTATTGCTACAGGTTAAATATTGAATCATCAGGGACTTAGATTAATTTGTTAATAATCAAGGGCTAATATGAAACTCAGGGCCTATGGTACAACATACCACAGTGTAGCTACCAAATGAGATAAGAGTTGATTGATTGTTTATTATTTATTAGATAATCATAACCACTACTCCCTTCAATATCCCTATTTATTGGTTCATTTAACTAATTTTTCTAATTCCTAATTATTTACCATTCTACATTTCTAATGTAACTTTTACTAATTATATATATACATATTCTTCATCCATCATAATTAAATTTTACTAATATAAATTATTTTATAACTTTTTTCCTAATATTTTTAATTTCGTTATTTTAATATCTCCCCTTCCCTTCAACATCAAAAGTGACAATTTCATAATGATGGAGGGAGTATATAATACAAAATATGCTTCTACAAAGCACTTATTTATTTAATCAGTGTCACATCAAAACCCTTGAATTAGTTACCTGGAACCTGCATAATAAATGAAGAATGATTTATTTAATTTTGATTTGTATACGTAACCTCAATTTTTTTTTTTGGAAAAAGAAAAAAAAATCCTTGGTCTTAGCTTGGTACGTGACGGCCATTTCATATTTGATTATTAATTAGATTGATATGCTTCCTAAAAACAAGAGACGATATCAACCGATAATTAATTATTGCATACTACCTCCGTCCCATATTGTTTGTCCATCCAACCATATTTAAAAGTTTAATGATCATGGGAAATGGGGTGACAAATGTGTAATGTACCAGAATTGTTCTTACTTTTCTCATGTGAAGAAAAATAAAAAAAGAAACAAAAGAGTATTTATTAGGGGTATAATAGAAATTACAATCATTGGAATTATAAAATGGACAAACATTTTGGGATAAGGGAGTTAGGTAGATGGACAAACAATTTGGGACGGAGGTAGTATAATCTAAACTTAATTAAGAGGCTTTGCTGTTTGAATGCATGCCCTCTAGAAACAATTAAATGAGACAAAATGTCATGTTGTTTGGTTCAAACGGCTGATCTGAATTTGTACGTTTGCTAATTTATGTATTAATGTTCCCAGCTAATCCAATCCTTATGTGATTAGATGAGGATTAGAGGGTGATTGCCAACTCACCCTGCTTGCTAATCACCCTTATAACGAACACACCATTATTAATTAATTACTAGTTTAATCCCCATTCGTTTTAGTTTATTGTTATTATTCTCAACAAATCTATTTTTTGTATTAATTAACCAAAATTGCCCTAACCACGTCTGCACAAATATATATACTAAATCAAATTAACAAGAAGACAAAAATGTTTACACATAATATATATTTTAGTAGGGATGTTTGCCTATCTGATGCGATTAATTATATACAGTATCGATCGTTGCCACAAAAAATAATTATATATACAGTATCGATTTCTCTTTAATTATTATTGTTATTTGTTGTTGCGACTGATAATTGCTGCTCTATGCATTTCCCCTTCTGTTAATAGCAAAATTCACTGATTTTTTAATTGGTTTTTTACTCTTTATTTTAATTTTGTCTATAGCGGTGCGGGCAAAACTGGCAAGTTTTCCAGCAATGCACAATAAATTCTTTGGGGGTTTTTTTTTTACATTTTAGACTCTGAAATATATGGAAATCAATTTTCTGAACTCTTGATCTTTATTGTTAATTTTTTCGACCCTAAAGTATGATAGTTGAATAAAAAAAAAATTTAAAAGTTTGTGAGCCGAAAGAAAGACCCGCATCCCGCTTTTCTTTTTCTTCCCATGTTGAATTTCTCTCCTAATTTGCGCCAAACTCCATGATTAAGGTTAAAACTGATATTAAAGTTACAATATACACCTCTCTTATTCATGTCAGATCTACTCATACATGCTTTCTCTTAGAGGTTGTTGTTGGTACATGTATTGTCTTAGGCTATGTTCTTTTATGCGGTAGCTAGGTTGTGGTGTGGTACCACACCACACCGCACAACTCAATATTATGCCACACCCAAGGTTGTTAGAATCGGGATCCTAGTCAGGATAGATGAGCATTGTTGGGATCGAGATCGTAAAATCGGATCTAGGATCGTAAGATTCTAATACAATAGGAAAATATCAAAAATAGTTCTATAATAGTTAAATCTTAATAAATATTCACTAGTAATGAAACAATATGTTAAATTATGTGTCAGTGGATAACTTTAATACAAAATTTTAAAGATGATAACGTGCGCAAAAACTATCAAATTCACGTCGGATTGTGGATCATAGAATCGTATTACGATTTTAACATATAATATTTAGGGTAAATCAGGATCTTAACATCCTAACTACTTTAAGATTCTGATAAGAGTTGGATCGATGGAGGGTTTTTGGATCGTAAATTCATAGAATTGTTGATTTGGATCGAGATTTTAATAACAATGGCCACACCTCACCACACTTTACCACAATCATTATCAATATATCTTCTGATCTTACTTTTCTCTCTCGTCACTTTTCTCCTCTATTTTTTACATTCTCTAATTTTTTCATCTACCCTACCTACCACAACTCTCACCACACTTTTTCAGATTTCACTGCACGACATCATTAATTACGACACCCCATCGCATCGTGTAAAAGAAGGGAGCCTTAATTGCCAAATAATTGTTGCTTTGGAGGATTAAAGGAGATGCTAAAGGAAAAAATAATAGATGGAGACTTAAAAGAGTATCCCTATTTTGAAAGCCACAAAAGTAATAGATTATACTGGTAAATATGGAAATGCTAGTAATAATTATTGTATAGATCGAATTTGGACAATGACAAATATTAATATAGAACTTAATTTTCTCTCCAATCTTAAAAACAATTTTGGTAAAATGACAATATTGTGAAATAGAGGATACTTTTCATTTTAAGTTAACAGTCAAGCTAAAGTTTTTATTAATGATTCATTATATAAAACTGTTATCACTAAATTAATTAAAAAAAATATTTCTATAAAGACATAATACTATAGCTTTCAGTAGAACACTATATGAAAAATTATAAGCAAAGAGTAACTCGAAATTAAAATGAGTCAACACACATAACATTCAATTTGAAATAAATGAAGTGTGTACTATGAACTATGTACAATTAACCTTTACAAATTTTACTTGATTTTTCAATATATATAATAATTTATTATATAAATTTATATCACTAATTTACAGTCAAATATAGTTTATGAAAAATATGATCTTAATGATAAAGATGGTTAAATCATATACTTTTTGAATGGGTATCTTTGAAGTGGTGTTGATCTTAATTTGATTTAACAATAAAAAAATTGTTGGGCAAAGACATTGAAATAATTTATCAAAATTTTTATCATCTGAGTAATTACTATTCCGTGCCTTAGACTACATAATTTTTGCAGAAGAACAGATGTGCACAGGAGGGCGTAGTATTTTAATAGTCTATAATTCCTATTTATTTTTCAAATTATTTAATTTTTATCATTTTAATATTTACAATACTCATTTTATTTTAATGAATAAACTTTTTATTCAATCTAAGAATATTTTTAATAATGTACAAATTTTGTACTTACATTTTTGAATTTTGTAAAAGTAATTCTAGTGAAAAGCAAGTAAGATTAGTATGAGTATGAGCATTAAAGTGAGTAATTAATTAAGTACAATGGGGTTAATTAAAAAGGGTAAAGAGAGCGGTTAGTACAGTTAATCGAGGGTGGAAGCACGTGTACTCGTGAGCGTAAAGTAAGATGAGAGAGAAAAGCAAAGTGAGTAGTAATCAGAAATGTAATCTAAACAAACAAAAATCAACAGTTTGTCGTACGAACCTCACACATAACGAATACAGAATACATATACTACTAGTACTACTACCTTCTCACTACAATAATATAGTATAGTATATATTTTCAAAGGGTAGCATGCATTAATGGCGGACCTTTTGACCCGGCACTATTTTGAAGCGTCTAGGTGCACCTGAATTGATCACCGTCGTCTGATGACGATCACACGGTGCCCAGAAACCGTGTCTAAGACCACCATATATAACTCTGATTTTTTTTTAATTTTTTTTCTGGTATGAGTAGTAGTTCGTACTTCGTAGTAGTATGCAGTAGTATTCATCATCCAATATGAAGGTGCGTATCTGTCACCACGTGTCCACTTTAGCCCAGTGACTGTTTGTTTGTACGGCCCCTTCTTATTCATACTGACTGCGGTCGGCCATTCTCAACTGCTCCCTCCCCACGTGTAATACCCTAACGCTTTTTTAGCTTCAGGCTAATTCCGTCAATTTATTTCCCTCACCTCGCATTCAGATACATACTAGTGACATACTACTATACCACATCGACCACTCATGTCATGGTCATAGATAGAGCTCTTGTTTGGCAATAAATTGGTAGTTGGTAATTAATAGTTTGTAGCTGTTAGCCTGTTATTTGATAGTTGTTTATATTAATTATTTGACTTTAAATGTTTTGGTTAGTTGATTGTAGGAAAAGTTTTTGGTAGAGTAGTTTTTTATGAAAAGCTAACTCAAAAAACTTGATCAAGTAACTTTTTATAAACTAGCTTATTGGATCCAAAAAGCTAAAATAAAAACCTACTTACCAAATACTTCATATAGCTTTTTAACCTTGGTCAAAAAACTAAAAACTAACCAAAAAGCTAAAAATTACAAAAAAAAAATTGACTAACCTAACACCCCATAGTCATAGCAGCTCCATTGAAAAAATTACCTGTTCGTTTCATGATTTTCGTCAATGGAATGTAATCCTATTTTAGTTTGTTTTAATGTTTTGTTTGTCTCAATGGTTGGTAAACACTACACACAACACACCAATCCTTAATATTGGTAATCATTACTCCCACCAAGTCAAAATTCCTAAAATTTCTTTATAATACAACATTCTAGCAAAAATTTATAATATTAATTATATTCCCATGATAATATTTCATAAATTTAATAATAATAATTTCATATAATATGATATTGTATATATTGAGAAATTAATTGTCAAAATTTTAAAATTTTGATTAACATATTTATTAAGGTGACAGTTAATATGAGATGGTTGGAGTATTTAGAAATATATATTAAGGTGACAATTAATATAAGCTAAATACTATCTTTTGATCAACTCATTGTAATAATACATATTTTTTAATATCCAGCGAGGAGACGGGGAAAATTTTATCCTTACCACACCGTCCTAGCACGGGGATTCAAAAAGTTGCCCCATCGCAGGAACTTTTCTCTTGCCTTTCTGTCATCCCCCCTCTCTCGCTCTTGCATTGATAAGTACTTGAGCAGGACCAACACTCATCACCACACATACAATTAATCTCTTTTGCACTCATCTTCAATCACTAGCACCACCACAAGGCCACCTCTTACAACACCAACTCGACACAACAAATAAAAGGAGAGAAAACGAGAGGGTAGCATGCAATGAAAAAACAACCATTTAATTAAATTACAGAATTCACAAGCTAAGATTACTATCTCAAAAGGTAATCACAACGGATAAGAGCAAACAGTCATTGGAGAATTCTCTAAGTCTCTCCGAGCCTCATTTTTGAGCTAGTGAGCAGTTAGAACTTCGAGCCCATCTCAACCAACTTGCATTTTGGTTCAATACCAACTTGTTTTGGTAATATATTTAGTGGTTAAGTTCAATTAGTCATTTCATCGAAATTGATGGACACTAAAGGAAACCAATCTTGATGTCAAACCAAGTAAATAGGTGAATAAGAACCTCTAACATTACAAAATCTCAGGACACAAGTTCAACATCCACAAACCCTCAAAATTGATTGGGAGAAAATCCATCTCAATCAGAACCATCTATCGTTGCCACGACAATGGAAGTGTAGAACTATCTCAGTGTGGGACCCGGGAAAATCCCCGTGGTATCCCTCGCGGTAAACGACGAGTCGAAAGGGGTGTCTTTTCTTTGAGAAGATTTGCTTGAATTTCCGTTTAAATAAATTAAAACAATAACTCAAATAAACTCCTTTTTTTTATATTTTATTAAAGTTTGAGAATTTTATTTATTCAGAACGTGAACAGAAAATAAAAAAGAAAGAAACGAAAAAAAAGACAAACAGAGAACCCCGGGACTGGCTCGGGGCGATTTACTGTAGCAATACCTGCAGGTATTGCGCCTGCCCCGGGCTCGAGATCTGTTTCCGAGACAGAAAAAAATAAAATCTTTTTTTATTAGCTTTCCAAAACAGAAAGTAAAATACGAAAGAAAAGAAATAAAAGCGAGAAGAAATAAAAAAAGAAAAAAAAGAAGATTCGAACCCGGGACCGAGGCAGCGATACCTGCAGGTATCGTGGGCCGGGAATCCAGAAGATGGCCCTGATCCGGAAGTCAGGTCCGGGCCGTGGGTCGGGCCAGAATACCGCCAAGTATTCTGTCCGTCCCGGCCTCGGAGCCTACTTCCGAACTTAGGGATCCGGACCCCAAAAAAACTTTTACTTTCGCGGTCCGCTTTTTGAAATCCGAAAAGAAAATGAAACCCGAAAGATAAATAAAAGAAAGAAAAGAGGGGTGGGTCGCCAATTAATTTTTGAACGAGAATTAATAAACTCAAAAAAAAAATGACTCCGCAAACCACGAACCACGAGATTCGGATCCGGGGGTAAGGTTACGAATTCGGGAATAAAATTCTCAAATCCGCCCGTTCAACGAACGGACTTTACTAAACCGGTTAAAATAAAAAAAGAGAAGGGGAAAGAAAAGAGTAGAACGGAGTATTTACTATCGTGATTAATGTTATTTAGTTACATACAAAGGTAATAGTAAACGAGAAATAAATACAAGAAATAAAGAATTAAATACAAGCGTACCTTTATTCACGAACAATCCATATTATTTAGGTCGAGTTTAGGGTTAACTCAGATTACATGATAATATGAATAAAGAATAGATAGAGAAGGAGAAAGCGAATAAAATGCCAATTAAGTGTATGCAAAAATGAATGAAATAGGGAGGAAGAAGAGAAGATGAAATCACCAAGTGTCAATACACCAGGGTGATTTCGGTGTAGGGTTTAAGTGAGGGATGAGAGGGGTTTTTATAGAAGAAATTGGGGTTTGGAATTTAGGTCAAAAATGAGGGGGAAAAAAATGACCTAATACCGCCAGGTATCTCGGCCCAGCTGTGCGGATCAAATTAGGGCACGCTTCCCGATGTGAGCCGGGGCGCGCTGGGTCGGGCAGAATCCGCCCATAATACCTGGCGGTATGTGGGCCGGATCCTGCTCCGCCCAGCCCGTTGTCGCCTTGGGTTGCGTGCCAAAAGGAATTGATTTGGTTTTTTTTTGTGGTTTATTTATTATTATTTTTTTTTATATTTCACTTTCCTTGGCATTTTTTCTAAAGTAAAATAAAAATAAAAATATTTACAATAATTACAATAATTACGAGACACTTTTTGGGTGTCTACACTCAGCCAAAAGCTTAAGCTTATGGTTTAAGGTCTAGTAATAATTATATATTCTAACATGTCCCCTCACGCAAATGTCCTTTGGGCTTGAAGCGATCATGCTGCAAATGTCTCTTTACCTTGTGCAAATGAATATGAGGGTGCTGAGATTCGAATTTGAGAACTTTGTTCATCAGTCTGACTCTGATACTATGTGAAACTATCTCAATCAAAAGTTTTAGCTTATGGTTAAAGACCCAATAATAATTATATACTCTAACAGGAAGATTCATAGTACTTCAACCAATATGATTGACTAAACAATAATTTTAGAACTCAACATCACCAAATACATATGTTACGTACATAGAAATTGAGGAAAAGGGAGAAGGGGAAATAGGAATATGAAGGAGATGAAATGATGAACAAGTAGTAGCTAGTAGTAGCCTTGTGATGATGCTAGTGATCGAAGATGAGGGGGAAGGAGATGGATTGTGTGGTGTGGTGGTGAGTGTGGTCTTTGCTCAAGTACTCATCAATGGAGGGGGGATGAAGTTTCCATTATTAGTTTTGCTAAAATTTGTTAGGAGGTCACATAAATTTTAGTTAATTAACAGTTTGGTAAAAACTTTTCATTATTTAGAAAGAAAAAGGGATATATATCAAAGGTAAATTAAACGATAAAATAAAGATAATTTTGTGATTTCTTAATTTTTCGACCAAAAATCAACAAAAGTCATGGAAGTGTTACTCTCCAATCATCATAATTAAAATATATAAAATCTTCGAGTACAATATTGGAAATTTTAGGCCAAATTATCAATTTGTAATAATTAATATTACCTTCCTAACAAAATTTTTTATTTCACGCCATCTTTATTGTTCTTGGCTAGAGTCTGAAATTCTCACACGCACAAAAAGGGATAGGGCGTAGTGAATTTGCTTTAAAAAAGATAGGTGCATATTTTAAAGATAGGTTTAATATGTATCTTTTCCATTTTGTCTTAATTTAATATTTTCATACCAAACCGAGTACTAGAATTTGTTTTGTTTTGAATAAAAGTTGGGTGATCATTGAATGAAAACTTTGATTCTGTTCATTGCTTTTAAGCTAAGATTGAGAATTAGAAATAGGTTTTGTTGTTATTAACTTTTATATAATAATTAATTGGAGTAAATTAATCACATTATAGTAGTTGATCAACCAATTCCTTAGTTGACCAATCCCACCACAATATTGTTATTATTATTTGTTCACTAAGCTTCATAAATGGTCCTATTTCCTTAAACAAATAATGCCTTTGATTTCATCTTTTGCATATCAATTAATTATTTTATCAGGTATGATAGAAAGGGGAGGGATGGAATATTGACTAAAATCTTTCAAACGTTTGACATGTATATGCCTTTCAGAATGGAAGTAATTCTTTTTGTGTGGAGTTAAACTCCAAACACGCATAGACATTTACTTCGAATCATTGGGACACACATGATTGCCCCAAAAAAAATTTGGTCAATAAGAGTGTATACAATGATATTTCATTATTATGGATATTTGATGGGAATTCATCTCGTTACATCATCTTATTTTTAAAATTTTTGAAACTCAATTCTTCCTTTTTTTCACAATAAAAGGAATTTCAAATTTGAACTTTGAATAAAATATTTGTCATGATCTTAATTTACTACAAACAACATTAATTTTTGAAGTATAAATGAAAATAGAAAAATAAATTATAACAAATAAGAAATATGCAAGATATGAATTATTTTATTTCAGAATGGAGGTCCAGAATGAGTTCCAAAATTGTGGAACTTGCAAAAGATACCATTGTCAAGGAATGAAATGGAATGACAATAGATTGACTGGAATGAGTTCCAACCAATGCATATGTTCTAAGAGAAAGCAATGGAGAATTTTTCCACGGAAATTTTGTATATTCTGTCTCCTCCTTCACTCTCCTCCTATCTCTATCTCTCTCCTACTCACCACCCATTTTCACAAGAGAAAGCAACATAGTAGCTGTAATTTGTTCCCGGGGAGATGGGTTTTCAATATGACGAGCACCCCATTTTACAATTTTGTGAGTTGCCCATTCATTATCCCCGAATTCGATTACATCAAATTCGGGTGAACCGATAAGCAGTTTTGCAGTACTCTTGGGCGCATGATAGTTGCGCTCTTCCCAGATAACTAAGACTGCGCTTGGTTGTATAAAAGTCTTAGGGAAACCGGTCGACTTTTTCAAATTAACAAATTTTTCCAATGTTCAGTCGTCATTTACTGGGAAATATTTTCCTCTGAGGGTAAGGGAAAACATTTACGATAGGAGATGAGATCCAAAACGAGGAAATTTTCAAAATGCTCGTAATATAACAAAACCTAGCAATTATAAATATGGACGACATCGACATTTCAAACATTATTTCAAGGATATTTATGGCTTTAGGCTCACCACACGGCAAGGACATATCCAAAGGTTTGATCCCCGCCATGGGTACTCTTTTCCCGTGTTTCTCTCTTGAGGATGAGGTTTCTCAACTCACTTTCCACCCTAGGTTGAGTTTTGGTTAGTTGGTAAAGTGCTAGAGGGCACAAGGTATGTCTTTCTTGGCCAAGTTGGAAGGAATAGATGTTCCTTTGGCCATCATGTTTAACTCCCCGGTTAAATTGCCAAGGCCTCCCCAAAAGTAAATGACTTGTACAGTCGTACTCATCAGTACCACATCACATAGAATAGAGTCATTATATTTAGAACCCATTGACAAATGAACTAGAACTTATTGGGTTACTTTTAAGCCATCTCAATCACCGAGCCACTTGAGATGGTATGATCGGGGGTGTGGATTGGTTTGGAGGTTGAGCTTCTCTATCATGTATATTGAGGCGATGTTGGTGCAACTCCCGCTATCAATGATGAAGTCCACAACCTTGCCTCCGACCTTGCATCATGAGTGAAATAACATTTCCATTTGGTTGTTGTCAAGAGGAGCTTCGAGGGAATGAAATATACTCTCCTTAAGACAAGCAACTCTCCTTCCTCGGGTTGGACTTCAAGATTGCCCTCACGTGCTTTCGGATTCTCCACTTCTTGTTCCTTGAGCACTTTTCCTCGACCTCTTTGTCGATCTCCTTGACCACTTGAAGGGTCATCACCCTTTCCGTGGGGTTTTCGGATTGGTAGTGACCATATCCATGGCATTTGAAACACTTTCTTCCTTCCCTATTCTTTGAACAATCTTTAGGAGACGAAGAGTTCCCTTTTGGAGATTTGGTGCTCCGAGGGGAATGAGACTCCCTAGGAGAAGGAGATTCATCTTCTTTAATTTGTACACACGGGTAGAGGGTGCAGAAATACCCCTTGACTTCCTCTCTATCTCCTCTATGATAAAGAGTTTCACCTATGATGCGATCTTGTAATTGAGGCTATTAAGAAACCTCACCAATACATGTGTCCGGTGATTCTTGGACATCACTCCACATCATGACCAACTTAAAGTCTTGTATGTATTCTCCAATACTCATGTGACCTTGCGTGAGAGAGAACAACTTGTTGTAGAGGTCTTGCTTGTCGTGGGTGGGTACACACCTCTTCATCAAGTACTTTTTGAGCTTCGACCAAGTTTGGATTTTTGGCTCGTGATCTTTCACCCTTTGTTTCTTCAAGTTCTCAAGCCATTGGGATACATACTTAGTGAGTTGGAGTGTAGTCACCTTGTATTGTTTCCTCTCGTCATAATCCATGAATTCAGAAATATTCTCTATGGCATGCACCCAATCAAGGAATTCATTAGGATCGGAACATCCACCTAAGGTAGGAGGATCAAATTGCAGATCGCCCAAATCATCTTAGGGTCGACGATTACGGGGAACCTCTAGGTAGGAAGCATCATCCGAACCATCGACTAATCCTTCCTCTTTAAATTCATTGTGACCTCAGTCGACGGGGACAAGGATGTGACCATTCAGGAGGGGGAGGTACAACCATGCGGAGGAGGCATTGTTGAGGACCCCGTTGGAACACTTCACCGCTGGGAGGATCGATGTCAACGTTGCATTGTAGCAGGGGTAGTTCTACTTCCAACCTAAGTGGTAGTTGGGGTGCTCTCGTATCTTCCCTATAGGATTGGGGACTATGGTTGATGAGAATCCCTTCTAAGCGTTGTCGTTGGTGTTGCAGAGCATCTACACCATCAATGACTAATTGTTCGTTGAACATGAACCTCCTTTGCACATCACACATGTGTTGCATGAGTTGAGCCATAATAGGTTCGGGTGGGGGAGTAGGGTAAGAGGGTGAAGTTACTCTTTCATCATTTTGACTAGAGGAAGAGGCATTTCAAGGAGTTTAGGGATTTGACGGGCTAAGGAAAAGTTGAATGGATGAGGCTTTAGTTTCTTTGTAGATAAGGGCATTTTGTGGAGTTCATGAGGCTAATTTTTTTTTTGTGGGCGAAAATGGGGTTATACCAGCAAAGGGATTGACAATGACAATCGCTTAAGGGAGAGCTCCAAGGCTATAAACAACACTGAGGAATCACCTCGCAAACAAGGAGCCACACACCAAGTTATCCACACAAATCAACAGCAAAATTCACAAGAAATATTCAAGCACCTCTATAAAAACCCAAAACAACCAATTCAACCATCAACATCCATGGAAATAACATCAACAATTACCAAACTCCAAATTTTCAATTTTCCAAACTTACTCCCAATACTCTCCAAAATTGCAACCCAAATCAACTATAAACAGTGAAATTTATTAAAAATCACTACCAACATCAACAAGACATGTATAGCAACCACTTAAGCACCAAATTTCATAAGAAAACTCAATCAAACATGCCAACAAACACCAAATTTACAAAATAGAGGAAAAAATTCTGGTTAATCACAACTCAAAAAATCAACTCAATACTCAATGAATACTTGGACCCAATTGATAAAATTGATATCCCAATACTCCTAACATATCAAGGGACTTAAATAATTCTTAAAGTATCAATTTTGCACCCAATTTCATCACAAACACAACCCAAACATCAAGAACATAAACCCTAAAAATCTTGGAATTTTTTCACCACATATACATGAGTTCTAATCGTTACTCTGATAACTGAAGATTCAAGCCCATAGATTAACTACTAACCTAGGGTTTTTAGGGAAACCCACTATTAGAACTCAAGAACACCACCAATTTCTAGGATTTTGATGCATCAATAACAAGAATAACAACAAGAACAATAAAGATATGAACAAGAATAAAGATTTCCCACCACCTTGAACTAAAGCTTTCCATGGATGCTTAAAGGAGAACTACCAACAATCCAAGGAGATACCCAAGAGACTTCACCAAGATTAGCATAAAGAAACACTAACTAATCCCTAAAGGAGCCACTCCCAATCACCACCATTAATGGATAAAGAAGAGGAAGATTTGAGGAGGGCTTTCAAATACCCAACAAGATTCATTCATGAAGGTTTAAAATGTTCAATATTTTCTTATAAATGAGGGGGAGAGAGTTTAAATAGGGGAAGGGAAAAAAGGGGGGAATAAAACATAACGAAGAGAGGGGGAAAAGGCCCGGGAAGTTGCGGAGACACACGGAGGCACGACCATCGCCAACTTGGGCGCGTCGATCAGCGCCTCTAACTGAAGATACAAGACGGAGAAGGTAATAAGGCGCGGCCAACGCCGACCCTGTTTTGTTTTCTATTTCCTTGTTCGTTTTCACCTTTCTTCTTTGCTCAGTTTTCCATCCCAACCCTTGTGTAATGACAAAATTGCCCCTTTGCTTGACCTCGATCCCAACTCAACTTCTCCTTTGCCTCCTTGAGTGATTTTCAGACCGTGAACTTGAAAAGTTAGCCGGTTCTTCACTTGTTTTTTCTTCATCTCAAGGACCCACACAACCCCAAGTATTTGGAAATTCTTCGGGTAGGTCGAGATCAATTCGTTGCTCTGAGTACCCTTGATCTTCATGGATCACTTTCTATAATTAACATGCACGATGAGACATAACTAAAGGCAAAGATAGAAAACATAGACAAACTATCTAGGTAAGTGATTAATGAATGATTTTGTGATCACTTTCTATAATCAACATGCACGACTAAACATAGACATAACTAAATGCATGAGAATCTTTCGTAATGAACATCATTAAGGAATAAAAATGAGAAACATATAAGACGTTCATGGAGATGTATAAGAATCTTATAGAGAAAATTAGACCAAATATCCCCTTAAAATTGGACTGTTTCCGAACTTATTGTCATACAAATTTACAAATATGAGACAACCAAACTGAATGACCACACTAATATTCCATAAGTGTACAAATGTGTAGCATATATCAAGGTCATCTCTTAAAGCAATAATTTAACAATGCACTAAACTAGCCCTCTACTTATATGCTAAGTGACTCGGTTTTTGATTGATTTGATGAAGTATCTAGCTATTTATAACTAACATGACAAAATCTACGGAGTAAATAAAATGACTAAAAACATTTAGGGATAGACCATAATTTAATAATGAGTCAAATTAAAGCAACTTAAGCATGTACTTCACTAATATAGACAATTCTAGAACCGAAACACAAAACTTAAACCTTTTTTTAGAGTCGAAGTGAACCGCTTTGCAAAAGTCGGTTAGCTATTTTCATAGAATGCTTCAAATTAATTAGCAAGGTTAGAATTAGGTAATCACATTAATCCCTAACCCAACAACTCTATGTCTGTATATCTAGTGGAGCGAGGTCCAATGTCTCTATAGAGTTTCCAAAGGTTTTCCTTTTGGTACTTCACTCAAGAATCTATAAACATCCAAATTGTTGGCCAAACCAAAGCAAGACGAACACAACCAAGGGTTACATGGGATCAATTCCAAATTGGATTAGAACATGTTAAGGCAATTAAAAACTCAATTCATCATCAAATTATTCAAGGTGCATCCTTAAACAGGGGGAAAACTACTCATTAATTAGATGTGTTAGAAAACGATTAAATTCTAGTCTGAAAAGCATGTAAATCCTAAGAGTAAGACAGAAATCGATACTAAAGCAAAACTTAAAAGAACTCAGCGACGATGAACAAAGATTGTTCAAAAACTAAATCAGTATTGCAAAACTTCAATCTTTAGTCTTCAATCTTCCTCAAAGATCTTCTCTTTTTAATAATTATTTGACAATTTTTACTATAATTATAATTAGACTTGGTAATGAACAACAAAAACAAAAACAAAAACAAAAACAACAACAACAACAACAACAACAACACCTCTCAGGGGAATCACATTTGAGCGCGGTTTGGGGGGATTCAGATGTAGGCATCTTCCCCCCCCCCCAATGAACTGAAGTTTATTGAGAGACTCATTCCGACGGACCCAAAAAAAGTTAGCGGGGAAAACCATTTGAATGCCAACATAGGCATAGAGGGGAAAACCACTTTAAAAAACCAGACTTAGTAATGAGTAAATGATTTGTATTTGGGTTAGGTAAAATTTGCTTCGAGTGGGTTTCATGTCAACCTAGTTCAAGTTTTGGTTGACGTTGTTGAATTTTATTCAAACCTATTTTGGTTTGTGTCAGATTGGTTTGAATTAGATTAGGGTGGGGATGGGTCAAATACAAATCAAGTTGCTTTGGATTATAGTTTCGAGTTAATTTTGGGGCAGGTAGAGGATTGGGTCAGGTACTCTCTATTTAAATTAAAGTCTCTCTATTTCTTATCTGTGAATCGTCAAATTTTATACTTTGACACATTATCCCCTTTGTGTCTGTTTTTATTCTCAAGAACTCTTGAAAGAAAAATATGTCACACTAAAACAATGTAGTAAAGATCATAATGTGCACAGTAATTTTTCGTCAAAATTAAAGTCTTTCACAATACACCCATGTACACACACGAATTACACACACATCTAAGCCTACGTTTTTGCTTGTATTCTCTTGAACACTCTGAGTTCTAGACCATAGATACTCTTATAATAAAATTTGAGACACTTTACTTTTTTGTTTGTTCTATAGTCTAAGCTTAGTATTCATTACAATACTTACTCATTGAGCTTAAGCTCTGTTCTTGTATTGACGTTAACACAACTATTTTACAAAGAAATTTTGTAAAATAATATACATGATTCCTTGCAGATTTTACATACTCAAGAGATATCACACTATCTCTTATTAGGTTTTTGTGTGATTTTATGCCTGAAATGAAGGGCTCCTCTTAATTTCTATTGTATACATGATTGTTAACTACTCATATGGTTGTTCATGAGTAACAGTGAATGGAAATTGATGATACCAACTTCCAACTTCCCCCATAATGAAATATCTGATAAAAAGGTTCTCATCCATTATGCTCCATGACATATATCAATCTTCAACCTATTGTTATTTATTTATATAAATTTCCATGGAGAATTTTAAAGTTAGCACCATCAACTAGAATATAAATACATAGTATATTTTATCATTATCAAACACACCATTAGCGTCACAATAACCTTCCAACATATCAGATTTTAAGGGCAAACACTATTAATAATTCCTATTCTAATATTTAAAAAGCCTAATTAATTCATTATATACCTATATCTATATATGTCATATACATTTATACATGTACTTTTTAAAATGACCTAAAATACTTAAATCTAATAATTTACAATGATTTAAATGTAAAAAATGTGGTAACTTTGAGATTGAAGTAGTAGTCCCAAAAGGTGACAATTATACACATACATCATATTTGACCTAATGTAGTTAAAGAAAGGTGTAAAGTATTATTATAGTATTATTTGGATTTTCCAAGGAGATTAAAACAAGATATAGCTCTAGTAAAGTAGGTGGGAGATAATACAAGAGATACCAGGCTGTCATCCTCTCTTTTATCTCCGCCTTTGGCTTTCTCTTTTCTCTGGTCTCTCTCTCCACATCCTTCCATTCCAACCATTAGCATCGCTCTCACTATCACATCCTCATTTAACCCCATCCCCATCCCCATCTTCAATCTCCATCTTCTTGAGAGCTCTGCTTATTTTGTTCTCTTTCTCAAACACCCACAAACTCGCCCAATGCCGTAGATTCCTTGCTTCCTTGCCCATCTCATTCTTTCTCGTCAAATCATACCACCTTTAATTTGTCTTCCTCTGCTTTTCACCCTTCAATTCAACTCCTTCCATTCCTTCTGTTTTGTTTTCAACCCTCAAGTATGGTGTCGGCGGAAGAAACCCACTCTAACCCAGCTCGACTTCACCACCACTACTCCGCCATGTACGGCAGCAGCATCCTGAGCTCCCCCTCTTCCAACTCCAAGATTTGGAGGGAGCGTGGCCGCTCTATGCGTACCATCCGCTCCCATTTCTTCTCCCCTGATCACGATCATCATTCCGATCCTCCGTCATCCAACAATCCCCATCGACCCACTGACATCAACACCAACTTCGTTTCTGAGAACCTCAACCTGACCGATTCCGCCATTGATATCCACCTGGGTGAGCTCGCCTCTCGCACTGCCAAGTCCCTCAAGTCATCCTTCGCCGAGGACGACTTCCTTCTGGACAATCTCAACATCAGTCGCTCCTTCAGTGACTACTCCGTCTGCAGCAGCGACATCTCCGGCGAGCTCCACCGTCTGGCTACCCTTTCCAGCCCGAACCCGAACGAATCCCCCAACCAAGATCCGGAACCCGAACCCTGCGTGGGGTTTCTGCAGCGGGAGAATTTCTCGACGGAGATTATAGAGAGCATCTCCCCGGAAGACCTCCAGCCGACGGTGAAGCTCTGCGTAGACAGTCTGAGCTCTCCGTCGGTGGCGATCAAGAGATCCGCTGCTGCCAAACTCCGACTGCTTGCCAAGAACCGGGCCGACAACCGGGTCCTGATTGTGGAGTCCGGGGCGGTCCCGGGTCTGGTTCCGCTGCTGAAATGCACGGACCCGTGGACCCAGGAGCATGCGGTGACAGCCATCCTGAACCTGTCCCTCCACCCGGACAACAAGATGGTGATAGCGGAGGCTTCCGGGGCGATCAAGTCGCTGATATACGTCCTTAAGACGGGGACGGAGACGTCGAAGCAGAACGCTGCGGCGGCGCTGATGAGCCTGGCGATGGTGGAGGACACCCGGCTGAGCATCGGGGCTTGCGGGGCCATTCCACCCCTTGTGGCACTCCTCATCGGCGGGAGCACCCGGAGCAAGAAGGACGCCCTCACCACGCTCTACAAGCTGTGCTCGGCCAAGCTCAACAAGGAGAGGGCTGTCAGCGCCGGGGCGGTGGGGCCACTGGTGGCGCTGGTGGCGGAGCAGGGGGTGGCGGAGAAGGCCATGGTGGTGCTCAGCAGCTTGGCTGGGATTGAGGTTGGGAGGGTGGCCATTGTGCAGGAAGGAGGGATACCTGCTCTTGTGGAGGCTCTTGAGGAAGGGTCTCCCAAAGGGAAGGAGTTTGCGGTGGTCACTCTTTTGCAGCTGTGTGCTGAGAGTGTCAGGAATAGAGGCTTGCTTGTGGCTGAGGGTGCCATTCCTCCCCTTGTTGCTCTTTCTCAGTCCGGCACTGCCCGTGCTAAGCACAAGGTTTGTCAGTCACTCTCTTATCTGCTCCCCTAACTCTGCTGCAATTGCATTCTTTTCTTGTTTAATCATGATTGGTTTGATTACCTATATGTCAATTATTGTCAAATCATGTAGTTTTACTCTGCAATTAATGAAATCCATGGAGGAGGATTATGAAATTGCCAAATTGGGTCATGGTGGCGTTTAGCTTCACATAATTGCTTTTGATTGGGTAAAAGTTGCAATCTTTTGGTCTAAACATGAGTTGTTTGAGGCAGAAAGCAGTAGTGTGATCTTAACTTAATTTGGAAGGCTTCAACTTGCTCTGAATTTGGCAGGGTTCTAGTAAAATACACACACATGGACCATATACAGCTCTGAAGTTTCATCTTCAATAGGCGCCCATTCCTTATGATCTATCTATCTGTCTAGTTGGTTTTGTTTTTGGTTGACTGAACTGTCAGAGACTCTGATTTGTGTGGTTTTCTAGTGTAATTGTATGTGCTGAAAAAAGGGTTTCAGTCGCTTGGCTTTGTATGGGGTTACCCAATTGTTTGGTGCTGGCTTATGTTAGCTGCTTCATGTTTGTTCTTTTCTTCAAGTGAACTAATCAAAGACGATTGCTTTAGTTAAAAAAAGTACTCTTTTTACTGACTCCCCTCTCCAAAAAAGGGGGAAATTTACCTTACCAGCTTATGATAGGCTTATCTTCAGTAAAATTCCTGTTCCACCTAATGATATTTACTAATCACCAGCTCTTTTTGACTGAATCCTGATGGCTTTTGGTTAATTATGGCAGGCAGAGACACTTCTTGGATACTTGAGGGAGCCAAGGAACCAGGAGGCTTCATCGTCAACTCCTTAACAACCGACAAAGCGGTAAAAAGAAGGTTACGTTTAGCTGATGGTGTGGTGGTTTGTTATGTTATACTGTACATATAAGTAGGGAGGGGAGGTCTGTCTTGGTGGTGTGTAGCGGCTTTGTACAGTGTGCTTCGGTCCCAAAAAAAAAAAAAGAGAAAAGAAATATAAAAAAAGAACTGGGGGAACCTCACTAGATGATGAAGATACTGAGCTATTTTAAGATCTGAAGCTGACATAGAATATTATTTATTATTAGTTGGTATTAGGGTTGTTTGTTCATCTCCCCTCAACTTTCCTTCTTCTTGCTGTTAGTAGTTTGGTTTCATGTCTACAGACTGTAGCCACATGTTTTAGGATGGCAAGAGTTGTTCCCTTAATTTTCAGAGTTTTTGGGGTTTTTCATCAGGGCTGGACGGGGTTCAAGCCCTTGGTAGATATGTCTAGGGGTGATTTAGATTCGTGTGAGATGTAGTAGATGGATATGGTAGATGTGTACCCCGACAAGGTCAGATCGGGGATAAGTCTGATGGGGGGTCTTGTAAGTTGTAATCAATCTGCAAGTTTTGCTGGTGTGTATATTTTCACAGACAACTGTGGAGACATACATACATGTGTGCAGTTTGGAACTACATGTATAATGAATGGATATGTTAGGATGCTGGGTGTTACAAATGGATAGCTTGTCTCCCCATTCATGTTTCCAGATCTACTAAATATCTGCTTCTCGTATGTAAGCAATTGCAAATCATTGCTCAACTTGCTTGCTGCAAATCTATCTCTGGGGGAAAAAAATACATTTTACTTGCAGGAGTAAAATTAGCAATGTTGGACTAGTTGGTGCAAATGAAATGTGGCTTGTTTTGTATTTATTTTGTTGATTTATTTCTTTTAATTTGGTAAGGATTGCATAAGGTTATTGGGTTTTTTGTTTTTTTTTAAAAAAAGAAAAATAATAAATGGAGTGTGTGGCAACTAAGAAATGAGAAAAGATAGATAATAGAGTGCGCCCACAAGCCAGGCTGTGGTATGGAGGCGGTGAAGCCACCAAGAAGGGTGATTGTTGCATCTGCATCATTTGGTCCCCTCACCCCCACCTCCCTGATGGTCTGTCGTATTCAGTTTACAGATTTTCCCCCAAATTTAATTTTGCGAAGAATAAAAACAAAGATGAAAATGATCTTGCCCAGAACCAGAAGTGAACATATGACAGATGTTCCATCCCTGCATCATATGGGAACAACAGTCGCCTCATAGCTATTAGCTTGAAATACAAGCATGAAAAGTTGTATTGTCTGAGAGTTCTTGACTGTGGATGTAAATTTCATAGCGTATCTTTAGGTTCTGAACACTTGGGGGAAAAAAGGCATGACAAAGTTGGTCAATCTCAAATCTTTCTGTGCCTTTGGAAAGTGGCAGAACTAGGATTACACCTTTGGCTGTCTAGGGTGTCTAAAAAATGCTCATAAAAATTGCTATATGTGTTCTAAATTTACCAAAAACATTCATAAAGCCTAAACTTCAACAAAAAATTGACTTAGAAACACAAGAAAGAGTTTACTAGTGCTTGTTCATAATGGGGATGCCCACAAAGCAACATATAATACAATGTTCATAAAGCAAATCATATCATCATGCAATGCTTTTAATTCTATCACAATGTTCATAAACTCTATGAACTATTTGTTGGGTACACAAAAGCATATAATCTTGTGGGTTTTATTAAGATTCAAGCACCCGTCCCAAGGTTAAAGCACCTTAGTTAGTATAGGTATACCTGCCATGAGGCCACACCTAAAATTTAAGACCTTTTCTTATATCTCATCAGTAACACCAAACAAGGGGCAGCTTCTCAGACTTGTGACCTGATGATGGATTAGCTCCGTCATTGCAAATCCTGTTGAGGTGCAATTTTAGTTGGAAAATATGATTGAGACTCAGACTCTTAAACTCTAGAATAGATTTCATTGTAAATTGTGACCCATTATTGGGATGTCCAAGAAGCCCAAAATGAAATATTCTATTTCTAGCTCACCCATGCCAGCCGGCTTTACATCACTCGACCTTCTAACTTTGATTGCTATGACCTCTCCCCAGTACACTTACTTGAGCATTGTTCCAAACCTAGACATCCACTTGATATCTTATTAAGTTAGCTGTAAGGAGGCTGAGATGGATGACAAACTGACAACCATAATGTCTATACAACTTCAGCATTTGCAGGCAATACATACGTGCCCAACTGCATCTCAGTTCGGGACTCTATTTCTTGAATATCATTTCCTTTTGTGCCGTTGATAAACCTAAACCAGCAAATTAATCACTAATGGGGCGTTTGGTTGAGAAACTTTTCCAGAAAAGTTGTTTAACTTTTTCAAGTTGTCAAATTTTCCCATATTTGGTTCTGCATAATATGTAGGAAAGTTTTGATGTGAGACTCATTATTTCCCTTACAACCTCAGTGAAAAGTTTCCCAAGGGGGGCTAGAGAAAGTCTTTTCCGGGAAAGTTTTTCCTGGAAAACTACCAAACGCACCATAATATAATATAAATGTTCATCTCTTAATACGTCTATATTACTACCGTTAATGGGGAAAGTTTGTAAAAAGTGTGTTGGCTCTATGAATGTAAACAAGGAGAGATTGAATAGAGAGAGATCGATAGACAATAGAAAAGCAAGGCTGGATATGCCTGCTATGTTTCTAATTGATGAAGAGAAGAAAAACAACAAAGGTATATAAAGAGAAACAAAAGACTAAAACCGGGAAAAGAAAAGAAAGAAAAGAAAGAAAAAGAAAACAAGACTAACTCCTAACAAACAGAATAAATAATAGTCTCTAACATCCCCCCCCCCTCAAATTGGAGGTGGAAAAACACCCAATTTGTGAAGAAGACTATGATGAGTTGTTCCTGGAAGTGGCTTTGTGAGAATGTCTGCAAGCTGAGTTTGTGATGATGTATGCTGAAGAGTGATCAAACCATCAGCAAGTTTCTGTCGGATATAATGGCAGTCGATCTCGATGTGTTTGGTTCTTTCATGAAAAATCGGGTTCTTGGCAATATATATCGCCGCTTGATTATCACATTTGACAGGAACTGGGGTGATGGATTCCACTTGCATTTCATGTAACAGGCGACTTAACCATGATAATTCAATGACAAGCCTTCGAAGGCTTCTGTACTCTGCTTCAGCAGATGACAAAGAAACAATTTGTTGTTTCTTTGATTTCCAGGAGATTAAGGTATTCCCTAGGAAAACAAGAAACCCACTTATGGACTTTCGGGAGTGTTTGCAAGCCCCCCAATCTGAATCACTGTATGCCTTGAGAGTGAAATCATCATCTTTATGGACGAGGATGCCTAAGTCAGGATGGCCTTTTAAATATCTCAAGACATGGATAGCAGCCTGCCAATGCTGATCCGTGGGCTCTTTGAGGTATTGGCTCAAATGCTGAACTGTGAAAGCTAAATCCGGCCTGGTATTGATCAAAAAATTCAGCTTCCCAAGTAATCTTCTATAGATGCTAGGATCTTCAAGAGGAGTACCTGAATTTGGAAGTAACTTAGTATTAATATCCATGGGACAAGTCACAGGTTTTGAAGAATCAGATAAAAATTCTTGAAGCAATTCTTTAACAAATTTCTTTTGAGAAAGAATGACTCCCTTGGAGATATGGATAATTTCAAGGCCAAGGAAATAATGGACTTTTCCAAAGTCCTTAATTTTGAATGTTGTGTCAAGGTGCTTCTTTAGTTTCGATATTTCTTCATGGTCATTCCCTGTCAATAGAATATCATCAACATAAACTGCAAGGAAAACAGATTTGTTAGAATCCTTTTTATAAAATAATGAGTAATCATTATCGGAGTGTTTGTATCCTCATTGATATAAAACCTCAGTCAACTTGGCATACCACTGTCTTGATGCTTGTTTCAAACCATAAATAGATTTTCTTAATTTGCAAACAGCATTGGGTATGTCTGTATGAACCCCTTTAGGAACCCTCATATAAATTTCTTCATGCAAATCCCCATGAAGAAAGGCATTGTTGACATCTAATTGTTGTATGTTCCAGTTTTTCTTGACAGCCACAGCAAGTAAAGCTCTAATTGTTGTCATATTAACAACAGGAGAGAAAGTCTCGCTGTAGTCTATCCCAGCCTTTTGGGTGAAACCTCTAACTACTAATCTAGCCTTAAATCTTTCTATATCCCCATCTGCTTTTCTCTTAATTTTATATACCCACTTACAATCAATTGGCTTTCTACCTTTGGGAAGGCTAACAATATCCCATGTATGTGTGTCAGACAAGGCTTGCAATTCCTGCTTCATGGCTTTTCTCCATTCCTCATGTGAGCTAGCTTGATCATAAGTATCTGGTTCTGTGATTTCAAGACAGTTTTCTTGAATAGTTTCAGGATCTGAAAGACCATGCAGAGAAACAACTTTGGGTTGATAATAAAGGTTAGTAATAGTGGACAAACAAGTATCATAATCTTTTAGATAACTAGGAGCCTTATGTATTCTGGAAGACCTTCTCAAGGACTGTGTAGTGTCATTTTCATGGGGAGCACGTTGTCGTGAATGTGCTTACCGTCAACACTATGATCCTGTGCTATCTTCTTGGATGTTTTCAGCCGTATCTTGGTGTCAATCTGAGTAATCTCATTAAACACAACAGTATTATTTTCAACAGGAAAAAGGGAAGAAGAATGCTCTTGTTTATTATAAGGAAATATCTCTTCATGGAAGATCACATCCCTGGAGGTGAAGAACTTTTGTTTTGAGATGGAGAAGACTTTATAAGCTTTCTTCCCTTGTGGATATCCAAGGAAAACACATTGTTCTGCTCTAGGCTCAAATTTATGCCTACCTTGCTTGAGGGTGCTCATATAACACAAACACCCAAAGCTTCTTAAATGATCATAAGTGGGAGGTTTCTTAAACAACATTTCATAAGGAGTTTTATTATTCAAAAGAGGTGTAGGCATCTTGTTTATTAAATAAGTAGCAGTGAGTATACTTTCACCCCAAAATTTCAATGGCAAATGTGACTGAAACATCAAGGCCCTAGCTAGTTCAAGAATGTGTTTATGTTTCCTTTCTACTATTCCATTTTGTTGGGGTTTTTGAGTGCAGCTCGTTTCATGTAAAATGCCATGTGTATTGAAATATGTAATGACAATTTTATTCTTTCCAATTTCCAAGGCGTTGTCAGATCTTACCCTTTTTACAGGAAGATCGAACTGTGTCTTGGCCATTGTAATAAAAGATTGGATTAGGCCAAAGGCTTCATCCTTGGTGCTCATTAAGTGAGTCCAGGTAGATCTAGTGAAGTCATCTACTATGGTTATGAAGTATCTGTGCCCTGAGTGAGTGGGGACTTGAAATGGCCCCCAAGTGTCTATATGAATCAACTCAAAAGCATTAACAGTAGAAATTGTGCTGTTTTTAAAAGACAAACAATGTTGCTTAGCCTTGGGACAAACATTACAATCAAAGTGTTTTTGGCTTTGTCTACTGTCTAAAACAACATTAGGAATCATTTTTATTCTTCCTAATGGCATATGGTCTAATCTTTGATGCCAAACATAGCCATTGACAGAAGCTAAAGCACTCAGGCTTGGTTTATCACTGTCTGGGTTTCTTGTGGCTTCATGAATCAACCTTTCATCCAAGAAATAGAGACAATAAGCTTCTCTACCAAGAACCAAAGGCCCCTTTACAAAAAGGCCCTGCGAAATGCATTGATTCTCAGTAAAGGTTATCTGACAGTTTAATTGTTGGCACAATCTTTTTACAGAAATCAAATTAAATCTGAAATGAGGAACATACAGAACATTTGATAGGGTTAGATCATTTGACATTTCTAATTGGCCTTGGCTAGTAACTTTTACTCTATTTCCATTAGGCATTGTAATTTCAATGGGTCTTTTTAGGATGCTTAAATGTTTTAACAAGTCTTTGTTATTGCACATATGGTCACTGGCACCAGAGTCCAGGACCCATTTATTTTCAATTGCAATACAAGAACAGCTAACAACATTGGATAGGTAAGAGATGTTACCAGATGTAGAATCACTGTCTGTTTTTCCAATATTCTGGGCATTCAGATTGTTTATGAGTTGCATCAAAACCTGTCTGGTTTGATCTTGACTGAAATTAGCTGCTGGAGCTGTGTTGTTCTCCTCAGGGATAGCTCTTTCAGATGCAGTAGGTGTTGATTCTGCAGGATCTTGCTCGTTCCAAGCATTATTGGCCATCCTTCTTGGTGGTCCTGGCTGTCTTTGTTGCCTTCCTTGCCCTTGATTTCTTGGATGGTTGGGAGGATATCCATGTAGTTTGTAACACCGATCTATGGTGTGCTCATTCTTCTTACAGTGATCACAGAAGAGGGCCTTTTTAGGGTCAACCCTTCGTTGATCATTTGATCTTTGTGGGGCATTTTGATTTCCTCTATAATTGTAAAACGCAGCAGATTCAGAAAGAAACTGGAATTGTCGTATACCTGTCTCTGTCTTTCTTCTTGACTCAAGATCGAATAGACCTGGTTCAAGGATGGAAGAGGCGACATCATCAGGATATTGCCTTGTATTGCAGTATAACTGTTGTTTAATCCCATTAAGAATTGTAGAAGCTGACTTCCTCAAAATGGATCTCAATCTGCCGATTTATTCTAAAGTCACATGTGCATTTTCCACACATGCATTTAGGGAAATTTGTGACGGATCCGACTTCGTCCCATACACTACAAGAATGACTCACTTGCGCCACGGAATTATTCGTGGCTAAAGTAAAAATTTCCCGTGGCGAATGCAATTGGCCATGGAAATCTAGAAATATCCATTGCATGGCGAGCTACCGTAGTACTTGCCACAAAAAATTTAGTGGCTAAGTATTGTCCAACTTGAGTTATTTATTCCGATTCGCCACAATATCTTTCGTGGCTAATAAGTATATTAGCCACAAATAACATAGTGACCACTAAATTATATTAGTCAGGCCATCATCCGTGGCTAGATTTTATTAAAAAAAAATTATTTATTAAAAAAATATTATTTCTGCTAATAATCGCCTTTATATTGCCCCGGCCCCTCCGGGCCGCGGATATTACCGAGAAGTACTTCAAGGATTGCTGGTTGGTCCCACAAATCACCGCGAGTCTTTCGAGCGTGCTTTGTTCTCGCTCACATGCTACCTGGGAAAACTTCCCAGAAGGTCACCCATCCTGAGACTACTCCCACCCAAGCACGCTTAACTGAGGAGTTCCCAACGGATGAGTTACCATTGAAGAAGGTGCATCTTGGTGTATAAGTAGTCATTTCAATCCTTTTAAGCCAACACTTAACCATATACCCGGGGTGTTACACCAATACTGTTCATAGTATGCAGAATCTCTAGCCACGACTTTTCTAGTGACTTATTGGCACCATTGTAAATCACTAGCAAGAAAAAAGTTTATTTCATCTAATAAAAATATCCAGTATCCACTGTCATTACTAATATATTTTGTAGGGGCATATGAAGTTGAAACTTCGAGCCACCAAAATGATTTTTCAGTGGCAAATATAAAAAATTGGCTATCAAATATTTTTTTCATGGCCAAATTCACAAACTAGCCACGGTCTATTTTTATCATGACCAAAATTTTAAACTAGCTATGACTATTGGCCACAATATATTTTTATAATGGCCAAATTTTCAAACTAGCCATGACTATTAGCCACAAAATATTTTTATCATGGCCAAATTCACAAACTAGCCACAATATATTTTTATCATGACCAAATTTTCAAACTAGCCATGACCATTGGCCACAAGATATTTTTATCATGACCAAATTCACAAACTAGCCACGACTATTGGCCACAATATATTTTTATAATGGCCAAATTCACAAACTAGCCACGACTACTGGCCACAAAATGTTTTTGTCATGGCCAAATTCACAAACTAGCCACGATTAACTCTTATTTCATGGCTAACAAGGGACCATTTTCTTAATTGGCCACTAAAGAATTACTTTCATGGCAAACATACTTTGGATCTATGGATTATAAACATTGATGTAAAATCTGCCCACCAAAACTTGCTTCCCGTGGCCACTTTGGTGGCGCAAGTGAGTCATTCTTGTAGTGATAGTTTCTTGGCCTTGGTATAATAGCTTGCAATATCTGAGGAGTCTTGAGAGAGCCTGGACACATCCTTTTGCACGGAGTAGAGCTTCGCTTTGTTGCTTTGGCCGAATCTTTCAGACAATTCAAGCCACAGATCTCGAGCTAATGTAGAATAAAGAACACTATCTCTGATGTTCTTGGCAAGAAAATTGAGAATCCATGACAGAACCATGTTGTTTCCTCTTTGCCAATATGGGAAGAGTGGTGAATCTGTCCCAGGATTAGGAAGGGTGCCATCCACAAAAGCCACCTTGCCAGTGCAATTGTCGCAGACCTCTTCCAGGTATCGAAGTCTTCTCCATCAAATCGTTCTGCTACAAGTGACAATCCCGGTTGATCCGAAGGGTGAATATAGAGGGGATCGCAAGGATCAATTATCGGTACTTTGGTGAGGGGTTTAGGCGAAGGTGAAGGTGTTTCCGGACTTTGTGGAGTTTCCGACATTGTTGAAGAAGGAGAATGAACAATGGTGAAGAATTGTTAAACTGGAGAGGCACCAACCACGCTCTGATACCATGTAAACAAGGAGAGATTGAATAGAGAGAGATAGATAGACAACAGAAAAGCAAGGCTGGATATGCCTGCTATGTTTCTAATTGATGAAGAGAAGAAAAACAACAAAGGTATATAAAGAGAAACAAAAGACTAAAACCGGGAAAAGAAAAGAAAGAAAAAGAAAACAAGACTAACTCCTAACAAACAGAATAAATAATAGTCTCTAACAATGAAGCATATAATTATTTTGATGATAACAAACCTGTAGACACCCAAAAAGTGTCTTTGTAATATTGTAATTTTTATTTTCTAGTATTTCTCTTTATTTTATTTTTATTTTAGATAAAATGCCAATTATACTTGAAATGCAAAAATGAGAGAAGAAAACCCCACAAAATAACACCACAAAAAAACAGCCCACAAAATAGGCCCAAAATCAGAACAAGCCCAAGAAGAATTTGGCGACCCAGTGGCGGACCACGGCATTGGCGGGTGCGCATTTGCCCGTGCCCAGTCGCCGCCTTTGTCGCGGGTTGCCCATTGAGTAGCCGCCGCGGTGAGTGCGCCTCTATTGTTAGCTCATAGCTATATTTAGCCCCTAGCTGTATTTAGCTCCTAGCTATATTTAGCAAACTTTCACTTTTTTTCCTCACTCACTCACCCTATAAATACCCCCTCTTCCCATTTCATTTTTGACACCGAAACCACCTGGGAGTATTGACACTAGGTGGATTTCTCTTCTTCTCTCCCTCTCTCATTTGCATACATGCATTATGGCAATTTTATTTTCGCATCTTTTATTCTCGTTATTATTTTCTTGTAATCACTAATAAAGTTGAAATCCTGATATTAATATCAATTACGACTAATCTAAACCGGATTACTTGAGAAGATAACTTTATTTTTTAATTGTTGCTTTTATTTATCGCTTTCATTCATTTATCGCATTCTTTTATTATTGCATTTAATTCCGCATGCATTTAAATAACATCAATTAATTTAATTAATTCTCCTCTTCTACTCTTTTCTCTAATAAACCGATCTAGTAGAGTCCGTTCTTTGAACGGGCGGATTCGAAGGTTTTTACTTTCGAATTCGTAACCTTACCCCCGGATCCGAATCTCATGGTTCGCGGTTACGCGGAGTCAAGAAAATTCGTAACCTTACCCCCGGATCCGAATCTCTTAAAAATTAATTGGCGGCTCCTAAAAAATAAATTTCATTAAATTTGATTCATTCGAAATGTTAATTTTATCCGAATTTTAAAATTTATTTATTTCCCGAAATGATTTGAATACTAAAAATCGGAAATTGGTGGCCTCGGTCCAATATCCAGCACCCTGTGCGGGTCTGCATGGTATTGGCGAGCCACCGCCGGCACCAGCGTGCAGGAAAGGCCAGTCACGATCCGGCGCCAGCGGACGACATGGCGCCTGGGTCAGTGATCTGGGTATTTCCCTGGCTGCCTCGGTTTTCATGCCAATTATTTCTGATTCTTCTGTTTTTTATTTATTTCGGGTAGATTATAAATTTTAACGTTCATAATAAAATTCCAACATTTCATGTGAACATTTTTAATATGTAAAAATTCAATTAAATCCCTTAAAGACTTGACACCTCTTTCGACTCGCCTAACATCGCGTAGGGCACGATTGGAATTTTCCTCGGGTCCTACAAATGGCGACTCCACTGGGGACTTACTTTAAGAGGGTAAAACTTGAAAAATCGGTTCCTTAAATATTTGAGTAGAAGGGAGAAATTAATTCTTTTAATTTTTGTTATTTAATTAGACATCAAGCATACGGGCCTACATCACGATTTCTTTGATAAATCGCGATGAACTCAAAGGCATCGTTTAGGATCGACCCAATTTTCCCTTTCGGGCAAAGTTTACTTCTGACTTCATAAAAAAATGAACCCCACATTTCAAGAAGATCGCAAGTTTCTTTCCCACTCATGAAGCACTCCGAGATTTTTGGGAATATGAATTTACATTTCCCTTTAATTTTGTGAGAAACACACGGGTCATATTACTATGAACTCCATAGAATTTGTGGCACGTGAGAGACATGAGTATGCTTGTCCTTTACAAACGTAACCTTAAACCATTGAATGTAGAACCATGGCTCAAGCGCATCCCTCATTTGTATGCTATGTGCATTTCCTTCTTCTTCTTTTCTATTTTCAAAAAAAATAATGTGCCAATTATGTGCTAATTGTGCATTTCATCGTAGAATGAGTTGGTCCGTATTTGCATCTCCCTCAAATATTACTTTAGTTTGAGTAATATTCAAACAAGATTAAAATAGGCCCAAAAGGTCTCTCTTAGGCCCAAGTCAGAGAGGTTTTGACTAGGTCTGAGATTCAAGTTTGACTTTACTCAACCCTAAGTAATCTTTGACCCCTAAGGTGTCTATCCGGTCATTAACTAAATCTGAGTTCATTAAAATTTTAATGTTGATTCAATTTTATGATGACTTGATGGATACCTCCCCTATTCGTGTTTATAACATCATTCTAGGTTAGGAGTCTTCATACAAGCCCGGTAGTGGGCGAGTCCATAAAAAAAAGGGTCATTCATCATCTAGGCACTATTCGCATTAGGCAGTCCCATATACTTCATTAGGTCATGGCATGCATTGGGTAGGTCCGTGTCGGGGAGTTGTCCTTTTCTAATTTTAATTTTCATACAGGCAAAATAGGACCTAAACAACGAAAAGTCAAGTCTTGGGCTAGAATTGGATCTCAAAGATTGTCAAGCTTCTCACCAGTCTCGTTCACACCACCAAATGCGGGCACATGCATGTCGTCTTGGATACGGATTCCGATACTTCTTCCCAAACTTCATCGACAACAAGTGATACTGTGTCCATTCCTTCCAACTTCATGGCTGAACCCAATGATAAAGAAGTTCAGGGCCAACCCATTACTGTTGCAGACCTTCCTGATGTGGTGCGGGACATTCGTACTTTAATAGAAACACGGTCTAACCAACAAGATTGTAGGATAGAAGGAGTCATCCAGGCTATCCAAACAATCAATGACAAAATAGGCATAGGACAAGATATGGAGGAGGATGATAGAAGTATGCACACTGAAAAGATAGAGCATCGGGATGAGCAGCTTATGCCATTTCGAGACACTAGGGTCGATAATCTACAGAACATGCTAAGGCAAATCCCTCAATTCAGGGAACACTTTTTGGACATTGGCTTACCAACTGCTCCACGGGCCAAGCTTCTTGACAAATTCTCCTTGCCCGAAAAGAAATTTAGGCCCATGGAGAATCCCACTCATCATGTGCGTAGCTTTGCGCGTATGATGGTCTTGAAAGAAGTAGACCCTAGTTTGTATGCTCATGTCTTCCCGTGGACTTTGAGTGATGAAGTTTTGAAATGGTACTACACCCTGCCAGTAGATACCCAGGAGAATTGGGAGGCCACTTATAAGGCCTTTATTCAACAATATGCAGCTAGTCAGGATGCTGATGTGACCATGAGTGATATGGCGGCAATTAAACAAGGTGAAGGAGAGTCATTCATGAGTTATTTCAATCGTTGGAGCGCTCAAAAGGCCTTGATGACTGACAAGGTAACTATGGACTACCAGATACAAATATTCATACAAGGGCTTAGGCCAAGATATGCTAACTTGATGGAATGCCAATTAATCCCAGACTTTTCAGCTCTAAAGAAGCTGGGGTTGATGGTGGAGGCTAAGATAGAGAAGACCCCGATCTCATCTGGTTGGAAGAATCCCACTTCTACCAAGAGGGTCGGGGGGGCATCAAGTAACCCACCAAAAGCCATCGAGGCTCATGCAATTCAAAAGTTTACCACCTACACTCCCATCGATACTACTTATGCTGAAGCTCTAGATCGACTACTTAAGAAGGGGAAGATCGAGTTGCCCCCTATTCAGTGAGCACGAGTAAAGCGAGAACTTGGGATGCTAGCAAGTTTTGTAATTATCACCGCATGCGCGGGCATGACACCGAGAGGTGCTTCACCCTCAAGAACACCATAGAGGAAATGATCCAAAACAGGACATTGCCCTTACCCAAGGCAGCCCAACAGAAGCCTAATAATAACAACAACCCATTCGGGGTCGCCATGACCACTGTCGACTGGGACCCTACTGACTTCATCACTGATGTAGGGACTCCAAAACCAAAGTCTTATATACTAACCTGGCTAAACATCAATGGAGTTTGGGATAGTGAAGAGGAGGATGTGTACCAAGGTGATGAAGAAGATGTGTACCGGGCTGACTTTTGGGATGCTGACCTCAAAGTTGACATTGAGAAGGTCATCCCTAAAGTTGCGTCCCTCAAAATCAACCAAGAAAAAGAACTTCCTCGTGAAGCCAAGCGACCGAGAAGGACCCCTACCCCAGAAAACAATCAACACAAGATTGTTCCTAACCAGGAGAAGCATCAACCCGATGTCACTCCCAAAGTTAAACAAGCTGATATTGCCTTTCTCACTAGGTCGGGGAGAACCAACCAGAGGAACCCTACTCCCCCTCCGCCAGCTACTCCTGCTCTTGTCCCTGTATCCCAGCCTGTTCCTATACCTCTGAACCCGCCTACCACTGAGGTAACCCCTACTGAGGACGCATTCCTTAGGCAATTCAAGAAAACAAAGGTAGACCTCACCATATGGCAATTGCTAAACACATCCCAGTCACATCGCCAAGCACTTCTTAACGCCTTAAACCGAATTCAGGTCTCCTCGGACACTCCACCCGAGGACATAGTTACCTTTGTGACTACCCGAAGTCATAGCATCACCTTCGGTGATGAGGACCTACCTCAAGACGGATCTGCTCATAACAAGGCTCTGTACCTGACTATTATGTGTGCTAACAAAGTTGTTCCGTTAGTACTAGTCGACAACGGGTCAACAGTCAACATCTGCCCTTGGAGAACCGCGCAGAAGCTGGGTGTACAACGTCAACACTTGACCCAACAGACTGTTCAGCTCAGGGCCTATGATAATTCCCCTAGAAAAACCCTAGGTTCTGTGACCTTGCCAATCACCATGGGGCACATGACAAGGAACATTGAATTTTTGGTTATTGACATCCCGGCCTCTTTCAACTTGCTGTTAGGCCGACCATGGTTGCACGAGAACAAGGCGGTGGCCACAACTCTGCACCAAAAGGTGAAAATGGTAGTTCAAGGACAAATCATTACTATAGGAGGTGAGGAAATTTCTGCTATTGTTACTCCCGCAGCACCTATCTTAGAAGTTGAACATAACTCTATGGATGACGAGTTTCACAACTTCGAATATGTAGCCACGCTGAGTTTAGATGAAGCTCATTTCGATTTCGACCCCTACTCTAACCTCAAGATCAACGCGATGTTAAGGGACATGGGGTATTTCCCTGGCCAATCTTTAGGGGATCCAAACAGGAAGTCGAACTTCCCACCACTATTACCGAAGAACCACTATCCTTTCGGCCTTGGGTACATTCCAGCTGAGGAAGAGATTAAGCTTGCTAAATGGACAACGGCTAGGAAGAGGAAAGTTGATGACCCTTCATCACTTTCTGAAACCAAACCCTATCCTTTGACCCTCAACGGGCAATGGATAAGAGAAGGAGACGATTTCTCCTATTACGGTTTCCCGGAACCCTATTACTTGAAGGATAAGGGGACCACAGTAGCTGGTCTAGAAAACATACTTTAGAGACTTGAACAAAGCAAGTCCTAAAGACAACTTTCCCTTACGTCACATTGATATCCTAGTTGACAATACATGCGGTCATGAGCTACTTTCCTTTATGGATGGATACTCCGGGTATAATCAAATAAAGATGGCCAAAGAAGATATGGAGAAAACTTCCTTCACTACACCGTGGGGGACCTTTTGTTATGTAGTAATGTCGTTCGGGTTAAAGAATGCCGGGGCTACTTACCAACGAACGGCCACAACATTACTATATGATATGATGCATAAGGAGGCAGAAGTGTATGTCGACAACATGATAATCAAATCAGAAGAACGAGCAGAACACCCTGCTAGTTTAAAAAAGTTCTTCCTTCGGCTTAAGAAGTACAACATGAGACTGAACCCTCAAAAGTGCGCCTTCGGTATCACTTCGGGCAAACTGCTAGGTTTTGTGGTCAGCTCAAGAGGCATAGAGGTAGACCCTACCAAGATTAAGGCAATCCAAGACCTCAAACCCCCAAAGACGGAAAAGGAGATACGAGGCTTCTTAGGGAGAGTTCAATACATAAGTCGGTTCATCTCAAAATTGACCATGATATGCCAACCTCTATTTAAGAAGTTGAAAAAAGGGACGAAACCAGAATGGGATGACAAATGTCAAGAAGCCTTTGACAAGATCAAAGAGTACTTAACACACCCACCAATGCTGATGGCGCCTGTACCAATTGAACCATTGCTTCTTTACCTCACTGTTACGGACTCGGCTATGGGGGCGATGTTAGCTCAAAAAGTAGGAGGACAGGAAAGAGCAATCTATTACTTGAGTAAGAAGTTTCTCGAGTATGAGGCGCGCTATGCAGAGATAGAGAAGATGACATTAGCCCTTGTGTGGGCCAGCAAGAAACTTCGGCATTACATGCTTTCTCACACCGTTCACATCATTACTGAAAAGAACCCAATTAAATATGTCTTGGAACAACTTATAGTCAACAGTAGAGTAGCCCGATGGATGGTAATGCTCTCAGAATTTAGCCTCAAATATGTGCCACAGAAATCCATCAAAGGGAGAGCTGTGTCAGATTTTCTAGCCAATTCACCTTCGAATGAGCCTCCTATAGCTGATCTAGAATTTCCCAATGAACAAGTCTTCAACACCGATGACGAAACATGGGAAATGAATTTTGATGGTGCATCTAACCAAGCTGGATTCGGGGCCCGCATTATTTTAATATCACCGGAAGGAGCACACACACCCATATCCGTAAAGCTTGATTTTGGGGTGACAAACAATGCAGCTGAGTATGAGGCCTGCATTCTCGGCCTTCAAGCAGCATTAGAAATGAACATAAAGAGGCTGAGAGTTTCGGGAGACTCTAACCTTGTCATCAATCAGGCAAACTATAATTGGAAAGTGAAGGATTAGGACATGGCCGCATATCAGACTTATCTCGCTGGACTATCTAAAAAGTTCGACTACGTCACCTTTACACACGACAAAAGAGAAGACAATGAGTTGGCTGATTCCTTAGCTAAACTTTCGTCATTAATCACCATCCCCGCAGGAACAAAAGCGATGCCCATTGAAATTCAAAGAAAAGGCGAGCCAGCATACGTACATTCTCTAGAGGCTCACGAAATTAACTCGGACTGCTGGTATTATGACCTTTACATGTATCTGACAAAAGGAGAGTATCCAGACGGGCTCGAGCCTAGGGCCCAAAGAGCTATCCGACTTATGGTAGCACAATACTGCATAATTCAGGACAGACTCTACAAGAAGACAAGCATGGGGATAAACCTACTATGTGTCGATCAAGAAGAAGCAGAAAAACTCATGGAGTCCGTACACAGCGGAGAATGTGGACCACACATGAATGGAAGAATCTTGAACAAGAGGATTCAGAGAGCGGGCTATTACTGGACCACAATGGAGGCCGATTGTCATGCTTTCGTAAGAAAATGTGCTAAATGCCAAATATACGCGAATTTACAGCACCAACCACCTACCTACCTCACAACTCTAACATCCCCATGGCCATTCTCAATGTGGGGAATAGACATTATTGGAAAGATCTCACCCACTGGTACCGGGGGACATGAATTCGTATTGGTGGCCATTGATTATTTCACAAAATGGGTGGAGGCAACATCTTATGCTAAAATCACTTCTAGACATGTGGCTAAGTTCATCCAACAGAACATCATTTGTAGATACGGAGTGCCACATGAAATAGTAAGTGATAATGGGAGACATTTCATGAAAGAGGTCACTGAATTGCTTGAAAAGTACAAAATTCAGCATCGTCACTCATCAGTGTACACACCTCAAGCCAATGGGGCAGTAGAGGCAGCCAATAAGTCACTGACCAGAATCATTGAGAAGATGGCAGTAACTTATAAGGACTGGCCTGACAAGTTACCTTTTGCTCTATGGGGGTACCGAACATCAATTCACACAGCCACCGGTGCTACCCCATACTCTCTAGTTTATGGGATGGAGGCAGTACTACCTGTAGAGATAGAAATACCTTCCCTAAGGGTTGTGGCTGAGAGTCAGATTTCTGAAGCCGAATGGGCCAGAACACGCTATGAAGAATTGACCCTAATCGATGAACGGAGACTAAGGGCTATGCATAATGTTCAGGTATACCAAAATAGGATTTCAAGGGCCTTCAATAAGAAAGTAAAGCCTAAATCTTAAAGAAGGAGATTTGGTTTTAAAGGAAATGAGGGCGCCTATCCAAGATCCCAAGGGGAAATTCAAACCAAATTGGAAGGGCCCTTACATTATTAAAACTATACTACCTGCAGGAGCTGCAATTTTGACTAACTCAGAAGGCAACGAGTTGTCTCAACCCACTAATTTGGACCAGTTAAAGAAGTTTTATGCTTGAAGCGTGAGTGATACAGCTAAGACACTGGATCTGGCCCAGAAACTTAGCAGTGTTTAGAATAAGGAGAGGTGAACTACGAAGGCTTGATTCTACCTTGGTAGATACGTAGGAAGCCCATTTCGGGCCCGGCCCATTGATATTTACAAATTCAGTTATTTATTTCTTTTTTAAAGGACAAACAGTTGTATTGAAAACGACAGAATTACTATTATTGATAATAGATATAAAAAGTTCATTACATCGCTTTAGTTTTCTCCTAATTAAAGATGCAAAAGAAATAAAAGGCACACATTGAAAAAAAATAATTAAAGTCCTAAAGAAGATTGCAAGAATTCACTTGCAAATTTTTATTCAGCATAAAATAAAATAAAAAAACAGAAATTTTTTTGGCTAAAGCAGATTCAATCTTTCTTCTCCTTCTCGGGCCTCTTGCTAGACCCGACATCCTTCTCCAGAGGTGGTGGACGACTCCTCTTCTTGGATTTCTCTTTATAGACCATAAGTTGTTTCCCTTTACCCTTAGGAGCAGGCTGGGGTTCGGTCCTCCTAGGGTTAGAATTGGGCTCTCTAATCCTTAAAGCAGGCCTAGTAGGCTCCCTATTCAGACACTCTGCTGGGGGTTTCCTAGGGGCATCTCTAGCCTTCTCAGTTGTTGATTTCCCAAAGTCCAACCTGCTAAAAACCGACAGTTGATGTTGAACATTTGCTTCCCTCAATCTCCTACGTTCCTCAGGATCTTTCTCAGTCAACCACTTGATATAACATTCGGTCACATAGGTCGAGTGGGCCTCTTTCTTACTCTTAGGAGCCTCGACAACAAGTTGTCTTTCCCAGTACTCATACCAGCTGCGAATCATGTTCTCAGACACAGGAAGGCGATCCAACGGAATACAATCTGGCGTCGGTACAGTCTGCTTTCGGCCCATCTACCTCATAACCCTCAAAGGAAAGTAATAGGTTATGTGGGTAAGGCTAATCAATCGCACATGGGCTTTTCTCTGTTGAGGACAAGCATAGTGACTCACACCCCACCAATCGATCCACCAGTTAACTGGAGGACCTTTCTCGAGACGCTTGACCCAGGACAGCATGGGCTCCTTCTCATCTAGATGTAATTTTCGGTGCAATGCCCTATGAACACGCTTGTCAACTTCAATTAAGGGTGACGCAATTTGTCTCAAATGCTCCATCAACCAAATCTGCAAAAAAAAAAGGTTTAGTCAAGCCTGAAAGAGGAATAAAACTTCTTCAAACAGGCGGAAAAAAAGATAACAATAATATGAGGCAACATGTGGGCCCGCAAAACAGCCAGACTAGAATGACTCCGGGCTGATCAGTACATTGCGGACCAGCCCGGTCGGCCAGCCGTGTGGGCACCTGCGCCGCTGTCGACCAAAACTAGTTCGGACTCGTGGCGCGTGCCACTGCGCGCCTCTGTCGGCCGAATCTAGTTGGACTCGATCTTTGCGCCCGGCCGCGCGCCTCGTCGGCAGATTCGATTTTATGCGGATCGTCGCTCAACAATAAGATCAGAACTGCGTCGTATTCTCGGAAACCGTGTCATGTTAAAAAAAATGAAAACACGGAATTTTTACTGTGACTTTTCAAAGTAAAAAAAAAAAGAAAATAATCGGTGAGCCTCGTCTTTGGCGGCCGCCGACGATCAGTGCGGGGACAGAGCCGTCTTTGATCGGCATGAGCTCCTGTCACCGGTTGGGGTTAATGAAAAAAAACGAAAGAGGACGCGTACCTGTAAGAATAGGGGGCTCCCGCGCCATTCACTGGTCTCGTCATGGGTGTCAAGACCGAGGATAGTCTCACCCAACGATAGCGGAATTGGGTTCAAACCTCCTCTCATGCCTTCCAGAACATTGATGAGGCTAACTGGCACCGTCCCCATCTCTCCGTAATGAAACAAGAATTGCCCTATGATGCAAAAAGCGACCGCCTGAGCTCTCACCATGGGTCCTAAATTTAGGGTTTCAGGTGCTTGAAAGTATTCTAGTAAGGCTAAGAGATCAACTTCCTTTCTTAACAACACCCTATTACAGACTCTTTCAGGCAACCTAAGCAGACTTTTGAATTTGGAAGGCGCATCTTTTAGGGGATGTGGAAGTGCGGGTATCACTAAAGAATTCATACCGAACAGCGCGTTCCATTCCTCTAGTAAAGGGCACAACTTGACGTCCCCAAAACGAAACACATGCATTTTTGAGTCCCAGAACAACATACAAGCAAGCAGAAAATCTACGAACAACGCTACTTGCTTCAGACTTAAAAAAATGGAAAGATTGTACCTTTGAAGCTCACGTTTCTCTTCCTTTGAGAGAGTGCTTAACCATATCGATAGCTTTTTCTCAAACCCTATGAAAAAAAAACACGTACACGCTTCTCGAGGAACGTATACGACTTCCAAAGCAGAACACGACGGTAGTGACAGAATAGGGTTACCCTTGTGCAGACCCGCACGCGCCAAATAAAGTATCTCGCACGAAGCCCTAAATGTAGTAATAGTCGAGCGACCAACATAGCTCGGCCCAATCTCGGTTTCAATCGGCTCGATGCTGATCAAGTGGGTCAAGGCGTCCCCTTACGATCGGCGGGCGGCCAGACTCGGCCCAATATTAGTTTCAATCAGCTCCAATATAGTCGGGTGGGCGGCCACGGCGTCCACTACGATCGGGCGGGCACAACTCTCGACTCAATATCGTTTCAATCGGATCCGTACGGCGTCTCGAGACTGACCAGCCAAGCGAAGAGCGGCAAAGATAAAGACTCGGCGGGCGGCCACGGCACCACGCTTGTTTCAACCCAGTATAAGTCTCCTGTTAGCCCAGGATTATTTTGTACAGCAAACCTGATATCATGTAAATAACATAGAACTCACTTGTCATATTTTTGACTTGTCCTGAAATTAATGAAAAGTCAACTTCCGACACTTAGAGTTTGTTTTATTTTAGATTTTTTTATTTATTTATGGAGAGCGGTGGTTATCCACACCGCATGCATACATAAAATAGTCCATACATAATCATTGCTTTCAGAATAGTTCATGCATACATGTTCAGGGCATACTGCTAGATTAATGCATACATAAAACATTAGAGTCTACTAGTTAAGTACATATGGTAGCATCTAGATAAAGCATCCCAGTACATAATTCATCATTCAAAGCATGCATAGACCTCATTTGCATTCTAGCTTCAAGAGCGGCGAGAAGGACTGTGAGAGATATGATGGCTAGAACTCGGGCCCGCATTCCTTGAACCTTGGCTAGCACCAGGATATTGCCCACTCCATGATGGACCACCTGCAGCTCCGAAGAGGTTATCCACAAATGCATCACCAGTAGGAGCAGTGGCATATGGGTCGACCCCATGAGGAGCTAAAGGGGACCAGCGAGATGAAGAAGAAACGGCCTCGGAAGAACCAAAACTTCCAAGTATTTCCGTACCACCCGGGCCGAAACTCCCAAGTATCTCCGTACCACCAGGGCCAAAACTCCCAAGTATCTCCGTATCGCCAGGACCGGAGCTTCCCAGAATCTCCGTCCCTGAATTCCTCCAAGAATCACGCATCTCAGCATCAGGAGATGGGGCAGGAGCGGTGACTTGATCATCATGGGATCCCTTACAGCCTGTCTAGACTGACGATCAGATGCCTCTCCAGAACGACGACTGGAGCGACGCCCCGAGCGGTGACTTGATCGATGGCTAGATGGCCCCACAGAGCGTCGTGCAGAATGGGGGTCCGAATATTGAAGAGGCTCGGTGTCGCCTCCTCCTTCTCCCATAGGATCTCCATGGTCATAAGTCGTCTCAACATCACCACCACCTCATCTGAAAGACTGACCACGGGCTGAATGATCTCCGTGAGTACCAGAAAAAGGTCGATATATTTGCAGAAATCGATCTCCCGAGGGCGTAGCATCAGAAGTACTAGCACACCCCATTAACATACCTGTAGTAGTGTGATGACGAGAGGGTTCCCCAAGCTCAAAAATGAGGGGATCGAAAGTCACTAACCGAATGGCGAGGAGGTTCGCGAGGACGACGTGTTTGAGTACGGCTAGCATCAGAGTTACGTCGGGACGTCCCTTGACCTCCTCCTCCGCCCCAATACGAGCTCGACCTTGAGGTATAGCTATAAGTTCCACCATTCCCTCCGCCATTGCTATTCCCACCACCGGAGCTCGACTCAAACTCATCAGATCCGGAAGAGCGAAACTCGCTATGATACACGTGAATATCAGCCGGAGGACCCCGATAGCGACCCGATCTGGAAAACCTGCCCCTCATGAAGCTAAAGAGGGAATGAGTAACTCGCAGCAGTTGCCTAAAGCTGAATAGAGAGGGCTGAAAAGAAAGAGAGTCGGTTAGGAAAAGAGATAATGTAAACAGTCGAACGAAGTACAAAATAATATGTACTCACCAAAACCTTCGTATCATGCCCCAGGTAACCATCGTCATCAAGCAAGGATATCCAATGGGTACACGAAGTGATCTAGAAGGATCAACTAGCTGAAAAGAGGGAATAAATGTTAGCATAAGAGGCACGAAGAGGATGAAGAAGGTTTCCAAGCTAACTTACTACTCGAGGGGCGAGACGCCCAACGAATGCTTCGTACAAAGCAGGATGGAAATCATCCTCATATCGTATTGCGAAATCGGCCTAATGTGCTCCTTCGCAAGCCTCCTCAAATTCCCCGAGAGGCATGACCCGGGGATTCATCATGGTAACCGGAGGATCCACAGGAATCCAAGGATCAAATACGCCCATGATCTGACAAGACACACGTTCGCCTAGGTACCAAACGTGCCTGAAAGGTCCTGTCAAAAGGATTCTCTGAAAGGTAATCCCGTCCGCTTGGATTCGTGCCCCGGAATGGTCCACCAAGTTCTGCCAGGGGCTCTAGTTTATGTCATCCTGGAAACATATGGAGGTTACACTAATGCATAGGTATCAAAATAAAGAAGGAAGAAAGAGATAACAACACATACCTGCCTCGTTCTAAAAAGCTCCCTACGCAAGGCATTGAGGGTTCCACTACCCCATCTTTCTTGGCGTACATTGGCCTTGGACCAGCGCGTAGCAGTCGGAATGGCCAAATCCGTAGCATTGGTTACTGGAGCCAAACGAGGGAAGTACTCATAAAGCCAAGACTGCCATCAAAGGTTATGGTTAGCACGAAATATGGGCACAAGGAAAAAGTGAGCAGCAAGTTATATACCTCGAGGACTTTCCATAAAGCGGGCCCATAAGTGTAAAAGTTATCGTCTCTCCGTGGCAATTTGACTCGGCAACCCATCCGCAAACTACGGATGAAAGAAGCATAGGCTGCCTCACCCCACCTCAGATCGCGTATAGCACCCAAATCAGCCAAATTCACCAGCCAATAGAGATGAACATCGCTCCCGCAATTAGCCAGGAAAGACGCCCCAATAAAATAGGCTAGGAGTATTCGTGCTCGTTGTGGGTAGGGGAGATGGAGAAATGCATCGTCCATGATAACACTTTGGAGTTGATTGTAGCTTAAAGGCTTGTTGGACACTGGCCCTTCCATGATAGGCCCAAAAAGCTCTATGGCTGCGGGGATACCCCTTTTGAATTCTCGATCAAATCTCAGCGGTAGTACTCCCCATCGTAATCCTGTAATCACAACAAAGTCGGTAGGAGTGACCGTCATCTCGCCAAATCGAAACTGAAACGTATTCGTCGTATCCCAGAAGAAGTCATTCAAAGCTCTGCCAGGACGACGAGGTTTGGGTTTCGCCCATGTCTCGAGGCACCTAAATAGAGGGAGAAAGCCAGTATGTTCCAAGATAGGTAGAGCAATGTTCATACGATGCTTCAACGTAGACACCATTTTCTGTATCGAACCGCATGTCTTTATACCATCATCCTGGAATTCCACAAACGAAATTTTAGATTTCACAAACAAAATTTTAGGAGAACAAATTCGGGAAATAATTTATTTTCCGGATTAAAACTCTTGAATTTCAAGGTCGCAAAATTTTATGAGAACAAATTCGGGAAATAATTCATTTTCCGGATTAAAACTCTTTAATTTCAAGGTCGCAAAATTTTATGAGAACAAATTCGGGAAATAATTCATTTTCCGGATTAAAACTCTTAAATTTCAAGGTCGCAAAATTTTACGAGAACAAATTCGGGAAATAATTCATTTTCCGGATTAAAACTCTTAAACTTCAAGGTCACAAAATTTTATGAGAACAAATTTGGGAAATAATTCATTTTCCGGATTAAAACTCTTAAAATTCAAGGTCGTAAAATTTTAGGAGAACAAATTCGGAAAATAATTCATTTTTCGAATTAAAACTCTAAAACTTAACATCCCGAGGAATTTTACGAGAACTAGTTACTCAATACAATGCAGAGAAAAATTCATGAATAATACAAATTATATGGATTAAACTCTAAACGCATACACAACGGCACTTCGGCGGACCACATCGACTAGCTAGGACCCGGACACTTACGCATGACCTAGCATGTCTTTGATGCGCACAGAACAACCCCGAATATTGGGCCTCGGCCCATCGTGTTGGCCAGCATAGCCGAGATGCCAATTTGGGACAGCCTACTTTTGTTCGGGCCGAAAAATCTAATGTTTAAGCTATTTGCTTCATTCTTTCCAACCGCGGGCCTAAACACAAATTTGCCAAAATAAGCATGAACAACACATGAATTTTGTGCAAGATTCGAAGTTATGCATCCAAACAGTGATTAAATTGACATGAACTATACATGAATTTATATAAGATTCGTATATACGTTATTCTAAGCATATTTGAACTCCAAATTGTGCTAAAGAAAAAAAAACCGAGAACAAGCCACTCACCGGAATGTCGGACCGGGCTAACCAAATATGTTCGTTCGGGTATTGAGTAAGATATGTCGGATCGAAACCGCCTTGGGGAAACCAATCTCGGGCATAAAAACTATTCTGCACCCAATCCCGAGCATGAGGCGCCGAAGTACCCCGGAATTTATTCGGTTGAGTCATCCTAGAGTAAAGCCACATCAAACCGAGATTAAGAATTTGAACTTTTTTTCGGGCTAGCGAATAAATTGAAAAAAAAGAAAAACCCGAAATTTATTCGGTTGAGTCAGGCGGGTTCACACAGCTCGAGAAATCGAAAAAAAAAGAAAAAAGCAAACTGAGATCGAAACTCACCTGTGCTGGTCTGCCTGGATCTGGACTAGGAGGCGGGTCTGCACAGCAAAACCCGAAGGCCGGAAATAGCTAGGCGGGTCTGCACGGGCCGAGAAAACCCGAGAATTAAGCTAGGCGGGTCTGCACGGGCTTGAGCTAAGCTTGAAGATACAGCAAAAATGGTGCTTTGTAGCTTGAAATAATGGAGATAGAGCTTTAAGAGAGAGAAAGTGAGGAATAGGGATGGAAGAGGACAAATGCATCAGCTTTTTAACACTCATCTTTATTACTATCATCATTCCCATCACCTCTCACTTCCCCATTTTCAAAATTCAAAAAATAAATCGGTCAATTTGACCGGTTAAATTAGCATTTGACTGCTTGGTTGACTGATTAATTAATCAGTTGACCCATATTTTCAACCGGAAGAATAATGTTGCACACTCAGATTTATTTTATTTTCAAGAGAAGTAAAAAAATATTTTTTTTATATACTCAGAAAATAAATTAATTAAATCAAGAGAAGTGCGACGCAGTGCGGTGCGTTAAAATTAAATTAAAAAGATTTTTTTCAAAAGAAATGTGGAGTTACATATCCATATACTTAGAAAATTTATTAATTTAATTTTTCAGAAGAGGAAGTGACAAACGTACGATATATTTTCAAAAGAATTATGAATGTTCATACACTCAGAAAATAATATGAAGTCAGATATGAATTTTGATCACCGCCCCCAGTTTGCACACTGGGGGCTAACGTTGTTTTTCTTATTCAGCCGGTCGTTGGGCGTTTATAATACGATGACAATTCAGCCGGTCGTCGGGCGTTTACAATACGATGACAGAAGTTTGAAAGTACGGTTAGGCGTAGAACAGCTGCTTCCAAGCATCAACAATCAACAAAGACATAGGATATCGTTTCCGGATGTCGAACAGTTACCAGTCAAGAACATCCGACACAGGACTTTTGCTTCCAAGTGTCACCTAGCCTCAAGACATCACTACTGCAGCATCTCACCCTTTTTGGTGTCTTTGAATACTTTGATCTTCGTCTTACCAGACTCGATCAAAGTGGGGACTAACTGTAGACACCCAAAAAGTGTCTTTGTAATATTGTAATTTTTATTTTCTAGTATTTCTCTTTATTTTATTTTTATTTTAGATAAAATGTCAATTATACTTGAAATGCAAAAATGAGAGAAGAAAACCCCACAAAAAAAACAGCCCACAAAATAGGCCTAAAATCAGAACAAGCCCAAGAAGAGAAGGCTGGCGACCCAGCGTGTGAGACCACGGCATTGGCGGGTGCATCTGCCCATTTGCCCGATCAGAGCATGTCGGTCTGCCCGTGAGCGCCCGTTCACACCAGGTCCACGTCCTCGGTCGCGTGCGTATGGTAAGGCCTTGGAATTCACGCCAGGCTGGTCTGCCTCTATTGTTAGCTCATAGCTATATTTAGCCCCTAGCTGTATTTAGCTCCTAGCTATATTTAGCAAACTTTCACTTTTTTTCCTCACTCACTCACCCTATAAATACCCCCTCTTCCCATTTCATTTTTGACACCGAAACCACCTGGGAGTATTGACACTAGGTGGATTTCTCTTCTTCTCTCCCTCTCTCATTTGCATACATGCATTATGGCAATTTTATTTTCGCATCTTTTATTCTCGTTATTATTTTCTTGTAATCACTACTAATGTTGTAATCCTGATATTAATATCAATTACGACTAATCTAAACCGGATTACTTGAGAAGATAACTTTATTTTTTCTTTGTTGCTTTTATTTATCGCTTTCATTCATTTATCGCATTATTTTATTATTGCATTTAATTCCGCATGCATTTAAATAACATCAATTAATTTAATTAATTCTCCTCTTCTACTCTTTTCTCTAATAAACCGATCTAGTAGAGTCCGTTCTTTGAGCAGTGGATTCGAGTTTTACTTTCCAGTCGTAACCTTACCCCCGGATCCGAATCTCATGGTTCGCGGTTACGCGGAGTCAAGAAAATTCGAGTTTATTAATTCTCTTAAAAATTAATTGGCGGCTCCTAAAAAATAAATTTCATTAAATTTGATTCATTCGAAATGTTAATTTTATCCGAATTTTAAAATTTATTTATTTCCCGAAATGATTTGAATACTAAAAATCGGAAATTGGTGGCCTCGGTCCAATATCCGGCCTGCGCGTGCATGCATGGTATTGGCGAGCCACTGCCCGGCGCAAAGCGTGCAGGAAAGGCCTAGAGTCACGATCCGAGCGCGAGCGGACCGACATGGCGCTTGGGTCAGTGATCTGGGTATTTCCCTGGCTGCCTCGGTTTTCATGCCAGTTATTTCTGATTCTTCTGTTTTTTATTTATTTCGGGTAGATTATAAATTTTAACGTTCATAATAAAATTCCAACATTTTATGTGAACATTTTTAACATGTAAAATTTCAATTAAATCCCTTAAAGACTTGACACCTCTTTCGACTCGCCTAACATCGCGTAGGGCACGGTTAGAATTTTCCTCGGGTCCTAGAAAACCATAAAATAAGTTTTATATATGAGGTTAGAATTGAATTGATTTAATTATTATGTTTCTCATATATAATACTTATGTTGGTCCAATATATTAATTGAGAATATTTGTATGGACTTTGTTATATAAGTCATGTCACACCACAATATTTAAGTGAGTTATTTTGTGTGATATCATAATATTTGATTGGACAAATTTGAGAAATGTGACTTGATTACTATCATGAGAATATTGGATGAAATGAGATGTGCAAATCTAATGAATGTCCAAATGCATTGAACCAAAACATTTATCATTTTGGCAACAAGTATATTATATAAATATTGAACTTAATTGTTTATTAAATTTATATAATATGACATGATATGACATGATTCACTTGCTTGTTTCTTGAGTATCATATCTTATTGATAAGGTGAAAGAATTCAAATGCAACATCTTGTGAGAAACATATCAAGATCAAGAGATCATGCATGCCAAGAATCAAGAATTGCTTTATTAACTTGATTGACTCTTCGACCTTGTTGCACTATAAATACGAGGAGCATTTGATCATCTAAGAGAACAAAAGAAGAGACAAGAGGACACAAGAAAACATCTCACTTGAGCATTATTAATTCCTATTGTTATTGAGTGTGAGATTAAAGTTGTGTTGAGCTATTTGTTATTGAGTTGACTGATTGAGATAATTATTGTTAGGGAGAGGATTTAGGAGTTGAGAGGTCGACTCTGCCACACTTGATTGAGAGGCGATATCAAGTGGTGAGATCTTGAGAGTAGAGAAGACTCTAAGATCGGTTGTAGAAATCCATCATAATAATATTCGAGGTTAAATCCCAGAGTTGGAGAACTCTAGGCAGTGACGTACTCCGAAATTGAGTTCGGAGGAACATCCTAAACAACTACCGGGTTTTGTCTATCTTTTAATTTTCGCAATTTATTCTCCGCATTTTATTTAACTAGCCTAATTCAACTTTCAAAGTGGACCGGCGCAGTGGTGCCATTTCATAGATGTTAGTGACCCCTTTCAGTTTCAATACAGTTTTCATAAACAACCATAGTGAAATATGCGTGCTACACCTATTACAAATGTTGGATGCTTTCTCCTGGCAATGTTTCTCCTGGCCTCTTTCAGAATATCAATGTAGCAACCAGTACAGAAGAACAATTGTATATCAAATAGAATCATCCAAGACGAGTTAATTATCGATCTGTTTGGAGTCTAGTGATTTTCACCCCACACACTGTAAAGCTTCTTCATAATTGAAATCAAATGCTAATAGATGAGGATGGCAAAAGTTAGAGTTAAATCAAATTAAAATAAAATTACCTAAAAGCATCATGACACAAGAAACCCTGATGAGTGATGACCACAGTAATTGGGTTCCTGGGCAACATTGATTCTAAGGACCCTAATTAATGTTCATCCAAGAACCTTATTCTCAGCTAAGCACATCATCTCTGGGTCTTGCCTAATTGTGCCACTGGAGGAAGCTACTCCAGTAGTACCTTCCTTTCTACCATCTTACAGTTGTCGATAATCCAGCCATTGCATATTACGTTTACATCTGCCTTAGGTCAAACATAATTAGTAACCTAGGCTCAACATCAATAAAAGTTTCAACTAACTGGTGAATTTAAGTAGTTCAAGCTCATTTATCCTCAAGGACTGTTCTAAGATTTGCTTGTCTCAGCTTCCTGTTGGGGAGCATCTTTCCCTTTGCCGCGACCCTTGAGCAAGCTAGGTGTGAACCCCTTCTCGAGCATCTTCTCAACCTCCTCAATGGGCAACCCCTTGGTTTCAGGAACAAACAAGAATATGAAAACGAGCCCCAACAAGGAGAAGCCGGCATAGAGTAGGAAAGTCCCAGCTGAACCCACTGCTTGGGTTAGTGTTAGGAAAGTCTCGCTCATGATGAGGTTAGTGCACCAGTTGGAGACGGCTGCGAGTCCTCCTCCGACTCCTCTGTATCGAAGTGGATATATCTCTGAGTTTACGATCCATGGCACTGTCCCCATCCCGGGGGAGTAGGCAACGATGTAAGCTCCCAGTAAGACAACTGCCAAAACTCCAATCTTGCTGGGGCAGCCCTCTGTGAAGTATACTCTGTGCTCACCCCTGCATGCTGCCTTTGTTGCGTCTGTTGCCACAATGCATGCTCCTGGGTGATCCTGTTTTCATCCACACATAACATTGTTGTTAATGTCGTTATTTGGGTCACCATGTTTTAGGCTTCTGTCACCGTTAGTTCCAGTTAAGGGAGTGGGCAACGCGCTAATGGGTTGGGTCAGTGCCGAACCCATTAGTTTATCTAGGGTTGAATCAGGTCATGGTAAGCCCATTAAAGTTGTTCCGGGTCAGACTTTCTAAGCATAAAGAGGGCCGGTCAATGGGCTGGCCCCAAATTTAGTGAATTTATATATGGATAATTGACCTCAAAGGATAACCCATTAAGCAAATAGATCATAAAACACTTTTAATTTGTGAAAAATGAGGGGACCAGCATGCTCTAGGGATAATTCATTTTTTACAAATCGGGACCACAAAGTCTTGCTTAATTTTTTATAGTCCATTTGTTTAATAGGCATCCCTTGAGATCAATTATCCTATGAGGATCTGGCCCGAAATGTCAAAAGTCACGCATATGGATTGGATGTCTATCAATAAAACTATTCATGATAATTATTGGGGTTTTAATACCATGTGAGACTTTAAGGTTCCAATTTGTAAAATGTAGTTGTAACTTGTAAAAAATAGTGGGAACACATTATGCTTATGTGACATGGTAAATTTGGGGTAACTAATTTAACGAATATACACTTCAATTAATGAAACAAAAAAAAATGTAATTTGGCTACCACCTAAGCTACCTTGTCATCCTTTACATCAAAATCCAATGGTCCGACCCACTTGATACTGTAAGGATCTGGCCCATTGCCCACTCCTACTTCCAATCATATTTTGTTTGTTGCTGTTAAATTGTCTGCTAAATCTATCAGCAAAATGCTGTGGTTGTAGTTTGGGCTTCACAAGAATTATGCTGCCTAATTATGTTTGGTTTAGACATGAGGTTTCTTGGGTAGATAAGGTGATTTTCCTTGAGGTAGCCAAAATTTGATGGCTAGAGAAATCAGCTTATTGGGACTAACAATCCTAGAGCAACTGATGAATCTATTCATATACACGGTAAAAATAACTGGTCTGTGCTCAGGGAAGTACCTGATTGCCTTTATTGGCACAGAAAGCACATTCCTTGTGAGTTCTCAAGCAGTTAGCACAGGTCCAAACACCAGGATTCGGAGCGGACGTGAAGGCGGGGCAGGTGGAGTTAACACCAAAGTGGTTGCTTTCCATGAGGCTGATTTTGGGTGCTGATGCTGAAGCTTGATAAAACACAACCCCCAATGCCACAAGACACACTATGATCCCAACCATAGACACCAACATCATAATCCTCCTCCCTTTCCTGTCAACAAACATCATGCTGATGATGGACCCAACTGCATTCAGCCCGGAAGTCACCAACGAAAGCGCCATGGCCGTGGAGTTTGAGGCGATCCCTGCTAGCTGCACAATCGTGGGGCTGTAATACATGACTGTGTTGATCCCTACACACTGCTGAGCCACCTGTACGGTGATCCCGGCTGCTAAGCCCCTCCTGAAGACCTTGTTCCCAAAGGCTGTCTTCATTTTGGTGAATGCACTGGCATTCGCCATGTCCCCCTCCAGCTCTAACTCGTGCTCAATCGACGCCTTAAGAGCCCTCATCTCTTCTTCGACCTCTTCCGGTGGGTAGATCTTCGCCAGGATTTGCTCCGCTTCTGAGATCCTTTCCTGGGTAAACACAAATTTCAACCATTTCAGAAAACATCAGATCAGTTATATTTGATGGAGAAGAGTCGTTTTAGTGTTATCAGACCTTTCTGTAAAGCCATCTGGGGGACTCCGGCAGCATGAGCATCAAAAAGAACTGCACAAACGCAGGCACAGCTGCAACTCCAAGCATCCAACGCCATGTTCCCTTGACCTGAGTGAACCCCAAGTTGATGAGGTAAGACAAGAACTGTCCCCCAGTGATGAGCAAACCGTTGGTGCTAACGAGGGCACCTCTTATCCGAGCAGGGGAAGTCTCAGAAATGTAAAGAGGGGAAGTCATGGATGCACATCCTACACCCAACCCCACAATCACTCTTCCAATAATGATCACCCAAGGGGCAGGAGCAAGTGACATCAGTATGGCCCCTATGAAGAACAGAATGTCTGCTATTATCATCGTCGGTTTCCTCCCAAACTTGTCGTTCAAATACCCTCCAATTCCTGCCCCGAATATGGCTCCTGCAACCGCCATCGCCACAATGGTTTCCTACAGACAGTTTCACAAGTTAGTACAGTTGTATGAATTCCATGCAAAGGATTGTATCAGCAGCAGATCAGTAGAAACTGAGATGGGTACCTGCAAGTATGTTTTCTTGTTGACCTCTTCGAAGTCTTCCTTGATGTACAGGAGGGCACCCGAGATGACCCCTGCTCCAACATTCAATATTTACTCGTGTGATTAATTGGGTTCATTTTCTAAGAAGGAATTAAGAAAGGTTGGATGTAATTTTACCAGTATCATATCCAAAGAGAAGACCACCAATGCCGGCAGAGAATGCCAGCTTCAGAATGTAGGGCGTTCGACCAATTGTTCTGAAGCATTCTGTGAACTCTGTCTTGTCGGAGCGTACTACACCCGCTTCTACCATGTTTGGTAGATTATTAGACGTTGATTATGAATAAAGATCACACCTTGAGACACACAGAATGAGAGAATGATGTCAGTGAAGTGAATTCTCAGTTGACCAGACAATTTGCAAAGTACAATGTGCCAGGGAATTTCATCTTAAACTTTAGACTTGAGGGAATGAGAATATAACACAAAGTTTGAGATGGACCATAATATTTATGTGGCTGAACTTATACAACTGTAGAAGCAGGGCAACTGAAGGACTTTTGACAGGACAATTTGCAATGCTCGCTACTTTACATGATTTTACAGATACCAATTTACTTACGTTTTGTCCCTACTTACTCAAAATTGGTGAAGAATTTACAGCGTTCATACATCCACACAGAGGTTCGAACCCACCAACGTGCAAAAAGTAATGCTTGGGCAGTGTTACATTGTGCAGTTCTTGAGATTACGTGCGCAAATACAAGTAAAAAGCAACATGGTAGTTTGATTAGATAGCCATTGCAAAAAAAAAAAAAGACGCTAAAACATATCATGTGAAAAGCATGATAGGTTAAAATCTAATCAACTGTTCAAAAAAGTATGCACAATCTTGGGCCGACTTACCCTATAAAACAGATGATTAAATTTCAAAAGTTTGAAAAGATAGAAACAAGACATCTGCAGGATCACCCAGAAAAAGAAAACAATATCTACACGATATGGGTTTCAGACCATGAATCGCTAAAGATCACAGTATAATAAACCATTGATACAAATCGTTCAATAATAACTTACCAGGCTCCAAGGAGCTGTATATTGCAAAACTAATCTCATGCAAAAACAAAGAGTGAAAGACGGATGAGGATAGGGAGTATGGAAGTAATCAGGCCAGGATAATACTTTCCCTGTTTAACCCTTTAACCAATATATATTATGGTTGGAGTTTGATGTGGTTTAATTGGAAATAAATCGAATTTATGGTGCAACAAAAAGGGAAGCAATAATGATAATAAAGTTTGAAAATTCAAAGTTTGAAAGAGCAGAGAATTAAGGTGTTGATAGAAGTCTTGATCGTTTGTTTCTGTTGCAGACAAAGAGGTTTATTAGGCTTCGGAGTCGTCTATTTATGGTCAGTTACACATGTATGTCTCCGATTTCTATTCAATTCTCTTGTTTTGTTTGTTACAAAATTCCAGACCCACCCCTCCTTTAATTTCGAGATGTTTGGTAGTAATTTAGTGACCGCGGTAACTTTTTATTTTCCGTTGGATTAACTTTTCTTAATGTCGTAAATTTACGCGCGAATAATGCTGTATAAATTGAAGTTTGTTAATTGTTTGAACTCCCACGCGCGAATGTGGATTGGATGAAGTGGATGTGAAATAATACGTATCCAACTCATTCTTCTTCAACATAATACAGTTACAAAAACAATCCAACTAAGATTATATCCGGACCTAGTATTGTTGGACAGTGTTCCAATTCTATTCAAACTTAAGTTTGAAAATAAATAATTATTTTTCTTATTGATTCGACAGAGCAGAACGATTGATTTCATTGAAAGTATTACATGTCTACTTGAGTTTCTTTATAAATCTTAGGTTGTTATTTGAGTTTAGTGTAACTTTACAAATCCATATTTTAAGAGAACATGTCAAACACATAAAATTTGAATAATTAAAAAAAAAGGTTGGATGAGAGAATCGATTTGATAAAGGTAAAAGAAAAATTCATACATGTCTTTGGGAATTTGGCATATATTTTTATGCTAGAAAATCGGATATATATATATATATATATATATATATATATATTTTCAAATAATGGTCCATCTTTCACTCTTTTTGTTAATTAGATTAACCCTTTGGTGAATCACTGAATCGTGATATATAGGGCACTAGCTTGGCCACATGTTTAGTGAATAGTGATGTTAACCTCCGTATTCTTTTTAAATGAAGGATAATTATTAAGCCCAATGTCAAGGTAACTATCAGTACATTTTTCAAAAAATATGTATAATAAATGCTAGATTGTCCATAATAAGTTATGACTCTCGACTTTATCATTTTCACTCATAAATTTTTCTTTTCACTTTGAAGGAGAGTTTTGTCGGAATGGTTGAATAGTTTGAGTTCTAAAAACAGTGTCTTGCAGAAATATAAGATGAAGTTTGCCTACGGTACACCTTTGTGGTGGTACTTTTTTCCGGACTCTCGCTTGCGGGAACGCTTGTATGCCGAACTATCATTTTATCTACCGAAAATTCAACCTTAATAAAAAAAATTTAGAAGATAATGAGGATTGCTAACTTGATAACCACTTCTTTAATATTAAGCCCTTATTAAACATTTTCTTTAAAGGGTAAATTTAGATCATTTGAATTAGGTCTCTATCTAAGATGTACTACAATTGAACTCAGTGACTCGTAGAAAAGGGGAAACCTAAGCCAAAAGTCTTAGTTTATGGCCCTATTCATCTCTACATAAACAGACTTACATATCATAAGAATCGATTCGATAACCTCCAAAATGAAAAGTTAGGATTATACCCAGCAAATTACTAACTGAAAACCCTTGTTACACTTGGGCACCACTTCCTTTAATATTTTCTTTGTTTTCCTTGGGAGTGGTTGATTGGGTATTTGGGTTTGGTCATTTTCGCTTTAGGTCCTATTGAGACGGGTGGGGTAAAGAATTTTAACCAAGTGGTCATACCCGTGACAAATAATAGCCACTGACCCATTTTACATAAAAGAGTTGTTGGACCATATTGACCTATTTCATTTGTTATTATTACTTTTTAACTAAAAAAAAGTAGCTCCAAATTCACTCATTCAATTACGGTGAATCAGAAATTACAATTTGCTTTTCTGATGTCCTCTTAAACGGGAGGGAAGAACACAAAGAAAAGAGAGATCCACAAGGAAGAAACACCTTTTTTTTTCTTTTCAATGATGATGAAGAACTTGATTCTCCACCCACAATTTGTACAACCATTACCTAAATCTGCAACAAAGCTTTTCCACAAACACTTTAACTTCTGTATACCCATGTGCACATTCACTAACACTCAAGCTTCACCATCACCCTTACTCTCCTTGTCATTGCCATCGTTGTCGAGGTTGTCATTGTCGCGACCTCCAAACACCTTAGGCATGAACCCTTTCTCCAACACGCGCTCCACCTCCTCAATAGGGAGCCCTTTGGTCTCCGGCACCAGCAAGTAGATGCATACGAGTCCCACAGCAGAGAACCCGGCAAATAATAAGAAGGTCCCTGCAGAGCCCAGGGCCTGCGTCAAGGTCAAGAACGTCTCGCTCACTATAAGGTTGGACGTCCAATTGGACACGGCCGCGATCCCCCCTCCGACTCCCCTGTACCTCAACGGGTAGATCTCCGAGTTCACTATCCATGGCACGGTTCCCATCCCGGGGGAGTAGGATATGATGTATGCTCCTAGAAGTACGACTGCCAGGAATCCGAATTTGCTGGGGCAGCCTTCTGTGAAGTACACTCTGTGTTCTCCGTGGCATGCCGCTTTGATCACGTCCGTGTTTTTCACACATCCTCCTGGAAGCAACTGGCGTGCCAAACACAAATGTAACCTGTTTTAGCTTGTGGACACACCATATATTACATAATGGATCATGGGATGTTATAGTGATTCTTTTTCTTTCTTTTTTTGGGTGGATGAAAATTTAGACCCGGTAAAACGACCAATCTTACCCAAACTAGACCTTAAAATGTCGAAATTAATTAACCCGAAATAACCAACTAGACCCGATTTATCTTTCAAAATAATAGGTTTTCGCAAGATAAGTTTATTTGACAAGCGACTAAAGCAAATCTTGTCGACCCAAAATATCCAACTGTCGGGTTTGGATGAAATGGTTATGCTGACAAAAATTAAGAATACCTCATTTCCTGTATTTGCACAAAATGCACAATCGGGGGTTGCTTTCAAACATTTCATACAGTTCCAAGTTGATGAACTTTTGGATGAAACATAAGCAGGGCAAGTAGAGTTGAGGCCGAAATGGGTCGATTGGGCATAGCTGATTTTAGGAGCATGAGCGGCAGCTTCATAGAAGACAATAGCTAAGACTATAAGGCATGTAATGATGCCAAACATGGAGATGATCATAAGCCGCCGCCTTCCATGCCTATCGACAAACATCATGCTAACAACAGAGCAAACAGCATTAAGCCCTGAAGTGACCAAAGAAAGAGCCAAAGCGGTGCTGTTTGAGGCGAATCCAGCCAACTGTACGATTGTGGGGCTGTAATACATCACCGTGTTTATGCCCACAAACTGTTGAACTACTTGAACTGTGATCCCGGCATATAAACCTCTTCGGACTACTTTGTTAGCCCAAGCTTTTCTTACTTTGGTTAACGTATTTCCACCCCCGATTTCTCCTTCTTCAACCATTTCAAGCTCAACTGACGCCTTGAGCGCTCTCATCTCCTCTTGAACTTCCTCTGGGGAGTAGATTTTGGCCAAGATTGATTCCGCTTCTGAGACTTTACCCTAATAATCCAACACGGACTAGAAATCAGGATCATATCCCTTGAAAAGTTTTTGGTTATGATGGCTCCATACGGTATAAAAGCCACATTGCAATGATAGGCCTCAGGTTTGAATTTGAAATAGTCACATGTTTATTTGCGCACAGTTAATGATGCGTTCAACTATCAGCTTAAGCTATTAGTTGAGATGATTTCGCAATATTAAAGAGTACATACTTTTCTGAAGAGCCATCTAGGGGACTCAGGAAGGGACAACATCAAAACTAGTTGGATGAATGCAGGAAGTGCAGCGACTCCTAACATCCATCTCCATGTTCCATGCACCTACAAAGACAAAAATTAGCACATGATTATTGTTATTATTACTACACTAAACAAACAGAACGTTATAAAAGGATATGATGGACAAAAAATTACCCGAGTGAAACCGAGGTTGATAAGATAAGCTAAGAACTGGCCTCCAGTGATGAGAAGACCGTTGGTACTAACAAGGGCGCCTCTGATCCTGCTGGGGGATGTCTCCGAGATGTATAAAGGAGCAGTCATGGATGCCATTCCAACCCCTAAACCGACAAATATTCTCCCAAGGATGATCATCCATGGAGCTGGGGCAACTGACATGATTATTGCCCCGATGAAAAACAAAACATCTGCAATTATTATGGCGGGTTTTCTTCCTAATTTATCATTCAGGTACCCTCCTACTCCTGCTCCCACAATTGCTCCTGCCACTGCCGTTGCCACTATGGTTTCCTGCCCAGAGGATAATAACTTGCTATTTAGTACTTGTTCAGAAAATAAACAATTAGCTATTTACATCAAAACATAGTTATTAAAATGCCGATCCTGATTTATGATCCTACGATTTTATGGTCCTAAATTTTCGATACGATTCTACTATTTACACACGATCCACGATCCTACATGGGCTAAATTTCGATCCTAACTTCCCCATAATTTCAAGTTAGGATCCCGATTTTAACAACCTTGCATCAGAAACTACAAACTGGGACTTAAATTGCTGGTACTTTTGCAGTGCAATCTTATTAGAACAATAGTTTGAATCCGTCGGAATCAGCTTCTCCATGCATTCCACTGCATGGAAGGAAGATTGCCTACATATGAATCTCCTCAGACCCCGCTATAACGGAAACATTTTAGAATTTGTTTGTTGTTGTTGTTGTAATCTTATTAGACCAATATTTGTTAACCCAAAGTAGACTCAAACTTAAAATTACGTGCCCTTAATCAATTTCGAAACATGCGAATTTCGAAACTTATCCAGACCGCATCGAAACTGAATGAGTCCTTCATCAGGGGAGTTGAAAAGAGCGTAGTAGCGAACCTAGGTACCATCGAAAATTTAGACATCAATCCCACACAAACTATATAAGTTCCTATTTGTTTCTACTTATTATTATTTTTTCCTGAACATTACCTTCAAATTGAGTAGTTGATGAAAGCGACATATATACCTGTAACCATGTTTTTCTTTCTACTTCTTTGAAGTCATCCTTGATGTAGAGAAGAGCCCCCGAAATAACTCCTGCATTGGTCCATGTTTCATATGTATAATCTCGGTCAAATATATACACTTGATTAACAATGAAGCTTATAGCATTTACATTGGGGATTCAAGAGAGAATTAGAGATAAAAGAACTTTGTTAAATCTCATTAAAATTCATGTATTTTGGTATGATATGTATTTTAGCTAATAACAGTTCCTAAACATCGAAACACTTATGATTCGTATCTTAAATGTGAGACCAACTTATATTATATGTACTAAATATTTGGTAATTATAGAAAAATTAATGCAAATTGGAAGTAAATGAAATGTGAGAATAACATGATATGTGAGAGATTTTCATTTAGAAATAACAATTTTGTGAAAATTTAGCTTAAACACCACCATTCTACAAATGAATTTCATGAAGGTGAGATTTAGGCATGTAAGATTCATGGGTAAGGTAAGGTAAATAAATTTTGTTAATTTTTTAATAAATTTTGATAATTTGTTTGAAAGTTTTGATAACTTTTTGTAATGTTGGATGGGTTTTAGTAATGGTAGATAAATAGTTAACAAAAATTCAATTTCTATTTACTCATAATTTATTTACCAATTTTTAACAATTTACTTAGGGCTGTCAAAAATCCGGGTCCGGGTAAAATACGGGTTCGGACAATCGGACATCGGACAAAAAACGTCAAACCCTGACCCTGTTCGAATTAACAATCAGACACTTTTTCCCAACCCGGACCCGGATGTCCGATGTCCGGACCCGGATGTCCGATGTCCGGTTTACCCATGCTTGACAGTTGGCACTTGACACGACGGTGCTTTACAATTACATTAGACATCCGGGTCCAGACATCGGACATCCGGGTTGGACCCAAATTTTCACTTCCCGCCCAGGCCTAGCAAACACTGCAATCTCATTTCCTTCTGAAATTCGGACAAACCCGGACCCGGTTCGGATTGAAAATTGGACATGTTCGTTTGTTCGGATTTAAAATTCGGACACAATTTTTATGTTCGGACCCGGTTTTTTCCGGATCGGACTGAACCGGGTTTTCGAGTCGAACGGTTTTTTGAGAGCCCTAAATTTACCATTTACCCACCAATGTTACTTGCTATTAAGGTAATATAAAAACTTTAAACACGCATTGTAAATACTCTTAAATTAAACCTTGAGTTTGACCCACCTCAAAACATTCAACACAAAGAAGCTAAGGTGGGTAACCAACATCTAAAGAGTGGCGTAGTAAAGTAGCTAACTAAGTTAGCAAGGAAATTGGAAAGAAGAAGAGAAAAACAGAGGTTACCAGTATCGTAACCAAAGAGAAGGCCACCAATGCCTGCAGAGAAGGCGAGCCTCATGATGTACGGGGTTTTTCCGATTGTTCTGAAGCATTCTGTAAACTCCGTCTTATCTGCTTTCACAACTCCTCCTTCCACCATCTTCACTCACTCTTTCTATCTCCCTTGCTCTCCTATGTCTCCTGTCTAACTACTGTTTAAGAGTTTCCCTGCTGTTTCTCTTGCATGCCACTGCCAACAGTTCTTCATGTCAATCCAATTACATTTATTATACCATCATATACTCCCTGCCCCCTCTTTTTATTTTATTATTATTTATCAATCAATAATATTAAACTATATATTCAGTTATTCACTGCCTCCTCTAATTTGACCGACCCCTGACGTCTGTATATTTAGCTTTGGAATCCGTGTTTCCAGGGGTCATACGTTTCAACTTTCAAGATAACATTATTTTTTTTACCCAAAAAAACTACCAAATAACAGTGTGACCATAATCAAACGATGGCACAAGTAGAATATATGTATATTATGCATTGGTAGGGATGGAGGAGAAATAAATATGAGTCGTCTAGTCTAGATAAGCTTACATTCACTAGCATTACGTGTATAATAAGGAAAAGAAAAGTCTAAAGGGAGGAAATGGGGAATTATAATTAATTAGAGCTAATGCCAATGCCAATGCCGTTTCAAACGGGTTGTTTTGCGATGACCTCACCCTAATAGGTGGGTGGCTCATGCTACATGAGGTTTTGTTGAAAAGTATGTTCACGGATGAGCCTACAAAACTACTACAGGTTGCTGCATTTCTTGAAAAGTCCTACTCCCACCCTTCCATATTATAAATGAAAGTGACATCAGTATTCAAGTAAGAGACTGTTTAAGTGTCTTATCGTGATAAAAAAAAAAATTTGTTGGAAATATTAATCTAGAAAAATATGAAAATATTGGTTTGAAAAATTTACAAGAAAATCTAGGATATGATGTGAAGATAATATCTTGGAATATTCTAGATATATCAAGAGTGCAATGTAAGAAAAATCTAAAATATAGAAAATGACAAAATAAAATGTAGGTTAAGGAAGATAATTTCTTCCATCACCTCTTTATACAACATATAAATAGGCATTAGGGGTATGTTTATACGTTGATATAATTTTTGTACTATATATGGTATTCTTGTACATTGGAAGAAAACAAAAGGCATCTCTAAAAATAATTAAAATACATTTATTAATAGGCCCTGTTCTTTTATGCGGTATTTTGCGGAATGATGTGTTGAGGTGTGGTGGAATTGTGGTAGGTTATTGGAATTGTGAGAGAGAAAAGTAATAATTTGCGGTAAAATGTATGTATAGCAAATATTTCTGTTGATGGCAGATAATTATGGATTTAAACCTTATTTAAAAGCAACATTATTTGCACCTATTAAATGATAAATGGTCATATCAACCCTCAATCATGAGAAATATTTTAGGCTAATGTAGTCATTTTTCAATTAATAAACCCAATTATAAATTTATAAATGCGGCTATGATTTAATTAACTAATATTATTGAATACATTGTATTTCTTAAATTAAGTACTCCTTTTAGTCAATTTGAAATTGATTGTCTGAATATTTAATCATGCATAGGTGACAAATAAGGATTGAAAACGATTAGCTTCTTACATATTCAAGTTAGTTAATGGCATAATTGATAAACTAGAGCATGTGTGTTGACTGTTGACTAACAAGTCACATGTTGACACAGGCTATGACAACTGCACACCACCTAAAAATATTTTTTGGGTTTGAATTCATATCATCACATCATATATTCAAATATCACCAACAAATCAAACTTAATTAGAAGATGTTTGCTTAGAAGAAAAAGAATGGACTTGGATACCTAAAGTTTCTAATTACTTTATTAATTTGTATTTGGTGAAGTGTTTTCGAATGGTTAAAATCCCTTAGAAATTTCAATCCCCTTAAGTGGAAGTAGTTAGAAACCCCCAAATATGGGGAAATATCTATATATCCATTTTTATAATAATAATAATAATAATAATAATAACAAAAACAACAACAACAACAACAACAACAACAATAATAATAATAACAACAACAACAACAATAATAATAACAATAATAATAATAACAATAACAATAAATTAAGATATTCACAACTAATAAGTAAAAATAAGAACTATAATTAACAAGTATTTACAATTAATAATTAGAAACTAATAATTAATAACAATAATTAATAATTAACAAATATTTAACTATTAATTAATAATAAGTAACAAATGAATAATAATTAAAGTAATCAATAATTGATAAACAATAAATAATAAATATTACATAATAAATAATAAATAATAAATAATATTTAATATTAATAATAAGTTATTTTAATTATTAATAATAATATTAAATATTATTAATAATAATATTAAATATTAAAAATAATTAAAATAAAAAAATAAAAAATAATTAATAATTAATACTAATAATTGAATATTAATTATATTTCAATTCATTTGAAAAAAAAAAGAAAAAGGTAATATCTCTCCCTAAATATTAATCTGAATCGCCCATGAATCTCAATAACCAAAAATTATAATTAATAATAAATAAAATAATTAGAAAATATAGTTAATAACTAATAACTAATAATTCGAAAATATAGTTAATAACTAATAACTAATAATTAAATATCAATAATAAATAACTAGTAATCAATAATCGATCCTTATATTTAACAATTAATAGTTATTAAGTAGTAATTGTAATATAATAATAATAATAATAATAATACAGTATTAACTACTTTGATTTCAATCTTCTCCTCACCAACTATTCTTAGTTTGGGCTTGTGCAATAGATCGGAGGCGGATTAGAGGTGGATACCTCCACCTCCGCTCCAATGAATCATCGGAGGTGGAAGTACTTCCATCTTCAAATTCGATTAATCGGAGGTGGAGGTCCTCGGATTATGATTGAAATACCTATTAACATTTATACTATTTATTTATTTTATTTATTTATAATTTTTTTGTTGCAATTTAATATATCATACTGATTATGTGTAAATACATAAAACACCAACAACAAACCAAACTAATTTTTACGTAACAAAAAATATATAACTACACAGAAATACAACATGTTAGAAAAAGTCTCTCAAAAGTCAAAATCATGGCAGTATACGCTCTTCCTTCAAAAAAAAAAAAACTAAGCTTCAATTTCTGCCCTTAATTCTCAAATTCGGTCACATTATAATTTTTCAGTTTTTTTTATAGAATTTAATCTTGCCTATTCGAATCGGAGGTGGTCAACTCCATATCAGCTCCAATTAGAATCGGAGTTGGATATTTTTAATCGAATTCGGATTTTTTTTGTCGGGTCTGAATCAATTTTCCGTTGCGGATCGGAGCGGATGCACGCTTCGTATTTGGATTTGACTGTCATCGCTACCCATCTCCACTATACTATAATTTCATATTCAACACATTTTACTTTTCTCTATCCTCCTAACTTTTTTTTCCTTTATATATATTAAAGAATAAAATTATATAAGTCTGGTACATTAAATATAAATTAATATAATATCTATATTTAAAAAAATAATTTCTTATGCTACTAAAATTATACTACTATTTTTAGTGAAGATTCTTTCATAGTTGATTTGTTTTTCAATTCAAAATTTCTCACTACTAATTTAGTTAAAATGAATCTCATCTGTCAAAAAGATTTATATGACAATAAATTAGATTAACCGTTTCAACAAATTATTTCGATCAATATATATTGATTTCAATTGTTTAAGGTAGAAGCAACAATTGTTATATATTTTAACTATGATAGATGAAAAAAAAGTTCAATTATAATAGAATTTGCTTTAAAATATTAAGATGAATTAAAATTGTATCAAGATGAATAACATTAACTACAACAACTAGCCAACAAGCTACTTTGATTAATATATATTAATTTGAATATTTTGAAGGTAAAATATACTTTTTTGACTACTATAAAAAATTTCAACTATTCTAAAATCTTCCTTTTTCAGTCAAGTACTCCCCCTCTCCCTTTTTTTGTTTATCACTTTGGGAGAGTGAGGAGAAATCAAGATAATCATAAGAAAAAAAATATTAAAATTACTTAAATTACCAAATATTAATTATAAATGATGGAGTATATAAATATATATAGGTGAATTTTATATTATAAATATAAATAAAAAATAATTAAAGACAAAAATAATTAATTAAATGAATAAATAAATAGACACGGAGAAAATACTAAGTTGGAAAAATTGGTTAAAATACGTTATTGCCTGAGTAACGAACAGCGAGAAGCACGTTGCTCGCTTGGAAATTAGAATATTCATAGAAACGCAGTACACCAACGGCTAACGATCACGGGCCCTATCCGGCACAACATAATTTGCGTGATAAGGTTGATTACAGGATTTTGGTAGCATTTTAAATCTTAAAATTTCAATTGCACAAAATTTGTTATAAAATAATATTTCATAGCTAGCCACAATTCAACAACAACTAATTTTCAGTGGAAAATCACATTTAAATGCGATTAGAGAAATTCAGATATAACCTTCTTTCATGAATTTTATTGATTCCCACGAACTCATGAAATTGATTTTTAGCATCTCGATGATCTTTCATGTTCGAGTTGAAATTGATTTTTATGACTTGTAAATCTTCTCGTATGAAGATAAGTAACGTTGTCAACCAATTAAACCTTTAAATTTAAAGACCTACATTTAGAATCCATTAAAACAAGGAGAAGGACCACAATAAATTAAAAGCAACAGTCAAACAGAATCAAAACACATAAGTTGAACTTGGATATGAATGTGCATATTTACACCTCTAATTCAATTAATTTACATCTCAAATAGGACATAAGATACTAACTAGGAAACAAACCATATAGAGATCCGCGGTGATTGGGAAAGTGAGTAAGTTAAGTTTCCATGTTTGAAGCTACTTTTCAATAATACCCAAACAAAAGTGGATTCGCACAATAAACATGTATCCAATCAATAATGATTGCGATAAAAAGAACGGTTAAGAGGAATCCAATAATGATAATAAACACGATAATTTTTGTTTCTCAGAAAAGAAAAAATATTAGACGATAATACACTGAACTTTAGGGGGTATAAGACAATAATGTACTCAAACCAATTCAACTGGTGGTTGACGCGGTGGCTGACATATTTTTACGTGTCATTTTTCTTTTCTTTTTTCAAAAAAAATATATTAGTCATCCTGTTTATGTGTACTTTTTTACACGACAAAAAATTTTCTGAAAAAAATAAAAAAATGACACATCAAAGTAGGACATCCACCGTGTCAACCACCAGCTGAATTGGTGTGAATACATTATGGTCCAATACCCTCAAAGTTTGGTGTATTAGGGTCCAAAAAAAAGTTCAGTGCATTATTGTCGAATACCCTTAAAGTTCTGTGTACTTATCATCCAATAATCCAAAAAAAAGATAATAAAATTTTTATATATATATATATATATATATATATATATATATATATATATATATATATATATATATATATATATATATATTTCATTCTCAACCGATGACATCTTGCCTTAGAGCATCCACAATGGTGAGCATGAATCATACTCAATGGATGAGGTGAACATTATGGCACACTAGGAGAGTTGAAGTTAGACTCTTCATATTAACTTGGTTTCCAATAGTGAACGTAAATTTGATTAAAATATTTTTAAAAAAGGGTTCTTGGCTCAAAATAATCCGAAATCAGAGATGAATGGCTGAAAATAATTCAAACTGACTTTTTGGCATGGAATGTATCAAACTTTTAACCTATTTACTCTGACTAAACCAGAATTGAATTTCGATATCGCAAAACTGACTTGGCACGCTTGAAAAGTTCAGACTCGACTGAAAATAATATGAACGGACTAAACCAGATATTAATTCAATGCATCTTTGAAATTTTTAAGGGTGTCAAGTCAGCTTTATGTTGTAGGAATTCAATTTTGATTTAGTCAAAGTAAATATGTTACAAGTTTGGCACATTCTCAGCCAAAAAATAAGTTTGAATTATTTTCAGCCACTCACCTCTCACTTCGGATTATTTTGAGCTAAAACCCCTAAAAAAAGGTGTAGGCCCCTGGAATTGTAAGGTTGATTAGATAAATTAGTAATTAATATATTATTGGAATTATAAGGTGACAAATATTATAAAAAAATTAAATAAAGTGACAAATAATATGGGAAGGAGGGAGTGTGTATGTGTGTGTGTGTGTATGTATGTATGTATACAATCACATGCATAAAACGAAACGAGTCCGTTCATACATAAGATACTGAAATTCCTGTCTAGAATTGCAAACATATTACACAATAAATTTTCAAATACAAGTTACTAAGTAATTAAGGATGTGGAATGGGGTGTAGATAAGTTGAGATAGTCAGAAGAAAAACTACCAGATTGTTGTTGTTGTTGCTGCTATTACTATTGCAACTGTATAAACTTATTAGTTATTTGGGTAAGCTGGCTATGTATATGGGAGATGATGGCCTGCTGTGACTGCAACTAGTCTTGAAGTAGAGCGTAAGGAGTCAGTTTGCAACCAGTTGGAGCAGACAAGCTGCCCTAGGCTTGGGATTGAATCTAGTAAAACAACTTGGTGGTGCTGCCAATACAAAAAACAGTCATGTCTTCGGGTTTGTATCCTCCATCCAACTTGTAGTAACGCTCACTAGCCTTTTGGGAGTTGTCGTGAATGCCATGCTCCCCCAATTGTTGTTGATATTGTTCATGTGAAGAAATTTTCGCTGTCATTATATGACGAATAAAGTGGTTAACATATAGTTTACAAATTATCAAAGTGTATATGATAACCATATATAGGCCAAATTTGCAGTAATAGTAGTAATGTTAGCTTAGAACATGTTAGTTAATAGCTTTTTGGATTAGCTGTTTGACTTTAGCTGTTTGGGTTAGCTGATTGCAGGAAAGTGTTTGGTAAAGTAGTTTTTTGTGAAAAGCTACCTCAAAAATCTTCATCAACTAGCTTTTTGAAAACTAGTTTTTTGGATCTAAAAAGCTAATATAAAAAGTTACTTACCAAACACCTCAAGTAGCTTTTTAATCTTAGTCAAAAAGCTAAAAGTTATCCAAAAAGCTAAAAGCTACCCAAAATGCTAAGTAGCCAAACACCCCCATAGTTTAAAGCTAGCGTTCTTACAAAGAAATATCGAGGGTATAAGTAACACACTGAAGAAGGATAAATGAGTAAAAGAACATATATTAAAATAAGTTTTGAAATCATAATGAACACGCTCGACAACCACATCAAATCATTAAACTAACTCAAATAGAAGGTTAGTAGCCAAATTTGTAGGTTGGTGACAGATAAATCCAGTAGAATCTCCCTTAACATTTGGCAATTTCTCAGCTTATTACCTTACAATTTTGATTGACATGGACAAAACGTAATTTAATGGTCACACTTCGAAGGTACAAATAATTCCTAACCATACTTTTTGGGTTTAGAGGAGAATTCCTTGTGAATGCTATTGAAAATGTTTCTACACTTCTTAACCATATCGACCTAGGGTCGTAAGATTCGGCAAAAAATAATGGAAGGGAATTATGGTCGTTTCAAAGGGACCACGGTTTGGGTTCATGAAACCTTGAGGAAGAGCTCAAGAGGAAGAAGGGAAGAAGGGAAGGTGAACAGCGAGTTGTGCCCGTGACGATCATTGTTTTCATGTGTCGATGTTGAGAGGTGTCATGGGCGTGGCAAAGTGTGCCATGACCGTGACTCAAAGGGTCGCGATCGTGAAGCCTATTTAGCACGCCCACGATTGGTGTTGGATCATCTTCTCTTTTTCCTGTTTCAGGGTGTCACGCACATGGCTTCACATGGCCACACCCATGACCCTTTAATTTCAGGGTTTTACGTGTAATCTTCCCCTCCCCTATAAATAGATAACTTATGTTATTTTTTTGGGGAAACTTATGATTATGAATATTGATCAATGACAACTTTGGGTATTTGAAAACCCTCCTCAAAATCTCTTGTATCTTTATCAATTATTGAAGATAGTGATGGTTAAGAGTATCCATTTCAGAGTTTGATTAGTGAAAACCCTTTCAATCAAGCTTGGTGAGGATTTTAATGGTGAATCAAGTGATAGCTGGTGGATTCTCTCTTTTATGCCCTCACTTGGACTCCTAAAAGATTGATCTTGGTGAGATTCTCTTTAGAGATTAATCATATCATCTATTTTCTTGCTTGGTTGTTGATTTTGTATGATAAACACCTAAAACCCCAAAATATTGGAATTGTTGGTGAATTCTAAATTAAATACCCTTGGTTGATGGAGGATCCTTAGTCTTAATCTTCCCCACGACCGCTCCAACTTCACTATCACACATTCACATGGATGAACTTTAGATCCATTCGCACGTGCATATTGAGTGCCACCTCATCTACTCTACGGATTTCTTTGTTGCATACAAACTTGTTCATCAATCTGGACGAGGTCGGGTTAGGTTGGGTCAATTGGGTCGTTAATCCCTGGCTTGCCGACTCAAACCTGACCCCACTTTCGGGTTAGGCACTTCTAACTTCAACTAGACTTGGCTAAATAGACTTGAGACCCAATCTGAAATTACCCGACTTAAACCTGAACCAACCACTGAAATATTAAAACGAAAATGACCCAAAACCTGATAATGAAATGACCCAAAAATGAATCGAATCTATGATGTAATTTACACACGCACTGAAGTAACCTGAACCTACTCAAACCTGAACCAAGTGAGATCCGGGTAAAATTAACCTGAACCCAAACAAACTCAAACTCGAACCTTGCCTAAATCGATCAAGACCCAGAAGAAATTACGCGACCCCAAACCAACTCAAACCGAACTATATTCACCCCGACATAAATGTGGATATAAGAAAGTCAATTTGATCTATATCATTTTAAATTCAAATATAATAAATTAAAAAACCATATTTTAACCCATTTTGTTGGTATATTTCTACTTATTGATTAATTTTCTTAATCTATGATTTCAGTTTGAACAACCAAGAATTGATTTTTAATTATTTGTATTTCTAAATCTACTTAAATGCTTGTTTCAAATTACTGCAATAATCTTGTCAGTTGCCTATATTCATGTGATAGACAAGAAACGCGCATATCTGCACGTTTACTTTATAGTATATTTGATTTTTATGCAATTTAGTAATTTGTAATAAAATTATAAATTTAAAGGCCCCTGAAAAATGTACCACGAGTCTATATTTCGAAGTAAAATTAATATGGTTTCTAAATAGTTAACAGAAGAATCAAAGTACCCAAAAAAATGGGTCCACTGGCTATGGTAAGTTCGACTAGTAGTGTATTTTTATTTTACACATTACTTTTTTATGTGACCTCTACCCGGCTTATAACTGACCCGAATCTTAGTCGACCTAAGGTTAAACCTGCCCGAGATTGATCCATACCCTTGAAACAATAGATGACTCGACCCATACTAAACTAACCTGAAGTACCACAACCCGAACTGAACCGAAACTCATTGACCCGAACTTCACCCCAACCTGAACTTTACCCGGACCCATACTCATACTGGATCGAAAAAATGGTGACCCAAACTCACCCGACTCAACCTTTCTCAATTCATAATCGACTCAATTGACCCATTTGCCAGGTCCAGGTCGAACCCTGACCCTAAAGGTCACGGGTCGGGTTAGCGGGTCGACGACCCTGAAAGATTGATTTATTTTTAGAAGAAACCCGGAAATAATTAACTCCATGCATTTTAAACTTGATTTTAATAATATTTGACCAAATTTAATAATACACAACTACCTGGAAATAAAATTCGACATTCCAGCCGAACATTAAAAAAGAAATAACTTCTACATAGAGTATTCTAATTATTACAAGTTTAAAGCACTAGATCAAACAAAAGTTCTAGACCAAATAAAAGTTCAAGCATAAATAAAAGTTCAATATTTATATTATTAGAACATTCGACCATACAAAAGTTGTTTTTTTTAAAAATTTGATATATTATGTGGGGGCGCTGGTCGGGTCACACACCCTTGACCCAAACCCGACCCGGTCAATGTTTGGGGCCTAGTACTTTTAGGTCGGGTTGGGGCGTGTGAAAAAAACTGACCCTGACCCGCAAATTTTCGGAACCAACAGGTCCTTGACCTATTGAACATGTTATTACATACAATCCTTGCAACCTTGGTCCGATTGGGAGGTAAATCAGCACATTGTGTGCAATGCGTTTACCTCGTAATGTCGTTTTAGCGTATGTATCAATACCGCATTGGTCACACTTATCAAACTCAACTGTCTCCTTCTAGAACAACACACACGTACCCATTTGGACACACGTCAATTCTCCCATGTGGAAGTCCCGAAGCCCCAAGCAACTTCTTCGCAGAGTGGTGTGTGTTAGTCATCTCATTGGTCGGGGGCATACGTCACCTTTCATTAATGCTAAAAAAATTGTCAGACGACTTTATTTGGGAGATTATCCTCATATTTGATGCTTATCATCGACGAGGTCACAAACAACATTAACACATCACAACCCTCGTACAAAAACTTTTTGGTGACATCAACTATTTCTAATAATTTTTTCAGTCTCTTCCCTCATTTTATCATTCCAACTGAAAGGCACTGGTTGCCCTACAGTATCCATGACCATTTCTTTCATGGGTTCTACACCTACATTGTTAGAAGAACCTCCACCACTGTTTGATGCTTGACCACTACCCCCCACCCCCTCAAAGCTCAATTAGCTCCTCGTAGCATATCCAACCATAATAATTCGGACAAAATTTGTCTTTGCACAAGTGTAATTTCATAATGTTCTCTTCACGATACTTTAAGTTTTTACATTTGCTACAAGGACACCTAAGCTTACCATAATTATCCCCTTATTTTGCAAACGGTATAAATTCATTATCTACCCTATGTACGAACTCCGTACTTAGATATTTTCCATCATATATTTCATACATCCATTTTCTATTCGTATCCATTATGTAAATGTCTGCATATATATATATATATATAGATATATATATATATATATATATATATATATATATATATATATATATATCGGTTTGCTATACGTCGCCCTAAGGGGGACAAATAAGAAATTTATTTTCAACAATTAATGTTAGAATTTTTCCTTATTTATATTTTATGTATAATATCATTCACCTATTCGGTCCCTGTAGCCGTGCTATTTTGTAGTGAACTGGAACTAGGAGGGGGAGCAAATGTTTGCTCTCGGTCACGACCGGAACCAGGAACTCCAAAAATTATTGAGATTCTGATCCACTCACCTTAATGATGGATATTGAGGAATAAAGAGAATATTCTACTTAGCTAGTATTTTAAGTAGTGTTTCCAATTAAATATCAACTCCTCTCTTTTCTCTCTTTTTCTCCCTAACCTCCCATTCTTTGGGGCCATCGTTGACCTTTTTTTTTCTCAATCATAAGCCCCAATTTAATCAAATCATATTCTAATTGCGAGTTCAATTTCAAGTTTTCACGAATAAAGTTAGTCTCTCCATATGTAAGTGTTTTAGTTTACACTTAAATAGGGTTTTGGTCTCTTTTTTAAGAGTTTTGATAAATTGGGGTTGTCTAGTACATGAAATGAAGATCAATTTTCAAATTGCTATAGCACGGAGTATGAAATTCACCTCCAATGTTAAGGATGTAGAGTCCTCGAAGGAAGATGCAGTGTCATCGTAGAAAATTTATGATGAGTTTGTCACAACTTTGGAGTCGAGACCTCAAAAAGATTTGTATTAGAAATTTGGAAGTCGAATTTCATATCTATGTTTTAAATCTACAATGGTTCATTATGGATTTTCATTGTAAGTATCATGTGGCATATTATTAATGAAATCGTTTTATTTTGATTCAAAAACTAGTATTTTTGAGACGTTAAAAGCTCTATTAGAGGAAAAAACGGTTTAGATAGCTGATAGTGATTTAAGTAACGAGTAGCAGTTTAAGTAGCAAGCAACATTTCTACTTTAGCTGGTAGTGAATAATTGTTTAGATGAACATTTGAAGAAGCTGTGTTTGGTAAATTAACAATTCAACAAATTGACTAATGTAAATTAACATAAAGAGGTATGGATAATTTTAAAAGATCAAATTTTCAAAGAGCAGTTTTTGATCAAAAGTATGAAACACTACTTCAAACGGTAATTAAGGTTGTTTTTGACAATAGCGGTTGAAGTAACATTTAACCTTTTGAGCAAGTCAAAACTCTAATTGGACAAATGCAAGTGTTAGGTAAGCTAGCTCTTTAAGGGTGTGTTTGGAGAGAAGAAAAGGAATGGAATTAGATAACTTAGGTTTCTAATTCCTGTCTTTTATATTTGGTGAACCTATTTTGGAATAAAATTAAAATACCTGAGGGATTCCAATCCCTCCCAAATGGGTGGAATTAGAACCCTCCCATTTTTGGGGGGTTTCAAATTGAAACCTGTGGAATTCACATAATTATTAATTGAACAAATAAAATAATAATTTGTGTTCTCCCTTATTAATCTGACCTCCGCTCTCTTCATTGATTCATACTCCCAGCCATTCTCTCTTGATTCTGAAACTTCTCTGGAAATCTCGGACATCGCCGCCAATAATGGACAAACCATTTTCTCTGGAAATATCTACAACCATCAATGGACAAACCCAATCCGCCGCCGCGCACACCGGCGGCGTCGGGGGAGACTAGATCTGGCAGAAAAGCTTTGGGGGATGAACATCATCGGGGGAGACTAGATCTGGCGACAGCAGTGCGAGGAAGAGGTTCCGGTGCCGATGTCAGCGACAACGGTGTTGAGGAATTGGGATGGTGAGGGAGAAGCTGAGGCTGAGGGATTGGGACGAGGGATTGAGAGAGAGGTGATGTTACTATGTAGGGGCTATTTTTATTATTATTATTATTATTATTATTATTATTATTATTATTATTATTATTATTATTATCTTGATTCCATTCCATGTCTCACCAAACAACTTAAGTTTTGGAATCAAATTCCATACCCAACCCTCTCAATATCAAATTCCATACCCAACACATTACACTTTTCTCTCCAAACACACCCTAAGTAACATTTAACATTTCAAGTATCGTTTTTTGAAACGTTAATATAGTTAACGTTTAGTATTTGTAGTGACATATCACAACTTTTGGTTAATAAATAATCCTTGGAAATTTTATATTCGAAAGTTATTTATATCCTTTTATGTTTGACCAAAAATGTTCTTTGAAAATTTTATATTTGGAGGTTATTCATATCCTTTTATGTTCATTTACAATAATTGACTAACTCAACCGCTAAATTTATCCAACACAATTTTCATTTGAACAATTGTCTACTACTTACTATCTGAACTGTTATCTGCTACCTAAACTGCTATTCGTTACATAAATCGATTTCCATTATTCTCTAAACCAATAACTTTGTCGGATCATTATTATCGTTTAAGAAAATGATGCTTGAAATGTTAAATGCTACCTAAAACACTTTTTTATTGAACACTATATTTGACGTCCAACTAAAGTTTTGACTTGGCCGAAATGCTAAACACTACTATCTGACACTCTCAAAGTTAACATTTAACGTTTAGAGCAATGTTTCGTACCTTTTTTTTCTACCCAAAATACGCTTTGATAATTGTATATTTGGAAGTAATCTATATTAGTATTACTTTATATCAGTTTACATTAATTTGCTAACTTTTTTTTTTTGGAACAAACACACAAACTCATATTATTTCATTATTAATAATGGTAGACATATCTTCAGCCGCCAGATCATTGATAAGATCTGGGATCACTCTCGACCATACCCTTTTTGCAAAGGCGGTAGGTTGGTAGTGAGCGAGGGTGTGGGCTACAAGATTGTCCCCCCCCCCCCTTCTGACATGGCTAAAACTGACAGAATCAAAATAAACACACAACGACAAAGTTTGCTGAAGAAAAAAAGAGTCCAAATGATTATCTACTTGTTTTGATTGCAACTTTCTAATCACTAGCAGTGAGTCTCCTTCAATGATTATTCGCCTATATCCTCTGCTCCTTGCCTCCGTGATTGCTAGCATGCATGCTTTGGCCTCTACGTACTACTATCGGATCTTGTTTGCCGATTCCTTGCTCGACTCCAGCCACTTCCACCTCACCCCCATGGTTTCGGATAACAAAACCGCAACCATGTGCATCGTTTCCTACAGAACCCCCATCAAAGTTTAATTTGCTAACTTAACCACTGTTATCTGTTATTCACAACCTAAACTGTTATTTGCAACCTAAATTTTGGAAGTAATATATATCATTTTCTTTAAATGCTCATATGAGCAACCATCTGTTATTCACAACCTAAACTGTTATCTGCAACCTAGACCATTATTCACTATCTAAATTACAAATCGTCGAACATGGCCTCTATCCAAATAAACTTCAAGGTTAGATGTAAATAATCAATTTAAGCGGACATTGTAATCTTTGTTAAACCAGTGAGTCATTCAAAGTTTGTAGTTTTTAAACTGATATGGCATAAACTAAGGTAACATTTGAAAATTTATTTGAGATCATTTTACTCAACGGCAATGCACTATTTCTGACGAGTCAACCTATATATCAAATTCGTTCATAGGGCACATAGCTAGGGATGGCAATGGGTCTTGGACACGCCTCAGACCCGCTCGGACCCGCCCCATTTAAGCGGGTATGGGTTCAAAAAAATTGGACTCATCGGGTCTTGGGGCAGGTCTGGGTCCAATAAAAGTTTTGCAGGTCCGGGTCTGAGTCTGAGTCTAGGCACGGACCCATAGACCCTACCCATAAACCCATCAAATTATATATATATATATATATATATATATATATATATATATATATATATATATATATATATATATATATATATGGATAATTGATTCTAATAATCCCTACTATCACAAATTGTATGACAATAATCCCTACTATCATTTTGGATTCTAGTGGTCCAAAAAAAAATAAAAAATTGTATTGTAGTAGGACAAAATCGAGTGTATACGCTAAATATCATAGATTTTGTGTTGCATTTGATTCAAAACTTCGTATAACACTTTACCACGATTTTTAATGAATTTACAGCATTTCTCCCAATTTTTTTCAATTTTTTTTCAATTTTTTATGATTTTTTCAATTTTCTTCCTTTTAAAAAATCACAATAATTGTTCGGAATCTCAAAAAAATAATTTAAAAAATGTTTTAGTAACTACACTTCGTTACCTATCTAGGGATAGGAACCAAAAAAACAAAAACAATATGGGGTAGGCATGGAAAAAATAAAAAGAATGTAGTGATGGATTTGGTACCACTACAATACAATTTTATTTTTTTTTGGACCACCAGAATCCAAAATTATAGTAGGGATTATTGCCATACAATTTGTGATAGTAGAGATTATTAGAATCCAATTTCCCTATTTATATAGTAGAGATTATTGCCATACAATTTGTGATAGTAGGGATTATTAGAATCCAATATCCAATATATATATATATATATATATATTATATATATATATATTATATATATATATATATGGATAATGGATTCTAATAATCCCTACTTTCATCAATTGGACAATGGTGAACCGTACTTTCACTTTGTATTCTGGTGGTCCCAAAAAAAAAAATTGTAGTGGTACAAAATCTACCTCCACATTCTTCTTATTTTTTTCATTCCTACACTATATTGTTTTTGTTTTTTTCGTTCCTGCCCCTAGAAAGTTAATGAATTGTAGTTTCTAAAACATTTTTTAAATTATTTTTTTGAGACTTCGAATAATTATTATGATTTTTTAAAAATAATAAAAGTGAAAAAATCGTAAAAAAATAGTAAAAAAATGAAATATTTTTTGGGAGAAACGCTGTAAATTCATTAAAAATCATTGTAAAGTGTTATACTAAGTTTTGAATCAAATGCAATACAAAATCTATGATTCCCTTGAAAATATCCCACTACAATCCAATTTTTTTTTTTGGACCACCAGAATACAAAATGAAAGTACAGTCCACCATTGTCCAATTGGTGAAAGTAGGGATTATTATAATCTAATTATCCTATATATATATATATTAAATGAAAACCCTAGTGTATTTGTATTCTTAGAGTTGTACAGTGCGATAATCATGAACTTTGTGATTTTTTTTTCTGTGCATTTTAAGTTGTATAGTTGCATTCTTAAAGTTGATGTGTGGATGATTTTTGTTATGATTTTATATTGAATTTTGCTCATTGCCTTGTACAATGAACTATATGTTTTTATTGTGTTGAAAATTTGTGTATTTTAATAGAATAGTCATTATTATACAATTGCGTACATATAAATTAGGGAAATTGGATTCTAATAATACGAACTTTTGGTCATATAAGACTTAATAATACGAACTTTCGGTTAGGTTCTGAATAATACGAACTTTGACCCCCTGTTAGTCCCAGTAACATGAGACCGAGTTAGGGTTATGATGACTCGCCGAAAAGTCTAGCTGGCGGTTGTGGCATGTGCCTTTGATGTTTGTCATTGCTAGGTCAGCATTTGTCTTTAAAAAAAATGCCACGTCAGATTTTTTTTTTCCCTCTAGACAATTGTTTCTCTCTCATTGTGAAATTATTTCATTAACTACCATTTTTTCATAAAAATAATTATCATCACTTTTCCTCCATCTCCCTCCTTCATCTTCATCGTAGCTCTTCACAGCCCAGATCTGGGTTTGAAAGTTTTTTTGGTCATCTTCTGCAAATCTCTGTCCTCCAATTTCGAATTTCGAACTGATGAAGTCAGAAGGAGGTTCGAGTGGGGCGTCCTCTGGGTGGACTCCGAACCATGGACGGGTAAATTGTGAACATGGGATACCTGTTGTGCGTAAGATTAGTCGAAGGGGAGAAAACGCTGGGTTAGACTTCTATGGATGTCTAATGTGGAAGGTAAACCCTAAAATGTATGGTTTTTGGTAGAGATTTTTCGTATATGATGGAAGGGGGTTGAAATTAGGGTTTTTTTTGCGAATTTGGGTTTGGGGTTGGTTTTTCCATAATATGAACTAATTGTTGGTTCTTGTTTCAGTCGAAGCACCTTGACTGTGGATTCTTCAAAAGGGAAAAGGATTTGGTCGGTGAAGTTGAAATTGGAACAGTTGAAGGTTTGGTGGAGCAGAACAAGATGTTGAAGGAGAGGATTGACCAATTGATGTGTGAAATTGGAACTGTTGCACACTTGAAGGAGGAGAATTTGGGGTTGAAGAAGAAACTTACAAAGGAGAAAGAGAAGAGAATGAAGGCTCATGAAGAAATTGTCATGCTGAAGAAGAAGGCCTTTAACAGGTCTGCCATGGAGATTTTAGGCTTAGTTTTTGGGATTTTACTGGCTGTTTTAGTTTCAAAGAGGATGTAAGAATTGGTCAGGATCTGAATATGAACTTTGTGGGGCAATTTTTGTGGAGTGTTGAGAATTTTTGTGGATGTAAGGTTGTGGATGCTGTGGATGTAATCATTTGGGTGGGTAGGTAGGTGTTGTAATTTGGTGAACAATGTATTGCAAATTGAATGAATGGATCTGTTGCATTAATTGTCATATGTGTGTTGCAAAATTGAGTTACATTTGTTGTCAGTAATTGAGTTGTTGTTGTTGACAAGTTGTGACAGAAACAGTGTGTACATCATATCAGAGGGGAAAAAGTTCATGTTACTCAGACTGATAAAGAATAAAGGTCATATTATTGAAACTGACAAAGTGTAAAGTAGATATTATTCAGACATTGGATAATATAACTTCATATTATTATTGGTTGCAATTGATGACGTTCATGTTATTGAGACTTGCAATTTTACAACTTCATATTATTGAAACTGACGTTTTTAAAATTCATCTTTAATTACAGATATAAACAAATGACAGAGTAAAGAAGAAAAATCTGATTAGATTGACTGAATATCATCATCCAAAGTCCAACAGAAGATACCATGAGTTTAAAACACAAAAAGGCATCAATCAGTGCCAAAGATACAAGTTAATCAGCTTAATTACAGCAATATGGAGTATTAGGGTTTGCTGCTACAAAAATATCAAAATGGAAGCATCTTTTCAGCATTGAAAACATAAGCTTCTTCCAGGCAAGAAAGTAGGTGGTGGCATGGAGAATATTTAGGATGTTGATGCCCCACTTTGTTGACCATTCCCTTCACTTTGTGGTCCTCTACCAGCAACATCACCAACCACCTAACCAATGGAAAAGTGGGGAAACATGTTTAATTTATAAACCCTAAAAGTAAATTTAAAAAACAAAAAAATAAGTGTGTTGAGTAGTAGTAAAAGCTTACCCCTCTCTCACTGCTACAATTGAACCAATCTGAAATGTTCCCCATCATTCCTCTTCCTCTACCTCTGCCTCTGCCTTCAGCCCATCCTCTGCTTTGAACCCCTCCCCTACCAGTTTCAAATCCATATCTGCCACCAGAAGAAACCCCTCTCCCACCACATCTAGAACCCCTATAAGACCCCCTTCTTGGAACATACCCTGTGTCATCTTCAGTTTGAAACATCCTCCCGACTCCAATCACAGGTTGTTGCCCTCTTCCTCTGCCCCTGCCTCTTCCTCTTCCCCTTCCCTGTGCAGTTCCCCTCCCAGTGCCATCACCTCTGGCAGCTGATGGTTCTTTGGAGCCTGTCATGGGACCTTCCGAGGCTGAGGCTGCATTGGATTCCTCCTTGGCCTTCCCCTTCCTCTCTTTTCTGGAGGTGGGATGTTTGGATCTTGGGTGTATCGGGGGTCATCTTTGTTAGGACATTTCCTTTTATTGTGACCTTCACCATTGCAAAGTGAACAAACCATCACCCTTCCATGCCTTGTGAGCTTCCCTAGTCTCTTAGGGTCTTCAGTGGGGCCTCTTCTTCTGTTCCTCTTTGGCCTACCTGGTCCAATTTGCACTGGTGGTGGATCTAGAGGTAGCTGCACTTCAGGCCAGTGTCTCTCCCCCTCAACTGGTGGGATTCCAATATGATAAGCATCCAGATACTTAGCCTTCTTGTAGAAAGGGTCGACATATCATTAGGGTTGTGCTTCAACCACACAGTACATGCTATGGCATGACAGCAAGGTATGTCAGTCAAATCCCATTCTCTGCAACTGCAACTTCTTTTGACCATGTCAACCTTACACTTGTCCATATTCAAGTTAACTTCAAATTGGTTGTTCAATGCTGGGTGAACATATACACTCCTTGCTCTAAGCTTAGCTTTCTCTAATCTAGCTCTAATCTTGGGGCATATATCATACTCAGAATTCTCCATGATTTTCTTCTTAGTTACAGCCCTCTCCATTAGTGATGCTCTTATCTCCTCCAGCATGTAGATGCAGTGTTTAGCCCTAGCTTGGACAATGTAAGCGTTGAAAGTTTCTGCCATGTTATTGCATACAACATCACACTTGCTGTTTGTCCTGAAAAAAGCCCTACAAAATTGGCTAGGATTCTCAGCAATGAAATCAGCAGCTTCCTGTTGGTCCTCTTCCTTAAGAGCTTCAATTGCATACTTGTAGTCTGCTTCATTGTATGCCTTCACACAGTTCCAACACAGTAACTTCAATTCTTCACCCTTATGATTTTTCTTCCAGTTGGCATACTTGTGCCTAGCACAACGTCTGTGCTCAACATTAGGGAGTACCTTTGGAACTACATACAATATAGACTGCAAACCATGACATTTGTTACAGTCAGTCAATAGATAGTTATGAAGTACATATTATTCAAACTACCAAACATTTTACTTCATATTATTGAAAGTGACGTTTTCAAAAGTTCATATTATTGTAAATGACATAAGTAAAAGTTTGTATTTTTCTGCACTACTAACATATATTAAAATTCATATTATTCAAACTGACAAACACAAACTTCATAATATTCATAATTACAAAAACTAACTCCCAATCTTGAATATTTGAAAGACACAAACTAACCCTGTGCTCATCAGAAATGACAACCCAACCAGTGCCATCAGATCCACCTAGGCTAGCTTGCAAGTTCAGCAGGAACCATTCCCAACTGTCATTGTTCTCCCCTTCTGTTATAGCCCACGCTATCGGAAACATTTGATTGTTTCCATCCATTCCTATGGCAGCCAACTGTAGACACCGGATTTTGTACCGGTATTAGTTTTAGTTATTTGTAAAAAATAAGCTAGCCGAGTAATTTAGTGGCATGCAAACCCATTTCTCTTCTAGCCCGAAAGCAAGCAAAGTGGCCCAACATTACGGCCCAAACCCGGCTGAGTTTTGCTCAGCTCTGCAGCCATTTGGGTTTGGTGGGCTAAAAGCCGACGCAGCTCGGCCCAAACCCTTTGAGTTACCGGCTAAACCTAAACTAAACCCTAATCGCCCCATCTAACCTACATCCCACTATAAATTAAACCTATTCCCCTCCATTTCGGGATTCGGATTATGCTAGAGTATTGACACTAGTATACTCTCTCTACCTCTTCTCTCCCTTTGCATGCTACTTCATTAAAGGTTAGAATAATTATCACATTGATGTAAACCATGTAATGCAACCTAACGAATTCATGTAATTCTTGTGTTTTCAATTCATAATTTGCATGAAATTAATGTTAAGCTTGTGAAATTTATATCTAATTCCTCCCTTTTAACTTTTTTCGCTTTGATTTAATTCTAGTAGAGTCTATTCGCTTGAATAGGCGGATTTGACAGTTTTAATTGTCAAATTCGTAACCTTACCCCCGAATCCGTCTTTGGATTCGTAGACCGGAGCTTGTATTAAAATGGTTTGTTGTTTTTCTCCTAAAAATTCAACTGGCGACTCTATGTTCATACTTCCTCACTCCCTTCGGTTTCGTTGTTTCCTCGGTCTAATCTGTGGATGGCGCAAAAGGTAACCCAGACGGGTTTACCACCTCCTTTTCATTCTTTTCTTCTGTGGATGGCACAAAAGGTAACCCAGACGGTTCAATTAATGAACCCAGACGAGTTTACCACCTCCCTTTTCATTCTTTTCTTTTGTGTATTTGGTCTTGGGTCTGGCGGTAGCAAAACCCAGACGGGTTTACCACCCGGGTTTACCACCTCCCTTTTCATTCTTTTCTTTTGTGTATTTGGTCTTGGGCCTGGCGGTAGCAAAACCCAGACGGGTTTACCACCTCATTTTCCTTTTCCTTTTTATTTTTCTCTTTTGTCCTTTTCTTCTTTTAAAAAAATTGAATCTCGGGATAAATTGATTTGTCAACAAAAGCATTCTTAAAAGTTCAACCTTATTTAAGGTTAAGCAATCCTAGCCGACTCCCAATCATTTTTTAAGTAGCGCCGCGAAAAAGGTCATTAATTTTTCGGGGACTACAGATTGGCGACTCCACTGGGGACTTAAACTTAAAAAGAGGGTAAAACTTGAAAGAATTAAATTTTAGTGAATTTTGTAAAAAAAAAAAGGAGGAATTTATTTATTTCATATTTTTATCATTTTTAGGCATATTGCATTCCAGGCTACTCTTGGGCCTTTATGGCTGGGGAGCACAAAAGCGTTGGTTTAGGTTTTAAAACTAGGAATCAATCCCGAGAGCGGAAGGTCACTACTTGTGGGATGCACTTACATCGCCAAGCATTTGATCTCTCCTCTCACCCGTGTTACACTCTAAAGGTTTCCTTGAAACCCAAAGAGCAACACCCCACACATTTTTCCTATGAACTCCATATAGGGAAAATGCACCTGGGCGAGAACATGTGGTACCCTATTCATCTGCCTAAACCTAGAAAAACCCTGAATCTAAAGCCATGGTTAGGCTCATCCCGCATCTGTATGTCATGTAAATTAATCCTGTAAAAGATGAGTCCAAATGTCTAGCCCAAACATGAGTGGGACGTCATTCTAGCCTGCGTAGGATCAAATGAGAGATGGACTGGCCCAAACCCAGACGGGTTTGGTGGCCAAACCCAGACGGGTTTGATGTGCCTGGCCTAGTTGGACTCGCTGCGAAATCCTGTCTATGCCCATTTGAAAGGGAGGAATTACATCGGGTCAAACTGTTTGGGCCTGTTTTTCTTCTCCTTCCACATCGGGTCAAACTGTTAGATACTGCAGTCAGCCCAATCCACTTACTATTGATCCTATTCGGCCCTTTATGACGCTCCTTGAGTCAGATTCCCATTGTATCTTGTACCTTGATCTTGAGCCCGATAAAAATTCAAACATGATCCATCGTGGCTCGATCCAAGTAATGATCCAATGAGTATCAGTCCTGTTAGTCATCATGCTAGGTCCATATAGAGTTAGGACATGCACTCCCATAAAAGTGGGTGAGTCACCCTTATGTCAGCATGTAGGCGTCATGTCCATGTCCTAGGTTCATTAAGTCATGCATGCATTGGGCGGGTGGCATAAAGGTTCTTTCGAGCACTAAACCAGTTTCCATGCAGGCAGGATAGCAGACCATCTCCGAGCCTGCATCCGTGACCCACGAACCGGCAGGCTCATTCACAATCCCAACTACAGATCGCCTGCCCGATCCAGCGAATCCAGTGAATCCACCATGTCAGGATCCCTAGCCAACAACCTTTTCGGGGAGAGTTTTGGTGACAAGCAACTCGATGGGCTGTACGAGCGGGTACAGGAAGCAATTGCCTTTTGCATGGCAGACCAGGAGGACAGAACCAATGAGAAGCTAGAAAAGAAGTTCAGCGAAAATCAACAGACCATGAATGGCGTGCTGGAAGTCATTAAGCAGATCAACAAGAAGCTGGGCATTGAGTCTGAGGAAGAAGACAGCTACTATGCCTCCGAGTCTGAGGCTGAAGCTGATGACGGAGCTGACAAGGGTAACCCTAAATCCAAAAATGGGGGCCCAAAACCCAATTAAATGCAGTGGGGCCAAGTCTAAATCCGTAAAGAATAACTCCAAAACCTCGGAGGACCCCTATGTCAAGAAGCTTGAAGAGAAGGTTGACATGCTCACCAGAAGGATGATGAAAGTTGATCCAACCTTTACAGACGCTTGCATGGATTTGGCCATCCCCAAACACCATGTATCAAGGGTAAGGGACAAAGTTGAAGTACCGGGCATCAGGTTCAAGCCGTCTGAGAACCCATCTCATCATCTAGAGGAGTTCCTGAGGCTGGCCCCTCTTCACAAAGTAGATGAAGGTCTTTACACCACAGTCTTCCCTTCCACTCTAGAAGGTAAGGCCAAGGTGTGGTACCAAAATCTACCCCCCTCACATCAAGACTGACGCAGTTGTTGTTCGAGGCCTTCATCAGCCATTTTAGTCGTCTCCAACAAAAGGAGGTCACTGTAGATGACCTCACTTCCATGAAGCAAAGAGATGATGAGTCATTCCTCTCTTATTATGAACGATGGCACTCAAGGCTGTCAGAGATCGATGAGGCAGTCCCCTTTAGGATGCAACTAAGCACTTTCAAGCAAAGCATTCATCCTCGCATCACACGGCATTTTGGCTTCCAATCTATCAAAGACTTTGAAACTTTGAAGGACTTGTGTGTTCAAATCAAGGCTAACAATGAGAAAAGCACACAACATTCTGTTGGAAAGGATCTAGCTCCAACGGAGGGCCACTAGCGCCTAGCCCCCTCGAAACTGTTGAGACTAATTCCATCGAACGGAGGCCGTACACCCCGTTGAGGCTGATTCTAGAGGACAAAGAGCGATAAGAATGATGGCAGCGCAATACTGTATCATTCACGACCGACTTTACAAGAAGACCGCCACAGGCATCAATCTACTTTGCGTTAATGCCAAGTCAGCAGAGGAATTAATTTATAACCAAAAAGATATAGGATAGGACTAGGATTAAAATCAGAAACACCTTCGGTGATGATTTGTAAGCCTTTCTTACCTTCAGTTTAACTTGCTTCACTTAGAAAAATCTGGATGAGATCTCAAAAGTTTTTGAAACCTTTTCCTTCAAATCTTCTGATTTTGAGACAAGTTATGAAAGTTGTATCTAACTACTTTGACTATCTTAGAAAGTATAAATGTGCGTGCCGCAAATCTTTGGGCTAAGTTTAGTTGATTGAGCCCCATCCCGTGAGTCCTTATTGCCTAAATTTTGAATTGATCACTTTTATCAATTCCATGATCCCTTGAGTGACTCACCCATTAGTTGCATCTCTAGAACTTGTTTTGCATCTTGCTTGAGACTACATATTTGCATTGCACGCTGTGACAAAGTGATTAAGGCATTCGATTTTATTCTGATAAGCTACATAGCTAAATAGCCTTCCTTACATTATATTTACCGTTCTTTTTGCCCCGCCTAGCCTTTGTTTATCCTTTTTTTTTTCATGATTGAACCCTGACAATACAAGCCTTGGCCTCTGATATCCAGTATCCCTTTGCCTTGCTTGGTTGGATGAGAGTTTGTCTTTTTTTTGGAAGTTTGGGAGAATCTGAAAGTCCCATATCTTGAGCGATTGGTATTTGGTTATGTTGTTCATATATTATATCAAAGTCGAAGATTCCATAGATATTCTTCTCCCCGATCACCCACCAAAAAAATAAAAAAAAGTAAAAAAAAATAGTAAAAAAAAAAAGGAAAAGAGTTTCAAAAATAAAAGGGTGATTAGGGAGATTCAATTTAAAGTTCAGAAAACTTTGACCTGGTTGTATTCAGTTGAGATGTTTCAGGGTGAAAGGTGAAATGTCTTGCATACATTAAACAAGAAGGAGAGTTCAGAGTGTTTTATTCGTTGAAAATCAATCCAAGCATGGCTCTTAACTCCTCATTCCCAAATTTTACCGCTCCTTACCCTAACCTAAGCCCCGTTGCAACCCGAAAAAGTCTTTTTGATTGTCACTTGTGCATTGCATACCAGTAGTGGAGAGTGAGGTTCTTACCAAGCTTATGGTAGTTTGTTTCTATTGGTTTGAGTATGAGAAAACACACATACCTATTCAAAATTGAGTGTTTGAGTGTTTGTTCTTTCCTATGTGAGGTTTGTTCTTTTTGACTGACCTACGTCCATTACTAACCGCGCACATTTGCATTATTCTTAGAACTGTTGGCGGATTTATGCCTCTGAAATACTTGTTCTCTCCTTTGGGATTCGAAAATTTCTTCCTATCTCTTTCGAACTGAGTTTTGATTTTGTCCAGATTAATCTTTGTGCTTGCTTGTTGAATTGATTTTGTTCTTCCTATCGAAAATTCCTTATCCCAGAATGTTTCAGCAGCAGGTAGAAAATCCCAATCTATCTTCACTTGCCTCAAACTTAGCAGAGAAGTCAACTTATACCTCCCTAGCTCTCTCTTTTCCTCCTTGGACAGAGTGCTTATCCAAGTGGCTAGCTTTTTTTTCTCGAACTTCATCAGGATGAAAGGACGATTTGATTCACGTCGAGGCAAGGAAATAATGGGGATAAAGAAACTCAAACGGGTTTGATGGTGTTTGGTTTGTGCTTGTGATTTGGAGAAGGCATAACCCAGACAGGTTTACTTGCCCTGTACGCCAAGATCAGCTTTCCTTAAATTGCACACCAAGTTAGGGTTTCTCGGCACGAAACGCAGACGGGTTTGGGCCAGCCTATGTGGAGTTCTAAAGGCCCAGCTCCTAGAAGTGGGGATCATTTTGGGCCTAAAACCCAGACGGGTTTGGGCCAGCTTATTGGGCTATCTCATGGAGCCACTTCAACTCTATTTTGGGTCGTAATGCGGGTCCACAAGATAGTTATATGTCTTCGCCGGCCCCGAAACTGTAGCTCGAACTTACTTGTAGCATTTAATTTTCGGTCTTTTTTTGGGGAAGTGGGAGTAATCCCACCATGTAGATTGCATATCGCATTACACATTGTTGTTACATTATGCATAAGGGTACATGAGAATAAAAAGTGCATTACGCAGCACCATCATTGCATAAGCATCACATCAGTGGTTCGCACTAGTGCATAAATAAAAAAAAAACGTACGTCATGCATCATTGCATTGCATTGTCCTAAGTGCATAATAAAGAGTCATACATAGCATTACATAAGTTCATTACATAAAGACCCTGCATGTACATCATTCTCAGTCCTCATCATGCCAGACCTTCGTATCGCCACCACCACTGGCGCAATTAGCCCCATGGGCCCCGCTTCCACCAGGGCCAAAGTAAGTGTCCCATTGGTAGTAAGAGGAGTCTACCACCTCTGTATCGCTACCTGAGCCAGATAGGTGCAACACTTCGGTACCGCCTGCATTAAGCCAAGAATGTTCGAGTGACCCTGGCTTAGAAAAAAATTCAATCGAGTTTCCACTAAGTCGGGGGCTATTTGAATCTAGAAAAAAGGAAGCAAGTCACTACGGCGACTATCCAGTGATTCCCAGTTTAGCAAGAGTTAAATCAAACTGCCACTAAGCTGGGGGCTACGTAGCCCAAGCAAGGGGTCGAATCAACCTAAAAGCTAGAACGACCCACCTAGGTCCTCATCATGCCAGACGGGTTTGGGCCTTCTTCCATTTCATCCGCTCACACAAAAAAAAAAAAAAAATTAGCCCTAACCCAGACGGGTTTGACGAAAAAAAAAGAGAAAAAATTTTTTCAGCCCAAACCCAGACGGGTTTGACGGGCCGCAACTCAAGCCCAGTGCAGGCCTATACCCATGAAGCTATGGCAAACTCCTCAAGCCCACTTCCGAGAGCTAAAGCACGACTGACAGGTAAATTTTCTGACTCACTCTGAGTTTCAGATAAACTGATGCCCTCCTTCTCTTTTTGTAGAACAATGCACAAAATACGTCGGTCGTCAGACAGTTACAAAAAGACGAACTCATCTTCAGCGACCGTCATCGGGCCCTCACAATGCGATGACACCCTTTTCAGCACACAGACACAAGTCCCGCACTCCACGGCGAAATGAAGTGCGTGACCTTGATCTACCTCACGGCGAAATGAAGTGGATCAACTCATCATCTCAATATGCTTCACGGCGAAATGAAGCATGTCACCCTGATCCACCTCACGGCGAAATGAAGTGGATCACCTCATCATCGCGGCATGCTTCACGGCGAAATGAAGCGCGTCACCTCGATCCACCTCACGGCGAAATGAAGTGGATCACCTCATCATCCTGGCATGCTTCACGGCGAAATGAAGCGCGTCACCTCGATCCACCTCACGGCGAAATGAAGTGGATCACCTCATCATCCTGGCATGCGTCACGGCGAAATGAAGCATGCCTCCTAGATCCGCGTCACGACGAAATGAAGCGGATCGACTCCGACCAGCTTTACGGAAGAAACTAAGCAGGTCAACCCACACAGACACAGGTCTTGCACTTCACAGCGAAATGAAGTGCATGACCTTGATCTACCTCACGACGAAATGAGGCGGATCAATTCGGTCAGCTTTACGGAAGAAACTAAGCAGGCCAACCAACATCGGCGCAGGACCAAGCTTCCAAGCGTCAACCACGGCCGAGCGTGCTTCCATTCATATCCAAGATCATCAAGACTACTTTGATCATCGTTTTACTCAAACTCGATCAAAGTGGGGGCTATCTGTAGACACCGGATTTTGTACCGGTATTAGTTTTAGTTATTTGTAAAAAATGAGCTAGCCGAGTAATTTAGTGGCATGCAAACCCATTTCTCTTCTAGCCCGAAAGCAAGCAAAGTGGCCCAACATTACGGCCCAAACCCGGCTGAGTTTTGCTCAGCTCTGCGAAACCCTTTGGGTTTGGTGGGCTAAAAGTGAGCAGCTCGGCCCATTGAGTTACGCGGCTAAACCTAAACTAAACCCTAATCGCCCCATCTAACCTACATCCCACTATAAATTAAACCTATTCCCCCTCCATTTCGGGACGGCGGATTATGCTAGAGTATTGACACTAGTATACTCTCTCTACCTCTTCTCTCCCTTTGCATGCTACTTCATTAAAGGTTAGAATAATTATCACATTGATGTAAACCATGTAATGCAACCTAACGAATTCATGTAATTCTTGTGTTTTCAATTCATAATTTGCATGACATTAATGTTAAGCTTGTGAAATTTATATCTAATTCCTCCCTTTTAACTTTTTTCGCTTTGATTTAATTCTAGTAGAGTCTATTCGCTTGAATAGGCGGATTTGACAGTTTTAATTGTCAAATTCGTAACCTTACCCCCGAATCCGTCTTTGGATTCGTAGACCGGAGCTTGTATTAAAATGGTTTGTTGTTTTTCTCCTAAAAATTCAACTGGCGACTCTATGTTCATACTTCCTCACTCCCTTCGGCTTCGTTGTTTCCTCGGTCTAATCTGTGGATGGCGCAAAAGGTAACCCAGACGGGTTTACCACCTCCTTTTCATTCTTTTCTTCTGTGGATGGCGCAAAAGGTAACCCAGACGGTTCAATTAATGAACCCAGACGAGTTTACCACCTCCCTTTTCATTCTTTTCTTTTGTGTATTTGGTCTTGGGCCTGGCGGTAGCAAAACCCAGACGGGTTTACCACCCGGGTTTACCACCTCCCTTTTCATTCTTTTCTTTTGTGTATTTGGTCTTGGGCCTGGCGGTAGCAAAACCCAGACGGGTTTACCACCTCATTTTCCTTTTCCTTTTTATTTTTCTATTTTGTCCTTTTCTTCTTTTAAAAAAATTGAATCTCAGGATAAATTGATTTGTCAACAAAAGCATTCTTAAAAGTTCAACCTTATTTAAGGTTAAGCAATCCTAGCCGACTCCCAATCATTTTTTAAGTAGCGTCGCGAAAAAGGTCATTAATTTTTCGGGGTCTACACCAACAGACACCCACCAAGGAAAGTTTTGAGGAAAGCACCATCGATGCAAATAACAGGTCTGCATCCCTTCAAAAACCCCTCCTTCATCCCATGAAAACTTATGAATAACCTGTGGAACTCAGGAACATCACTTTCACTGTCGGGGTTGGTACATAACTTAAATGTGCTGTTAGGTGCAGCAGCCTTGAGTGCTTCCAAATAACTCCCAATCTTGCAGTAGTGTGACTTCATTGAACCATGCAACATCTTGTGTGCTCTTTTTTTCACATCATAACAAAACCATCTTGCAATGTCCAACCCAAAGTCCTGCATCACTTGGGCTTTCATTTCTTTTGAAGGCCAATGAGGCCTTTCCTTAAACCTTGCAAGATAGTGTTGTGCTACCCAAGGGGCTTTCAACTGATAGTTCTTTGTCATGCTCCTAGTGCAAGCATGATGGTTATTAGCAGATCTCACCACAAAAGTCTTCATCCTCTTATCCCATGAAGCATATACCTTGAACTTGCAGCTAGGTTGGCACACAGCCCCATACTTCCCAATCTTGCTGTCTGCCACACCAATTTTGACATTGTAACCTCCATACAAACCATACCTTGCTACTGCTTCTTTGAATTTTTTTGCTGTCCCAAAAGTCATACCAACTTGCCACTCAAAATTCTTGAATTCAGTCTGTTCATCAACATTACATCTCTTGGTCCTTTTCCTCAACATCCTTGGAACATCATCACCACTTTCTCCATCTGTCGCCATCTCAGCCTCAGAGTCATCGTAGTCACTAACACAGTCATGAGGATGTTCCATTGTGTCTATCCCTACTCTTCCATCATTTTTCAACACCTCCTCACTCTTTTTCTTCTTATACTCAGCCTCCTTCTCCTTGGCATTCCTGTATTCATCGTTTGAGGTATCAACTTCTTCATTTACTGAGTTTTCACCCTCATCATCATCATCACTTGATTCTTCATCACCAACCTCACCCCCATCCTCACCATCCATATCCAATCTCCTTTTTGTCTTCCTATCATCTGATTTAATGTCATTGATAGGCACATCATCATCATCTGATTCAACAATATCCTTTCTTCCCGGCACCCAAGTCTCATCATCAGGATCACTACTGGAATCATCATAGAAGACAACCTTCTCCTTGCCTTTATCAACCTTTTGTGAAGCCCTTCTACCAACTAGATTGTCATTCACAGGCTCCTCAAAATTCTGTCCCAAATCATGTTCATCAGAATGTTGGAAGGATGGTTCAATGATAGGGTCCTCAACAATGTGGTCAGGCTGGTTAGAAGGTTCAATGATAGGGTCCTCAACAATGTGGGCAGGCTGGTTAGAAGGTTCAATGATAGGGTCCTCAACAATGTGGTCAGGCTGATTGGAGGGTTGAATGATTGGGTCATCAACAATGTGGTCAGGCTGATTGGAGGGTTGAATGATTAGGTCATCAACTTGGGATTGTTGGGTGGTTGTTACATTGAAAGGATCATCCACTTGGGATTGTTGGGTGGTTGGTTCATTGAAAGGGTCATCCACTTGGGAAGATGACTGGGTGCTGGGTTGCTCAACAAAAGAATCATCCATTTTGGTAGTGTTGTTTTTGGACTTCACCCTCCTAAATGGGGATTTGGGAATCACAGATTTCACCCTCTTTCCCCCACGAATGCTTGGGCTGGTAGGCAACTTTGATTTTTTGGGAGTCTTTAATGCCCCTATTTTAAACCTCTTCCCTAACTTTCCAGAAGGTGTGACGGGGGGGTCCCAAATACCCAGGTATTACATCAGCTAAGATTGCCTCATCCACTGTGTGCACAACATACACAGTTATCTCGCCATATGTCATTGCACAATTTAACATATCAATACTCTCAAAGTGTGTGAAACACTTCCTCAATGAGGACTTCAGGTCCAACCCAGGTATGGAATAGTACACATTCTCTACCTTAGAGTACCCTTCATCCTTAACAAGCCCTACTATCTCCAAATAACAGAGTTTATCCACATCATATGCCTCATATCTCACCATGTCACCCTCATATCTATATTCTGGGTCCTCCACAAACTTACCCCCGTAGTAAATGGTCAAATTCACCAAATCAAAAGACATTGTTCTGCATGTCACAAAAAAACAAGAGTAAATGTTACCATTTTGTTCAAATTTAAACCCCCCAAAAACGTATTGTGAAGGAACCCTAATTTTACAGTACAAAATTTCCACCCAGATTCCCTCTACAGTAACCCTAATTTTTAAAAAACAAAATTTTTCTGCAAAAAATAGATAATCAAAGCTAGGGTTCGTCGAAATTCTCATCATTGCAAGGAAGAAAGAAAAACTCACCTCTGCCTCTATTGCACAGTGTCGATCGCAAATTTGTCCACCAACGACGTCACCTGATGCCGATTGTTGTAGATTTGCAAGCAAATTTTCACAAAAACCCTTCCCCAAACCCAGTTCACTTCGTCGCAGGTTAGAGAGAGAATAGAGGATGAAGATGATGAATGTTACAGTAGAAGTTGAGGGGACTTTTTTTCAAAACAAAAAATTACAAAAGAAAACCTAACGTACAGTTGAGAGGAAATGTCTGGAGGGAAAAAAATTCTGACGTGGCAGCATTTTTTTTAAGACAAATGATGACCTAGCAATAACAAACATCAAAGGCACATGCCACAACCGCCAGCTAGACTTTCCGGCGAGTCAACATAACCTCGACTTCGGCCTCATGTCTTTGGGACTAACAGGGGGTCAAAGTTCGTATTATTCAGAATCTAACCGAAAGTTCGTATTATTAAGTCTTATATGGCCAAAAGTTCGTATTATTAGAATCTAATTTCCCTATAAATTAACCCGAAAAATTGATAAATTTGTAAAAAAATATATAAGATTGTTGAACCCAATAAGGACTTGCTAAGGACCTGTGAACCCAGGGACCCAGCGAGTCCGAATCTGGGTCCAACTTCTTGGGACCCATCGAGTTTCGGGGCGGGTCTGGGTCCAAAAAAATTGGCGGGTCCGGGTCTTGCTGGACCCGCCCCAGACCCTGTCCATTGCCATTCCTACACATAGCACACCTTGATCCATAGCACAATATTCCTCCTTTTCATATTATCTGTTACTTTAACTAACTTTTTTTTTTCCCACTATATCTGTCATCTTACAATTTTAATAACATATTAATTACTAATTTATCTAATTTACCTTATTAAATTAAATATTAAGTACATCTTTTTTCAATTTTCTTTTTTATTCACCATTTTTATTTTTTATTCACCATTTTTATTTTTTATTCACCATCTTCTTTACTATCTTACAATTTCAATGACAAATTTAGCTTGTTATATTTTAAAGTAGTGTTTTATAAAACGGTAAGTTAACGCTTATTTTTAGAGTAACATTTCATATTGTTTGGGAAAAAGACAATAGCCGTTGAAAGTTTTATTTTTAGAGTAACATTATCGATATATGGATAAAGTGTGGCTTAAAGGGTTTGAAATGACTATTCATATCACCAAGGTGCACCTTCTTTTATGGTAGCGAAGCTTTCCCTGGCAGCGTGTGAGCGAGGACGAAGCACGCTGGAAAGACTCGTAGTGATTTGTTGGGTCAGTTAGCAATCCTTAAAATAGTTATCGATAATGTCCGCGGTCCCGGAGGGGGCCGGGGCGTTACAATCCTTATTCTTTTATAACAACTTACATCAATTAGCTAACTCAATTGTTAAATCTATCAATTAAACACAATATTTATTTGAACAATTATTCGCTATCAGCTATTAATTAAATCACTATTCATTGCCTAAAACACTATCTGCTATGTTCAAGGACACTCGCGATCTAAATTGCTAATCTTTTCTGAACATGACCTCAGTGTTTAGGATAGTTAGTTGCTCACGTCTTCTGTGAAAAACACCTTCAAAAATTTATCTTTGGAAATAATCATCATCCAGCTAACTTAACTCATAAATTTACCGTATTAAATTTCATCGTATGCTCATCTGAATAGTTATTCGTCAGTCATAGCCTTAAATCCCTATTAGCTACTGGCCTAAATTGTTGTCCAATATGTCATTGTCAGCTGTTAATTTTATCAAATATGACATCTCTCTACATAAACTTCAAGATAAGACGTAACTTGTTTTTTTAAACGACTATTTCAATACCTTATGAACATATTTTTTGGCATGAGGTTAGGACTCTAGGACTCCATGGGTTTTCTTTTGGAAATAATCAATATCCTTTTAATATTAATTTACGTTAATCAACTAACTTAATTTATAAATTTTCCTGAGTTCATTTTTTTTCATACACTCACCTAGATAATTATCCCCCAATTGTAGCTCTAAATCGCTATCAGCTACCTAGGCCCTCTTCAGACAAATTAGTATTTATATAGCGGATAATGATTTATAAAGTGGACAACAGTTTAAGTAGTAGATAGCGGAAGACTGTTCAAATGAGATTTATGTTGGATAATTTAGTGGTTGAATTAAGGTGAATTGACATACTTTATATGCACAATCTCCAAAGGGTATTTTTTGACTAAAAAATATGAAACGATACTTCAAATGCTAAATGTTGACTTTATTAACGTTTCACAAAACACTATTTAAAACGCTAAATGATATCAACGAGTGCTAATATTTATACAATTAGAGTTTTGATTTGGTAAAAGCGATAAACAATATTGATGAACACAACCCTACACCATTGTCTACTATATAAGCTGGTAGTTTTGCCGAACATGGCCTCTTTGTAAACAAACTTCAAGATTACGTGTAACTTTTTTTTTTATTACATTTAACCTTTTTTTAGGCGACGATCTTGCTCGGTAACAACGTTTAGTGTTTTGGCCAATCAAAACGCTATTTTATCAAATTTTAAGTGTTCGGTAACACAACATCTATAACTAATGGATAGCGTTTGAATAAGCATTTAACGTCAATTTTGTCGACATTACCATTCTCGACGTCAAGAAATTCATCAGCGTCCAGAAAATTTGCATTTCAAACAACCCTAACAATCCCAATATCTTATGGACATAATCTTTGGCATGAAGCTAGGACTCTAGGACTCCATGACCTTTTATAATAAAGGACTTTTAGATGATAATATACTGAGTTTTTTGAGTATTGGACAATAATGTGCTAGAACTTTGACATTGAATAATAATGCATTGTACTTTAGGGAGTGTTATACCAATGATGTACCCGGAAAAATTCCGATGGTGTCTGACTCGGTGGTGATCTTACGTGGCAGGTAGACCACACAGGATTGTCACCGAATCGACCACCGCTGGAATTATTCTGGGTGTATTATTCTCCAACATCCCAAAAAGATCACAGTTCAATGTATTATTATCAAATATCACAATTTAATATATTAGCATACACAACCCCTATAGCTAATTTTTTTTTTTTTTTTGGGGATAGATAAGAAAAGTTGTTTGTGACGTAAAGTTTGGAATGTAGGAGGGAAAGTTAATAAATAATTGATATTCCATGCGTGAGTAATTGGTGGAAACCAAAATAATAAAAAATATTAGCCACAAATATTTATGAATTTCAATTGTCAAAAAGGTGGACTCCTGCACTTGACTGGGTACAGGACTCAATTAACTCTATATATATTCACAACATATTATCCCAATTCCCCATCTGCCTCCAAGGCCTCCTCCAACCCTTATATCCTCTTAAAATTTTCTCACATCTTTCTCCCCTCTTCCCCACTTCATCAATAGTTTGGGGTCCCCCTCACCAACACTTTGTAGCAAAGCCCAAGTACGAGATTCTTCGTCAATTCGTCTTTGCCCTCTGGTATGCGCTTCTCTCTTTATGTTTTTAAGACTGATCATATATAGTGTGGTTTTTATCGATGTTTTTCTTCTTATATTTGTTACTATGTTGCCTTATGAATTTATGATTTTCGTTATTTTTGTTGCGCAATTCACTGTATTTTTAATCTCAATATTATTCCCACAAAGTTGGATTGTATTTACGTCTAATAAAATTGAACTTGTGAAGTAAGTTATGAAATATTATACCCAACGATAATATTATACACTGAAATAATCATAATTAAACGAAAATATTTTACACTGAAATAGTGAATTCGGTCCATGAAACATAAAAAAAAAATTATTTTTTCCCACTAATATTTTATGCTTGTACAGTTTTTGATGGATGCTTTGTAGACGTTTTACATGATCTAATTGATGTTGTAAATCATTAGTCATAACGTTTGTCTTTGTATTTGTATTTCTTTTTGAAATTGAAATAGTTATGCGTGTTCTATCTTTATTGGTAAAATTAACAAACAATATGCCTACAGTTTTCAATAATAATTTATTTTCTTGTTTGGGGTGACCATTGCAATGTGCGATCGTAAAATATCGTGTTCACATTTCCTCCCACCTACTTGCGCCTCTCAATACCTAAGTTATATCAAGCAAATAGGGTTTCGGTGAAATTTTTACACACCTTTTTTAGATATAAAACCTTTAATATGACAATATCTCAAACCTAATTTTCACGTGGTTTATGTTTCTTTTTCCACTCTGTTGAGGTTTTGTGGGATCCACTTGGATGCAATTTTTTTAGAAGAGCAACCTTTTTGAAATACTTGTAAATTTTAGTAATTAATTAGTAAATATGAGAAATGAAAGATTTAATAATATATTTTATGTTGTTGTAATTTTTAATAACTGATTAGTAGATATCCTACAAAAAGAAGCTAGAAATAATGTGAGATAAAAGATTTAATAATATATTTTATGTTCAAGAGTAATTATTAAAATCAAACACTTTCTAATTTTGATATATTCAAATTATTGTAGCTATTGTATTTACTTAAAAAATCCAAATTAATTTTTTATAAAACTTTCATATTTTAAAAAATTAAAATTAAATTAAGGAACTTTCCATTAACATAATTGATGAAGAAAATAAACTACAATAAAATTTTCAAATTACCGTTGCTGGGATGTTTTTCTTAAATTAATTTGAATTGTAGATCATATTATTGACAAAAAGAAAAATCTAACCTCAACGACCTCATAGAGTCATAATCTCCGAAGTTGACCAAAATTTAACATCCTATTACCGACGGTTGTATTGATCTGTTACAATATGACACTTGTTGATCGGTATAATAAAAAACAGATATAGGCAATTAATTATGGTAATATACTACCTAACAGGGTAAAAATCTTTATTTCACTCAATCAATTTCTGGAACAATAAATGGTAATAAAAATTATAATCTCCAAAAAGGATATTGCTATCTCTTTTTAAAAGATAATTTTAAAATAAAATTACATACTTGGTTATTAAAATTACTTAAATGCCCTTAAAATTAATTATATTATATTATATTTATATGAAACCACAATAATTATAATATTTTGAGAGTTAGAGTACCCGCAACAGTGAGTTTGAGTTTGACTAATTGGATTATGTGAAATCTGTGGACTTTAGAGAGTCAAAATTTATCCCTTTATTTAACTATCTTTTCAATGGTGAACATTAGTTTGACTCATATTAATTAAAAAAATAAGTAGGTCCTACTTAATGATATAATTAATTTGGTTATATTCATAAAAAATGATGTGGATGAGGAGAGAGAGAAAAATATGATTAAAATATTATTGTGTTAAACTCGCTTTTAAACTCGTCTCGCGAGATTGACGGCGACATTCTCGCGAGATAAGTCTGATTCTCGCGAGATAAGTCTTATTCTCTCCACTGAAATGTCTTACACGACTTCATGTAATTCTCATCTCATGTCATATCAACAGTGAGTTGGAATTTAAACTCACCGTCACGGATCACCTTATAGATAGAAATGAGAACATTAATGAACATATTACACAAAAAAATGGAGACAGTATTGATTGGTATTAATGTTGGAATTTCATTTATTTTTGGATATAATTATGTTTTACTGTTTTACATTTGAAGTTTTGAACCGGTTTTTTTTCAAAAATGATCATAAATCACTTTCAACGCTTAGTGTCGTTTTTCCCTTTCACATGAGAATATATAAAAGTTCATTGCTAGTTGAAAAGTAATGCGAAAGATAACAAGAATATGATTGGTCAACGTGTCAATCTTTCTTTTGTCATCATACATCTCAAGGCGATAAGGCCATATATAGAATATTATGAATAACATGTTATCCAATTGCAGTTGCCAATTGACTCCATTTTGAATTTTAATCTGTATACTTCAAAGATAGTACTAGTATGAAAATTTATTGATTTTATTTGGAATTTTCCGTTGAAAATAATATTTGGTTCAAACTAGGTTATAACATTCGATTGACAAATCTGCCTTTTTCATATGTAGGTTACCAATAAACTAAGTACTGAGATATCTGAATTGAAAGCTAGCTTCCCCCTTGTTTTTGAGAACAAGGGATCCAAAATGGTGGAAGGTGGTGTTGTTAAGATCGACAAAACAGAATTTACAGAATGTTTCAGGATTGTTGGCAAGACTCCTTATATTATGAGGCTTGCTTTCTCTGCTGGAATCGGTGGTCTTCTCTTTGGTTATGACACTGGTATGCATGCACACAATAACAATCAAAATCTCTTGCCAATGCATGACAAAATTTAATCACTTCAACATGATCATAACATGTGTATTGTTTGTTAATGTTACAGGAGTCATCTCGGGCGCTTTGCTTTACATCAGGGAAGACTTCCAAGAGGTCGAGAGGAAAACATGGCTTCAGGAAACCATAGTGGCAACCGCGGTTGCAGGAGCCATCATAGGAGCGGGAATAGGAGGGTTCTTAAACGACAAGTTGGGAAGGAAGCCAGCGATGATCATTGCCGATATCCTGTTCCTAATCGGAGCCATAATCATGGCAGTGTCTCCGGCTCCATGGGTCATCATCATAGGACGAGTCGTGGTTGGGCTCGGTGTTGGAATGGCTTCCATGACTTCACCCTTATACATTTCGGAGACTGCACCGGCTAGGATTCGAGGAGCCCTCGGTGCTACCAATGGTTTGCTCATCACGGGCGGACAGTTCTTGTCTTACCTCATCAATCTTGGCTTCACTAGGGTATGCAACTATCTATACATGCATTTATTTCAAGGTTATGCTAGTATTATTTAATATCTTAGCAAATCTTATCCTTTTTTGAATCCAACGTACGTAGTTATCCAATAAGATAAAAAAAAATATGATCAATACAACTTGAATGTCAAAGCGAATAGCCTTCATTTTGTATTTTGTCCACATACAATCCAAAAGGAGTACTATTTGATTTCATGTGGCTACTAAAGTTGTTCCTAATATCTAAGTTTTTTGTTTTATGTACGTACCAAACCATACATAACTAAGCTTTATTTTTAATGAATTTAGGTGAAGGGAACATGGAGGTGGATGCTCGGAGTGGCCGCAGTACCTGCAGCAATTCAAGTACTTCTAATGCTCACCCTCCCTGAATCTCCTAGGTGGCTCTACAGGCAGGTACGAACCAAACCATCCATGATCAATCTGATTAACTAAGCCTCATTTATACAATAATAATAATACTGATTGAATTTTGGATAAATGGATAATACAGAATAGGATAGAAGAGGCAGAGGAGATTCTAGGCCGAATCTACCCACAGGAGCAAGTGCAGGAAGAGTTAGCAGCGCTTCAAACCTCAATCGAGAATGAGATAGCCGAGAGCAAAGAAATCGGAGAAGGGAACATATTTTTCAAGGCAAAGATGGCATGGAGCAACATAGTGGTTCGAAGGGGCATGATTGCAGGGATCACAGTGTTGGTGGCTCAACAGTTTGTAGGAATCAACACCATCATGTATTACAGCCCAACCATTGTCCAACTGGCTGGTTTCGCATCCAACAGCACCGCCTTAGCCCTGTCCTTGATCACCTCGGGGCTCAATGCAGTCGGGTCTATTGTCAGCATGATGTTTGTCGATAGGTATGGTAGAAGGAGGTTGATGCTCATCTCTATGGTGGCCGTTATCACTTGCCTCGTTGCCTTGTCGGGTCTCTTCTATGCCGCTTCTCAGGCTGCACCTAAAATCAGCCCGTTCGAGTCCTCCCACTTTGGGGCTAACTCTACTTGCCCTGCTTATGCCTCTGCTACTTCCCCTTCGTCTTGGAACTGTATGACTTGCTTGCGAGCCTCCAAGGACTGCGCTTTCTGCTCCAATGCTGGCAACGAGGTAAGATAATAGCGAAAATTTGGAAGGACTGTCATTTAGCGACAAAGTTTATCATATTTTACCAATTCTCACTCTTTGGATGGATGAACACATGCAGTACAATCCAGGAGGATGCGTGATGCAAACGAGTGCAATGAGGCAAGCGTGCCACGGGGAGCGTAGGGTATACTTCACACAAGGGTGCCCTAGCAAGTTTGGATTCTTGGCCGTGGTCGTCCTAGGGTTGTACATCATCACATACTCCCCTGGCATGGGGACGATCCCATGGATCTTGAATTCGGAGATATACCCTTTGCGATACAGGGGAATTTGTGGAGGGATCGGAGCAGTGACCCTTTGGAGTGCCAACCTCATTGTGAGTGAGACCTTCCTGACATTGACTGAGGCTCTTGGATCGTCGGGAACTTTCCTTCTCTACGCCGGCTTCTCTTTCATTGGCCTCATATTCATCTTCTTGCTTGTGCCGGAGACCAAGGGTTTGCCCATTGAAGAGATTGAGAGAATGCTCGAGAAAGGGTACCGCCCATTCTCTCTTTGTGGTAGTAAAAAGAGTGACGATGACAAAGAGGAGCAACATCCTTAATTACGTAGAGATATAGATATAACTACAACTTTTACTTTCAGGGTTTCAGGGTTTAAGAAGTTTATTAGGGGATTAATAATTTAGTTAAACTACATATACTCTTTTTTGTTTAGCTAGCTAGCTAGCTAGTTTGCCTATTACACTCCATATATATTGCCATGGGGTGTAGATTGATAGGCATGTTGATTTGCATGGGTGTTTGATTATAGTTTGCTAGTAGTAGTATAATTATGTTTGGGTGAAGCAAGGGAAGAAGAGGTAGAACAGTTGATCCTCTAATGTCTTTCTGTTGCTTGTAGCCACAAAAGTTGAAGTGATTGGATACAATGCTTTTTATTTTGATTGAATGTCAATCACTTTATATCAGTCTATTTCGCACTCGGTTGTGGCTATAAAGAGAATGCTTATATCATTTGGCGCATAGCCTTTTGTTGTTTTCAGGATGTACTTAAAATAGAAGCCAACACTCATGACATAGATACCATTATTTTTTTGAAATTATTATGTTTTTCTAGTAGTTATTGTCAACAGTATATATGCCACTATGGTCCAAAAAAATGTCCATTATTTTCTAAAATTATTATTATGTTTTGCTTGTAGTATTGTCAACGGTACTATGCTATTATGATCCAAAAATGGTACATCAATTGTTAATTTCTCCTTCGTGTATTGAAGGTTTTTGTTTTCCCCCAAGTAAAGTTAATATCTCTTTCTCTAAATGAATGTTAAATTTTCTAATAATCTTGTCCTTTTTTATTTGTTATTTTATCTAATTTTTATAATTTCAACAATCATATTAACAACTTTACCCTTATTAAATAAATTATTTATCATATTTCAAGGATATTTTTGATAATTTATAAAATTTTCACATAATTCTCTACATTTATTGATTTTAATGAGTTAGTTTATGTGGTGATATATAATTAAAAATGGAGATAATAATAATAATAATAATAATAATAATAATAATAAGGCTCGTAACAAGTTTGTAACCCACCAAATAAAAACAAACAACGACAAAGCAAATATCAAAACGTGTAACTATTCTCTTTATTACTGACCACATGTTAAAAAATGTGCAAAAATCAAAAAAATTTCCACCAACTAAAAAGTGTGCAAATATCAAAATTTTATCCACAAGGTAGACCATGCACGAAAGAGATTGGTAACTGCTTGGGTTAGTAACCCTAAAACGCTTATTATTCGCTTAAAATTAGGTCTAATAGTAAAATGATAAGTTAGTATTTATTAAAAACACTAAGCATCAGACTGTGTACAAAAGACCTAATGACAAATGCTTGACTGAAATCTTAGACCAGCGCAACACGGATATTAAAAATTAAAATACAACGCACGTAATTAATGTGAGCTGAATGAGTTGATGGATTAATGTGCATAAAGCAAGTTGAGTTGATTAATATCAAGGAGAAAGTCTAACCAAATTTAACCACGGCTATTTTCGTTCCAAAATATTTATTATAACAAATTAACAATTAATTATGGAGTACTTTATTTTATTTTATTTATCACTTTACAATTTAACAATTACCAAATCTATTTTATTCTTAATAAATAAATTTATTTAAAATTTCAATAGCTTTTTTTATTTTTATGCAAAAATTTTGTAGAAATAATCTGTGTTCGTAACTAATAAATTTTTTTGCATATTACCAATACTTATTGATTTTGCGAAAGGAGGTTAGATCCTCTCCAACTCTATCCAGTTGGGTTTTTATGAATGGAGGGCTGCCTTCAAATTTAGCCAACAGTTACGCCACTTACCCAGGGATTGATCCGGCAAAATACCAAAACATTAATTATATCATAAGAAAATAAGTTTTGGGTATGGTACATGTTATAGGGATATATTTATAGTGATTGTCAATTATGACAATTCTGGTAAGTAAAATAAATTAAATAAATTATATTCGTATATATCAAGGTTTTTTTTATAGAAGTATATATATTAAGTTTTATCTTGACTATTAATTTTATTATTTAACATAAAACTATAAAAAATATATTTTTACTTTAATTTATTTTCAAAAAATTAAAATAAATATTTTTTAAAATATGCTTGTTTCATAGGCAAAAATTTAGAGTTAAGATACTTAATTTTTAAAAAATCTCGTAAAAAAATTTAATTAAGAATATATATTTTTGATAAACCTTAGTTTTACCACCTTAAACCTCGGTTTTCAAGCTTAATTTTTGGAGTGTTTTATCTACTTTGGCACAAATTTGACTTGGTTTAGCTCATCGTCGCTTGGTATAGCTAAAATACTTAACTTTGTCAATTGTAGGTAAATTTTGGGTGATTCGCGACACTTTAATAATTATTGGATGAAAGATGAGGATGTCATGAAGAAGTCGGGATGAAAATAGTGTGTGAAGGATTCTAAAGGACACTTTTCCTGATCTGCACACCCAAGCACACACCTGTGCGTCAGTCCAGAAATTCCACCACAAGCGCACACTCATGCACACACCTATATTTTGTTGAACCAATATTTATATTTATAATTTATGGATAAGACTCCTACATTATATTCCATGGCCTAGGAAGTCAAATTTAGAACTATTAAATTTGGATTTAGATTTTTGCTCTAGTTACGGTTTAAATGGTTTGGTTTAATTTTCAAAATTTTGAAACCGCAATTTTGGTACGATTGGTTGGGCCTGTAAACAAACGGGACCAAACCTGACCATAAATATTTGTACATGTGTAGATGTAACTGAAAAACCGATAAAAGGGGCAAAAGTATCACTATCAAAGTAAGACCCATAGGCTCATGATATTCACACCTTGCCGGCCACCATGTGAACCGCCCATGATCCCGGGCATCCTTCCTTTTGTTATCATCTCCTACACATCATAATCAACGACCCCACTCCTTTTTACCACAAAACCCTTGCTTTTTTTTTGCTTTGCTATGCTTTCCTCATTATATTTAGTGGAGACCTTACCTTACCACAGTGAGTGAAACAGACATCACTCTAACCTCCCACAAACTTTGCCTTTTATTGCGTTCCCAAAAAAGGCTTCCTACTCCATGTGTATGACCACTCAATCCATGGCTACTACTTTTTCTTTAATTTCCACGGTTTTACTTTTTTTTTTTTACCTCTATTTCAGGGCAAATTCGGTGCATGGTCGAAGGAAGGAGGTGACCATTATAAGCGCGAGGATCATAAAACCAACAATTCATCAAAGAAATTATGATTCTGAGAACAAGCGCGGTGAGAATAAACCTCCCACCCTCATGCCACTTAAACTAAAGTTCATCGACTTCCACTGTTACTACAACATCAATTTCTACTACTCCATCTGTTTGGTTTTATTAATCGTCCTTGGAAATTGTGCCAAAACTTTGACCGTTAATATTTTAATTTATACAATAATTTATCATATAAAATTAATGTCATTAGATTCGTAATAAAAAATACTATTAAAAAAGTATAATATTATATTTTTTTTGGCAAAACATTTATATTAGAAATTATTGTTTGAAAACTTGCACTGAAAACCGTAAATGACAGATAAAAAAAGAACGTAGGGAGTATAATTTTGTTACTTTTCCCATTTGTCTTGTATTGGACAAATTGTAATGGGGGTGGATTTCTTTCATCATGATTCATGAATGATAAAGTTGGTTGCCTAAGGGGAAGTAACTCAGCTGGTAGCGAGTAGTGGTGGATAACCTCCCTTTTTGGGGTACAAAGTTTGGGAATTACATGTGCGTGGGGAGTGTGGACTGTGGTACACTGCTTGGCATAAAAATGCCAAGTTGTGTTTGGGCCATGTGCTGCGATGTACTCTTGATCTTCCCATCAGGCCTGATAGCCCAATAGTTAATAGAGCAGGGATTCAGTTTGTTTTATGGTAGTGTTTGATCGAGATATTTTTCTAAGAAAGTTGGTCAATTTTTCTAAGTTGATCAAACTTTTCCATATTACAAAATAAGAATGGAAAATTTTATGGTGAATTCTAATATTTAGAAAAAAACAAAATAGTAAAAGCTGATATTAATATTATAATGAGTTATGTTATTTTTCTTTGTTATTTTTCTTAAGCTACTTAAATTTACCCGATTTTTATCCCATTTAACCAAATACTATCCAAAAGTGAATTTATATTCCTAATATAGTTATAACATTTTACAGAATATTACATATATTTACAATTATTATTATTTTTTGCAGAACTTTTTTTTTTACCAACCTTACTTTACCAATGAAATATGACCTTAACATATAAATTTTAATATAATTTGTTTTATCAGAGTCAATTTTACATGGAGTCATTTGGAGCGACTCTTACCCAAATCCTAACCCCGAGGACTTTAATGTCAAATTTGCCTTTGGATGGTACACTCAAGTGTACCAAGTATCTTACACCTTAGTCTATAAACACTTATAAATCTTTTATTTTTTATGAACTCAAAGTAACATTGTAATATGTTCATACCCACATTTGAGGAATCTTCATTTTTATTGGTCTTTTCTGTTGTTTTGGTAAATTTCTATGTTCATGATCTGTTTAAGCATAAGCTTGAGAGTGTCAAACTCATTTTCTAGACTTATATTGACACTATAAAATTATTAATTACATTAAAAAATCACGCAACAAAGAACAACGACAACAACAAACTCTCACAAAAATATGTTTGAGCGCCGTATGGAAAATTCAGATGTGGGCATCATTCCCCTCCTGCATTGAAGTGCATAGTCGCATAAAGAGACTGGTTCCTAAAATCCAAAAAAACTTTTCGAGAAACTTTTAAAAAAACAAAAGACACTAGGAAAACGATTGAGAAAACCAATTTGAAAAACCAAGAAAACAAGAAGCTTGATGGGGTGGAGAGATGCATACATGTTCAGTCCAAGTGGTTGAGAAATAACTAAATGAACCTGGCCAAAGGAATCCAAAAGAAGACAAAAGCAACAAGCCAAAACAACGTTGATTACCTTACCACCGTGTACTCACCCGACTACATTTACTCTAGCTCTCACTCCCCTGTCAAGTGCTATGTCATCTTCTAAATCGAGGTGCTTCAAGTTTGCTCTAATCACCTTCCTCATGGACTTTTTAGGTCTCTCATTTCCTGCTCGGCCCTACCGGATTAGGAATGCGAGAATTCTATTGATTGTGCATCACCAAGCACTGACAACCGATGCGTATCATAGTCCTTTAACACCTCCTAACAGAAGCATCCTCACTCCTCCTAAAAGGACATGCCCAAACCATCTTAATCTAGCCTCTCTCAATTTACCCGCGATAGGCGTTATCCCTAGTTCGGCTCTACAGACGTCAATTTCTAATTATGTCCAACCGGGTATAACCACAAATCGATCGCAACATCATCATCATCTTCGCCGCACTCAATCTCTGTAAATGTGTCTTCTTAGTCGCCCAACACTCAGCTCCATACAACATTGTTGGTCTGACTATCGCATGAAATACCTTACACTTAAGCTTAAGAGGAATTTTCTTATCAAACAATATTCCTGAGGTTGCCCTGCATTTATGCCAACCAACCTTGATTCGATGTGTAATATCTTTGCTAATTTCTCCATTACTTTGTAAGACAGAACTGAGGTATCTAAACTTCCCCACCCGCGAAATGGCCACCCCTGCAACATTAATTCTTTGATTATGTTCATCTTCCTCAAGACCATTAAAATGACACATTATATATCCCGTCTTGGATCTACTCAATCTAAAATCCCTAGACTCCAAGGTATATCTCCAAAACTTCACCTTGTCATTCAATCTTACCCTCAACTTATTTATGAGCACCATATTATCTGCAAAAAAACATACACCATGACAGTTCATTCAGAATCTCCTTGGTCAACTTAGCGATTACCAAAGTAAAAAAGCACACAAGATGCTCAGTAAAAAAGAAAACCTCCTGCTATTCATAAAACTAACTGTTGGGTCTAATCGCCCGAATTCTAATTAAGCAATTCCGACGCTGCCCTCTTGTCCATGATGCTACCAGCGTCTATCACATAACCACGACCTTGGCAGACGCGACCAACGTCTTTCTAGCGCTGCCAGCGCCTAGGTTCAGGATCTCGTCCGCGGCGGAATTTCTTTTGTGTTATCTAGGTTTTGTAATATTTAACCTAGTTTCCTTTTCTTCTCTTCTACTATAAATATAGATTATTATTAACCTATTCACACACACACAAAATAGAGAGCATTCTTCACCTCTACCTATCCCTAGGTTGTGAGAGTATTTTGAGAGTTATTATTTTGCCTTCAGATTATTCCCGTTGTGCTATTAACCGTGTGAGATATTTCCTTCTTGATCTCGTTGTGTTATATAGCCGCTTGGGATCTCTCTTGTAATCTTTCCCCTTATACTAGTAGATTATTGCTCCATTGTCGTCCGTGATTTTTTCCCACTTTGGATTTCCACATAAATCTTGTGTCATACTCTCTATTTTAATTACTGATTTTGTCATATTTTCTTCAATTTATACATCTTGATAATTTTCTCTTCCGCTGCAAATACTAGGCCTCTCTACCTCAATCAAACACTAACATACAAAAGTATCTATCTCAATGTATAATTGTATATAATGTGTGACCACTCATATTGGTGTCTTTTCTTTCGCACTGTTCTACTTCTTTTTGGGTGCAAATTGTTATGCTCAATTGTAATTAATCTTCTTTTGTCTCAAATTCGACAAATTATAATCGGTAGATTTCATGCAGAAAAGTTAAAGACGATTTTAATTATAATACTTACAACTTGTCTCTTTAATTGGTAGATGTTCATTCACTGATTAACTTCTTCCATATTTGGGGAGTATGAATGATATAAGAAAAAGTAGTCTTAGGCTTTTTTTATTTTTTTATTTATAGAAGAAGCTTCAAGTGGCTATTTAAAAATAATTAATTGGTTGGATAAAATTTGAGATACGTTAAGCCTTCAAATGTCTATCCAGAGGAGGTTGGATACTATCTATCCAATTTATGAGTCAAATCAATTTAATTGGAATGAAATTTGATTTAGTTGGTTTCAAAATTAAAGAAGGCAACTAAACATAACAACACAATGATTTTAAAATTTTGAATGGCAAATTACTGAGTTGATTCTATTTACTTTAAAATTTATGGGCCATGGCTTGCAAGTGAAGGTCTTTAGCTGATTGAGTATTTTTTGAAGCCTGCTAGGTGTATCTGGCTAATCCAATCACATATATTATGTTGAAGTATTTCAAGATCTAAAAGGTTAATTAAAAGTAAAAGTTGATTAAACATATGCTAAGGGTTGACCGATAAGGTCAACGCAAGCGTTGAAGTTGAAATTGGGCTGATACAGACCATGTCAAGTGTGACATTGGTCGTGTCAGTGTTTGTTAGCTCAAGAAAATGCACACAGGGCTAGCAAGGACCGTGTCTGCTACAATATGGGTCATGTAAGGGTGGATATAAATCGTGCCCAAGTGACACGATCTGTGTTACTGCTTGTCTGCGTTATCCGTGTCCACCCTGACACGACCATTATCAATGCCCAGCAGCATGAGATTAGACTTTCCTGAATTCTTGGATTTTAGCCTTTTCGATATTAACATGTGGGGATTTTTTTGTGGTTGAATATTGATTGATTTGATCAGTCAATATTGAACCATTCAATCATATTTGCAATCACATGGATCGTGCTCTTGAATCATGGGATTTATGAGGCAAGTCTTGAAGTCTACTCCACTATAGAGGATGAATTCACTCATCCAAGACACACCATTTCTCCTCTCCTTCTATCCTAGAGAATTCCAACATACTCTTAAGGTGTTGAACTGCATCGGCCTCTTGAGAATCTCTTGAGAAACTTTGTTGTTTTATTCATAAGAAGTTAGGTTATACCATTGAATCTTTTCACAGTCTTGTGAATAAGTCTTAAGTGGTGAGGGCAGTGAATCACAGCTCCTAGCCACCCAATAATCCTCCATCTTAATCTTATGATCATTTTACCAGATCTTTGTTTCCAACACGCCACTTATTCTCATGAGGTCTACTTGATTGAGCCTAGATAGCTCGATTGACCTAATGCACTTGGAACTTAGAAGCTATTCTCGATCATGCCTAAACAGAGTAGGCCTTGTAAAATTCATGGGTGAATAAAAAGTTAAAATTTGGTGATTTTTGATAAATAAAGGTAAGTTTTGGTAAATATTGGAAAAAAGGATACCTTTGAAACTTTTTTTTTATTATTTATACATAGGTAAACAGTCCAACCCGTCAGACCCCTATCTCAAGGGAATAATCCAACAAGCCTGTAGCATACGGGGAACAGGAGTGTCAATGGCCCAAAACTGAGCCCCTCTCATACCCCCACAACATTCTTCGAAGTCCGAACAAGTAAGAGAGAAATGCTCTCCCAAGATTCAAACCCTGGAGGGTAGGGGTAGAAGGTGAACCTTTTGGCACTCAGACAAGAGGTGATTGACTGATACCTTTGAATTAATAATAACTTTTTTTTAAGTAGAAAATGAATATCGATAAGCATGTAAATTTTGATAAATTTTGGCAAGGTCTACTAACTTTTGATAAATAATTATCCAAACATCATTTACCTATAAATTTTACTGTCCCACAATATTTCATCCTTTTCCCAAGTGGCTTTAGAAGTCCAAAGAGTCAATAAAGTTCCCAAGTAGCGGCAATTCTCTCAGTGAAGATGCGGTTGATAGTTCTGATGTAAGATCTTTGAACTTTGTGGATCTATCCTTAGAAAGGTTGAATGAGGAGGCTCGTAGAGCGGCGATGTTGTGCGTTTGCTGAAAATGTCTCGTGTTGACCATGAGACTGTGACTAAAGCGTTCAGGGATGATTTGCTTGAAAAAAAGAAGAGTCTTATTAGATAGCTATATTTTTTTTTTGTTTCTGGTAATCTCGTTGTATCGTAGTTGTGTTGTTTCCGGTTTGCTGGGTTTTGCTGTTGTTGCAGTTTTGTAGCATCGTTGATGCCTTCTTAGCCTTTTTAGCTTACAAATTATCGGGAAAAAAAAAAGAAAATAAGTTCTCAATGGGACATTTCAACAAATACTTGCGTAAAGGAGAAAAGTTTAATGACACCATTATTCAAATAATTCAATCATCCAAATCCAATCAACAAATCATAGCATTATCAAAACATATAATTGCCCCTTAAATGAGGAAACTAGCTACTAATCAGCCCAAACATATAATGTACTAAAGCCAGCAATATGTAATTTTTTAACTTTATCTATATTATCCCTTTTTAAAATTTATATAATTAAATACTTAATTAGATATGTAAAGATCTTATCATTGTGTAATTAAATATTTGAAAATTAAAGATTTATTGGATTCTGATAGTCTCTACTTTTAGCTTTTGTATGTCAGTAATCTCTACTTTTTGTTTTTGTATTCTGGTGGTCATAAAAAAAAAATCAAAATTGTATTCTAGTGGTACTAATCTACCTCATTTTAGAGTGGTGGAGTTGAGTTAGGATTGATAAGGTATGGAGAGAAAATGAAAGTAGTTGTGTGTGTGTGTAGGGGGGGGGGGTTTATTAATACAATTTGAAAGAACTAATTTAATTAGGTTTTTACCCATTGAGGTTTTGTAAAAGTAGGATTTTACCCCCAAGGTTTTAAAAATTAGTTTTATCCAGCCTTAAGTTTGAATCAACTAATAATTAAACCACCTAACCTTTGTATTAAATATTAAATACTACATCCATTTTTTTATCTGTCGCCTAAGAAATTGTGTTAAAAACTTTGACCGTTAATATCTTAATTTGTATAATGATTCAACATACAAAATTGATGTCATTAGATTCGTAATGAAGAATGATATTTAAAAAATATAATCTTATATTTTTATAAAAGTTTTATATTAAAATTATTGATTAAAGATTGACACTGAAAACTATAAATGATAGATAGAAAGATCGGAGGGAGTACAACCTTTTCAGATCAAATTATTAATAAAATTAATGTTAATTGACAAAATTTCCCTTAACATAAAATTTTACAGCAGGGGAAACGTACATTGAACATGAAGGAGGTGGCAACACACAGTGAAATTAACTGGTTAATATTTTGGAGGGATAAAGTTGTCTTTTCATGTTTTCAATTAGGGTTATTTTAGACTTTTCATACCATCCTACAGGGGTAAAATTGTCATTCACCGGAAAAAGAGTAAAATAATAAAAAGTTCAAACTTCAAGTAGGATAAACCTAATTTTCCAAACCTTAAGGGTAAAATTTCAGTTTCACTAAACCTCAATGGGTAAAATCCTAATTTGCTCCAATTTGAAAGTTTTGAAGAACATAAATGAAAAAGTTATAAATGTTGGAAAAAGTTGAATGGTTTAATAATTAAAATAATATTATTTCAATTTCTTTTCAGAAAAAAAAAATTGAGTTTGGTTTGAGTGTTTTTTTAGGGAGTTGAATAAGGTAATTTAAGTAAATGTTGAGTTAAGTTAAACCTAACTTACTAATTTAAAGAACAGGGCCAAATTTTTTCATTCATGCTCCCATTTTTCTAGATTTTATTTATTCCTGCTCCGAGAAAGCTTATAAAGTGCAGTTATTAAAAAAAATTTAAATTATGTTTTTAAAAATCCTCGCAATTATTATGATTTTTTAAGGAATAAAAGAGAAAAAAATCATACAACTTAAAAAAAAAATTGATAAAGTTGGGACAAACGTTGTAAATTCACTAAAAATTGTTGGGAAGTGTTGTGTTAAGTTTTGGGGCAAATGCAAGTCAAAATACAATAATACATGATATTTAACCCTTTCATTCAATGATATCCCATTAAAATACAATTTTCCATTTTTTAAGGACCATCATAACACACACACACAAAAAAAAAAAGGGGGTAAGGACTAATTGCATACAAAATTTGAAAGTAGGGAGCACCAAAATTCAATATTCTAAAATTAAAACCGATTGATATTGTGTCAAGTCAAAACTCAAGTGGGTAATGAAAAACCTTGCCGCCATGTTATATCACATCTGAGTTTTGTTCCTACCTTCTAATTAGATAAGTGTACGTGCATGATTAATTGTGTTATCCAACTTTAGTTTTTGTCAAAATTGTCATCTGACTTTTTTTTAGTCAAAAGTGTCACTCAAAGTTATAAGCTAATAAATTTATCATGATAACCTGTTATTATGGTGAAGGGGAGTATATGGTCAACAATTATTGGTGACTTAATGTGTGATTGGAAGAACATGATACTTTGATCAAGTGTTAATTTGTCTTTCTTCTTCCCTCCAACTATTCTAATTGTAAACAATTTATTCACATTTTCTCCAATAGTCTCATACATTGCATGAAATCACCAGTTGAACAAAAGCCTAACTCAAATTTGGGGTTCTAACGATATTGGATGTGAAATTTGGTAATAAAATTTTAGGATTCTTGAGAAAGTTGAAAGAGAAGAAGAAAGATGATGAATAAAGAGAAGAGGAAGTGTGTGGCCAGTAGAGCTATTCAAAAAATCCGGAACCATCAAACCAGACCAGAAACCGGCAAAACCGCACCAAGAACCGGCTATAGCGAACTGCCTTAAAAATTCGGTGCACCGAACTGGAAAAATCATATGCTGAACGGGGTGGTTCCAATATGGGATTTTCCAACCGGCGGTGAACCGAAATCGCACCGATAATATTTATATGCATGTATATATACATTTTTTTTGGGTAAAGAAATTTACAAAACAAATAAGTAGTTAAAAAAATTTAATTTGTCTTTAACAAAAAAAATAAAAATACAATATGATGCATGGGCCTGTCGGCGTCCACTATCCACTATCCAGTCCACTAGTTCAATCCGTCAAAGGAAACATTTGGAGGCGGCATTCCTTGTTCTATTTTCATGTGAGTAAAATTGAAAATTTTAATTTTCTTTTAATGTTTCTCACTGACTTTAGATTTTGGGTTTGTAATGTAATCAAATTTTTTTTTGTTATTGATTGTGATTTTTTGTTGTTTAATGAAATTAAGACAGTTTTGGTTAACTGGTGAAATCGCACCAATACGGCCGGTGCACCGATTTCGAAAAACCAGGTTAACCGATTCCGGTTTATGATTTTAAAAAAAACCGTTTTGTCCGATACACCACTTCGAAAAACCGAAACTGCCCCGCCCCGAACTGTGAACACCCCTAGTGGCTGGTACTCACATCAAAGTTTCCCAATTAGCATTAACTTGAAAAAATTTAATGATGAATTAAAAAAAATAACCGTATAATAGCTAGTTGGTGTGACTGTTTTAATCACGATCTGAACGCACCTATAGGGCGTTCAGTCCTCGACCGAGACACGCCCATAGGGCGTTTCAGTTGTGGCCTACACGTGATCGTGGCGCGTTTTGACCCCGACAGAAATGCTTGTTGATGGCCGCGATTAATTCGACGAATTATAATACAAAAACTAACTTCTTCATCAGATGATCTTCCACTATACATTTTTGAAGATGTTTTGAGATAAAATTTTTGGATTGAGAGAGAGAGAGAGTTTGGAGAATGAGAGAAAGAGTGAAGGGGTAGGGGGAGTATTTTTCGAAAATTTGTGACAAAAGGGGCGACATTATTGAAATGGGGGCGACACAGAGTAATCTTGATAGGAAATTTAGAAGATGATGTAATAGTCACTTGGCTATCACCTCCTTAGTTATTCATGAAGATGGTGTAATGGGCCTTGTGAAATTTTCTGATGAGCAAATCAGTATCTTTCTCGAGATTTTTTGTAAATATAATGTAAAAAGGGAAGATAGGATAGAGAGATGGAGTTGCAGGCCAGACAGTTGAATTGTAGTTAACTAAATTAGTTAATTGTAAGACTACCCTATAATATCAGTAGCTCATTAGCTAAGTATTAGACTAAGTAGTACTCTCTATTATAAACTAGTGGAAAATCTCTTCAACTACTGATGTGAGACTTTTCACCTTCGACTCTCTTTATTTTCAAATACCAAAACTATCAACAATATATTTCCCATGTAATTTATAGTTGTTAAAAAAAACCAATAAACAAAACTTGATGATTTTGTGTAATTAGGGCATCACTATAGTACTCTTCATTATGGAATCAACTTTTTTTCGAAATTTAATACATAAAAGTATAACTTTTACTTCCGAATAAGACATTTAATTAAAGATATATCTTATGATAAGGTGAGTATTTGAATTTAACACAACCAATGGAAGAGTCTGTGGATATAGCCTCTTTTCTTTTTTTTTCCTTTTTTTTTGGGGCAATGGCTTGAAGGCTTGTAGCATTCAGATGAACTGTAAGAACTAAGAACACCATTACGTCTGAGCAGCAAAAAAGCTGATATTACCAGTTTGATGGCCACAGTAAAGTGGAAAGTGGAACTTTGATCAAGATAATGGAAGGACCCAATTTCATACTATCTACAGGAAGTGTTTGTTGCATTTGTTTCTATTGTTGTTGTTGATGGTTCTGATGTTTAGACTACATTCTGCCTAATACCATAATTGCATATATAAATGAATCAAAAAAGAAAATGTTTATCAATCGTCTTACCTTTTTTTTTTCTCCTTAATTGGCGTACTTCCTCAGTTGCATGTTAATTGTTATTTAGTTGACTATCACGATCTCCAATATCACTCTTTGATTGATAATTTGTTTATGAAAAATTACAATAATATACTTTTAGGATTGTATGTTTCATTTTCAATCTAATGGTAATAATTCACAATAAGAAAGTATGTTTGAGCAACAAATTTAGAGTAATTTGGGCAACAAAAAAGTTGTTATTGCATTAATTTAAAATAGGGCAACCAAATAATTTTATGGTTAAAGGCATTATATGTGGCAACAAAACTTTTTTTTCTTTAGCAATTGATATAGATTGGGCAACAATTTAAAGAAAAATGGTTGCCAAAAGTTACTAAGGCAAGAAAAAAGTTAGATGTCCAGGACAACTACCTTGTGCTACCATTTTTACTAATTTGTAGCCCGGATTTTGTGTTTCGAGGATAAAATTACCAAATTGTGACAATTTTTTTTTGTAGCCCCCGTGTTAAAGGACAACAAATTTTTTTGTTGTATAAAGTAATATAATTTTCATGTTGTGATTTTATATAACAAGTCACTGTATCTGTTGAGGAATTTATAAACTAAATTTTTTAAATTTATAAAGATGACAATTAATATAAAAGGGAGAGATGGAGTAGCTATCAGTTAGGGAGATAGCACTAGGGCTTGTTGTTGTACGTAGATATGGACAAGAAGTCATAACTGATATGATGACTTGAAGATATATATAATGGACCCATGACATCTGAACATGTTGCGATAAGTGATAGGGTACTGACAATATGAGTAAGCTTACTAAACATTTTTGGCCAAGTAATGAACCACAACATAGGAAAGACTGAAAGCACAGTCTCCTTTTTCGAAGCTTTAAATTTGTTGATGGGTCCTCCGATCCACTAAGAAGTAATTTGACAGCAAGGGGACGTAAACCATTTCTTTTCTATCTTCTTTTAGCATATGCACATGCACATGCATGGCGACCACTCTACCACACCTTAATTGTTGATTATTACCATACATAATTTCCATTCTGCAAAAAACTTAATTATGCCTTCTGAAAATGAAGTTTGATTCATCGTCTTATTGCCAATTCTTGCCAAAATAAATTTCGCAACTGTTTCTTGTTGTCCTCTATGTCAAGTAACTTGACAGCAAAGGGGACACACACGCTCCAATTCATGATTGGTACTAAAGAAGAAAAGATGTTCATTTTACTATTTAGATATCATTGATAATTTGACGTGCAATTCGTTTGACATAGTTGTCACAAGAGTACAGTGGTAGGCTCCAGAGCTCATTCGAAAACAAACTTGACCCTGTTCTTTTGTACGGCTGGCTGCGGTATGACGCGGTGTAGTGTGGTGGAATTGTGGTGGGTGTGATAGAATTGTGGTGGGTTTTGGTGGGTTTTGGTAAGTTGTGGTGAGTTTTGTTTTTAATAATTGTAAATTATGTTGGTAAATATGAAAAAAGTTTATTGTGGTGGGTTGTGGTAAATTGTGGTGAATTAGTATGTTGTGGTGGGTTGTGACAAGGTGCAATGTGTTGTGGCACCGCAGCCACCAGCCAACCGTATAAAAGAACGGGATCTTAAAGATTTAAAACAAAAGCAAAGAGGATTATACACAAAAGTTTACATGAAATATCCAAGAATTTATCGACATAACTTCTAAATTTTACATCTATACATTTTCCAACCATCCATTTATTTATTTTATATTTATTTTTTAACTTTCAAATTCTATATTTATACACTTTTCAACAGTTTATTTATTTCATATTGATTTTTTATGCGTAAAAATTTATTGACACTAACTTTTAAATTCTGTTTATACATCTATTAAATATTTATTTAATTTATATTAATTTTATATATAAACTTTATCAATATAACTTGTGAGAATATATACTTGTATAAGCATAATATAGATGGTGATGACATTTATAATAAAACAAGCAAGAGCCCATTTTAAACAACATACATGGACTGGTCTCGTATTTGTAAGTGTGGGCCAACAATCTCAACAGTGACAGTGTTGAATGTTTTGCAGGCCTACATCAGCCCATAAATGAAGAATTTAGAACTATTATAAATTTGGGTAATTGACCTTGTAGGATGGCCCAAAAGTCATTTTGACGCTGAAGGTTTACACGAGACGATGGAGTTCCAATTTATAGTAAAAGGTGAGAGTGTGAGACCCTAGCTGTTGAGTTGTGATGCCCAGTAAGAATTTATCATTTTTTTATTTTCGTTTGAGCTGCTTGTAGAATCATGTTGCCCGAGGTCTTCCTAAACCTTTAACTTTGGAGAAGAAGAGTTAGAGGTTCTGGTTGAAGAGGAGGGAGAGGGAAAATGAAGAAATTGTTCAGCTGCAATAGAAGAAGTCTGCTGCTATTTGTGATTTGATGCTAGAATCGGAGGCCCATTGGAAGCTAAAAACTTTTGTCTATAAATGGGGTTGATTCGAATTAATATTATAGTTGTGTTGGAAGCTAAAAACTTTTGTGTAGTAGCAGCAGTAGGCCATCAGCAAGGGACGAGCAATAGTAAGCGGGAAGTTAGTTTCCTCGCACTAATTCAAGTGGGTAATTCTAATCCCTACTTATTAGTATTTTTGAATTTTTTTATTCAATCTTACAAGAGACTACTTTGATAGGGTAGCGAGTTAGGATATGAAATTTTGTTGTTATCGCTGCACTGTAGTCTCTATAGTTGAAATTATGGATGTTGACTTGAGTTTGAAATTTGTGAATAAAGGTTAAAAGTTTTGTTAAAAATATGAAGAGTATGAGTTTAAAATACTTGCAAAGAACCTAATCAAAATATCTATCATTCACACGGAAGTAATGCATGCAAATAAAAAAATGATTTTTGCAAGTAGTAGACCAGGTTTATTTCAACAACTAAAAACCAGTGTCGTAAACACAAAACCTACCCAATATATATGAGTTCCAGTAATTTACTAAGGAATTTGATCTATTACATCAAATTCCATTACATTATTGTATAGTGCATGTGAAGGAAACTACGCAAATACAAATGACACCCTAAAATTTAATTTTTGGTTTAATGATTTCACTCTTTGATTTAACACCCCTAATATGAAGAGAATGATAGATAGGGAGATCTTGTTTTACATTATCCATATGTAACTCTTACGCATAAACATGAGGATTGACAATGAGATATTCTTCCACAGCTTTGAAGCTGTCCTTAATTTGAGCTTTTGCAGCAACAAGATGGTGTTCATTCACTGGTGCATCTCCCTTGGTATGGTAGTGTGCAACCATTGTGAGTTTGCACCCTTCACCTGAGGCGTCAAACTTGTTCTCATATGTAATGGATTCCAAAGTTTCATCTAAAACGTCACCCTCAATAGTAGTGTATGTGGCATGGTGCTTGTCAAAGTCAATCGCGTCTATCCTATTCTTCACGTACTTGATAGGGCTACCTACAAAATTATCATAATATACCATATTGAATTCAATTTACGAATATACAAAGTTCCCTTGATAATCATACAACAAACGAGGGGTATATTATAGAATTGAGAAAATTGTATATTCATTACAACAAACTACGGATATATGGAGTATGACATAACTAACTTACCTTCGGGTAAGTTGACTTGCTTGATGCATCCAACAACGGTAGCGTCACCTTGAACAAACTCGATGCTCTTAACGAACTGGGGCATGTTCTTGACGAAATTATGGTTGTCGATAGCCAGTGCTTGGAACAACCGATTTGGGGCGACAATACTTGTAAATTCAGCCATTGTGTATGTGTGGACACCCATGATGATTTAGTATTTCAAAGAGATGGAGAAAAAAAAGAGACACAAAATTGCAAATTAAGTCACTTGATAAAATATGATGAGGATTGTGGGATGAGATAGAATTGATGATTTTGTTTCATATTTATAGAAGTCTAATGAGCTAGATAGGTGGGAAATAAGCCATCCTATTTTCTTAGGAAAATGACTTCAATGCAAGAAAACTTGGATGGTCAAGTTTGCTGACTTTTATTTTTTTGAAGTCAATTAAATGGTCAAGATAACTGTGCTGAAATATAAATAATTGAAACTTGATGTCACATATGCTCTATAATTTTTATTTGAAATTCTAGATGCTAAATAGATATGATCCGATCTAAACTAAGGACCATATATATAATATTAGTTATATCAAAATATATATCTACCAAAAGGTAACTTAAGGTATCTCTTCATTTATATTTCGTACAGTATATTTACTAATATCGATAGGATAATTGGATTCTAATAATCCCTACTTTCACCAATTGGACAATGGTGGACCGTACTTTCACTTTGTATTCTGGTGGTGCAAAAAAAAAAAAATTGGATTGTAGTGGGATATTTTCAAGGAAATCATAGATTTTGTGTTGCATTTGATTCAAAACTTAGTATAACAATTTACAATGATTTTTAATGAATTTATAGTGTTTCTCCCAAAAAAATTTCATTTTTTACTATGTTTTACAATTTTTTCACTTTTATTATGTTTAAAAAATCATAATAATTATTCGGAGTCTCAAAAAAATAATTTAAAAAATGTTTTAGAAACTACAATTCATTAACTTTCTAGGGGCAGGAACGAAAAAAACAAAAACAATATAGTGTAGGATTGAAAAAAATAAGAAGAATGTAGAGGTGGATTTGGTACCACTACAATCCAATTATATTTTTTTTGGACCATCGGAATACAAAGTGAAAGTACGGTCCACCATTGTCCAATTGGTGAAAGTAGGGATTATTAGAATCCAATTATCCAAGATCGATATTTATTGTTACAATATATATATATATATATATATATATATATATATATATTGCTATTTTTATTATGCGTATAAACCATTGTATCTCTATACAATAAAAGAGGCTTATTTTTGTTTGGGGGAGGAAAGTTTGTTTGAATTTTTTTTTCTTTTTCCTTTTCCTTTTCCTTTCCTTCCTCTCTCTCTCTCTCTTTCTCTCTCTCTCTCTCTTCTTCCTTTCTTTCTTTGTTCTCTTCGAGCTGCACACCCATACCACAGCAACCCCTCATTTTTTCTTCTTCCTTCTTCTTCCCCACCTTCGCCAACCGCCACCGAACTCCACCATTGTTGCCGACCTCCACCACACCTCCCCCCAGCTCTCCTCCTCTCTGTTGCTGCCACCATCGACGTTACCGCCACCACCCTCTTCTGGAGCTCAGACGACCGAAGCCGCCGTGCCACCCCCGGAACACTGCCAACGCTCCAGCGCTCAACTCCTCTCTCTCGCTCTCTCTCTCTCCCTCACAGATTTGAAAACGCCATGGATTGCGAAACGCCATGCATGGATCTCGTTGGAAGGTAGGTGTTGTCTTGAGGTGTTATTTATCGATTTCAGAATCTTGTTGAAGAATTCACCAAGTTGCTCAGATTATCAATTTTGATTTGTTGCTCCTTCATGTGTTCATCTCTTTGCCTGAGCAATCTTCTCTCTTCCTCAAGCTTTGTTGCAAGTTTTTCAAGCTCTAATTCATACTAATAAACACAAAAAGAATGTCGGGAGATTAAGTTGGTCAACAATCTCAAATCTACCAACTTCAATGATAGATCAATGTAGCCTATGTAGGGGGAATCGTTTGTCTTTGGGTATGATTTCTATCCATTCCCGTTCCTAATTTCACATCTTCATATGATTTTGTTTTTGAATTAGTTGTTTAGCCGCAAATTTAGTAATTTTTTCAAATTAGATTGTAGAAAGCGTGATATTTGGGTTCAAGGTACTCGGTTGGGTTTATAGTGCAGATAGTTGGGTTTATAGTGCAGATACTCAAAAAATGGGTTTGTTACTCAACTCCACCAAACATGTAATTTAGCTTGTTCGGGTGGTCTATTGTTTTATGAGAGAACTGAGTGGCTTGATTTCATTTGTGGGAAGAAGTTTTAGAGGGTCAATGGAGAGGCATACAATACTATGTTTGATTGATTAAAGGATAAAATCTAATGGTTGACTATTGGCAAGGCTTTGGTTAGGTTCAGTTCAATGGACATATGATCACCTCTATGTCCTCCTTTTGATTTGCCCAGGTCTTTTTGTTGGTTGATAGTGGGCTCATATATGATCTGTGCAGGTTGAAATTCAGGTGCGCAAAATATATTGTGCGAGCAAAAGTGTGCCAACACTTCCTGTCAACATTGAAGATGCTGCTTGCAGCGACGCAGAAATCGAAGAAGCATTGAAGGTAAATTACTGCTTGTTTGTTGAAGTTAATTACTTGTACGTCTAGCTGTCAAAATTCATTAATTTGAAACCCTTGAATAGGATTTCGTTCTGCCAATCCAGAGGATCGCATGTTGAGTGCTTATTGAAATTGTTAGTTTTGTAACATGGGGAATAGGAAGACAACCAGTTGCTAATGAAGTGCAATAGGTTTTATGGATCAATGACACTATTGTACACATCTTCCACAAATGCTTCTTTCTTATGTGGGTGTTTCTTTTCCTAAATTTAATGGTGGTGCACAGGTGACGTATGGCAGCAAAGTTGTGATGGTTTACCCGTTTTTTTTCCGGGTGTGGTAAGTTTTTAAATTCGGGTCAGACAAAATTTTTCCAGCTTTATTGCTTTTGGCAAAAAATTTGTTGTCTGTAAGAAAGTGTGTTAGTTTACAAGTGTTTTTTGATAATTGGCAATTGTATATCTCAACGTGAGATGAATTCTATTTGATTTTCCAACCTGTGTTTCTTAGACATTTCTGGTCCAGTCCTGGATTGGACCTTCTGTTGTGAGAAATTGTTGGAGGATGCCTTTTCATGGTTGCATTTTGTTGTTGTTTAGGGAATGTTGATTCAACATTTTTTGTTTTTGCCATCTTGTCTTATGTTGCATGCTATATTATGCAAAAATCGAGATTGGGACCCCTCCAAAGAGTTATTATATGCAAGTCGACATTGGAACTGATATTACATTGGTTAATTTCATTGAATGTACTGAATGTCCTAAAAGAAGGTATCGTGGGGTGAGTCCCTTGCTTTCCACTTGGTGTCCTTTTTTTTAATAATTTTTTTTAGATGGGATTGATATTGTCTTGCACTTTTGTTAGCTTTTAGTTCTTATATGATCCAAGTATCATCTAGAAAAATCCCCACCATTGAGTTCTTAACTTCTTCTGCTGGTGGTAGTTCCTTTTTTTTTTCCCTTTGGATCAATATCATGGGAAAGCAATTCCACTTCGTGCAATCTTTCATGGTATACTACCTCATCAAAAGCTACATATTTCACTTTTGTGTTAATTGTTGGGATGCTTATATCTATAGTTGCTGATGAAGTGGATATGGACTTTGTTGTGAAACAATTTTCTTTTGCAGCCCGCCTAACTATGTGCTTTCCTGTTTGGTTTCCCATTTATAATTTTCCTTTCTTTTCTTTTTGTTTCAGTATCCCATGCCTTTCACCGTTCATTTCATCGTCTCTCTGTCTGCCTCTGCTTGTTTTTCTATGTCTCTTCGACTCTTCTTGGTTGTTCTCCCAATTTGTGACCTTCATAGGTAAACTAACTCTAACGTACATGCATCAATCCAAACAAGATTACAACTTGATAAGGTGGTTAGTGATCACAAATCAAGCATTTAATACTTCCAGGTATATAAAATTTAATGTTGATTATTTTTTAAAAATTGATGAGATCCACACGCTTGTATATATCATCAATTGTGACCTTACTTATCATGTATATAAAGTCTCAAAAAAAACTATCAAATAATGGAGTTGACATCACTGCTCATTATGATCAATCATTGTTATAGTGTGTTTGGTTGTTTCATATGAAAATGTTTTATAGGAATTTTTTTTGAAAACTTTTTTATTGAGAAATTTTTTCCTAGAAAATAATAATTAATATGTCTGGTTTACAGTTAAAAATATGAGAAAGTTGGTAGGAAAGTACATTTCAAATGTTCAAATTACCCTTATGTATCTTAGGGTAGTGGATTTGGTCTTACTTGTGAGTTGTGCATGATCTACCCACTGGCTACCAGTGCAACAAGTAGTTATGTCTTATTGTCTTGTTTTGGTTCTAATGTCTTTAGACTTCTGTTCTTTCAGTGATTTCTCTATGTATTTGTAAGTTTATTGGCTACTTGACTGTCCTTAATGGCATCAGTTTCCTACGTTCATATATTTTTACTCTAATTTGCAATACCATGCTTCAAAGTTGAATGATAGTTTGCATATGAAGAATTAGAGATCCAATCCTGGGATAGACGATCCAAAGTATGACTTTTAATCTTCAACCCCCACCCATTCTGTTGTATTCTTATCGAGTTAGATTTATTGTTTTGTAACCTCGACCAGTTCTTGTTTTCCTACATTCCTCAAATCAGCAATTGTGATTTGTTTTCTGTTGACTTCATATGTTTATGGGTTTGGACTTATGTTTTCCATTTTTAAAAATGAATCCAACACATACGCTTGGCAATTAGCGCTTAAGCGCCTACATAAACAGAAGGAATCTATAATTAATAGGACACCAGTGGTAGAGACTAATTCAGATGACGAAGATCCATGTGTTCTTATATTCCACTCACCAATAAATTCTTGAATGACAGGTATCTTCATCTTCCACTCCAGTTCGTTAACTTTCCATGAACATGTCTTTATGTTATGAAAGTGTCTATCATGAAACTTGCTCATGGAGTTTATAACAAGCTAGATGTAGGCTATTCTAGATCAATAACTAAGGACATGCATGTATTTTTCCTACCCTTCATAAACAAGCATGCACTTTTAGTGACTAAGAAACGAAGGGAATTACAGTAAGAAATAAGGCATTCTATCATATTCTGAGCTAAGCTAGGTTCTACAATTTTTCAATTGTCTACTTCTCCACTCTGTTGCATGTTCCCCATTTGTAGAGTATGTTGCATCTTGTTTCCAGTTGTCATGTTAAATTGATTGTGCTATTAGACTGCAGGCTTTTGGTGGAGCAGGCTTTGGTAAAGAAAAGGAGGAAGTATTCATTATTGCAATTGATCATTCCTTTTGCATATTGACTCTTCAAGTCTGAGCTTATGTACATAGTTTTCTGTCGTTCCTAGAACAAGTATGTAACGAAATTTGCAAATAATAAAATCCAATACTTTCATACCCGTGCATCGCACGGGTACCTTGCCTAGTTTTATATAAAATTCCTTCACCCATCCCTTGACTTGAGCTCCTGTTGAATAGATATGTCCTCAATTCATGAAATTCTAGATGGTCAAGTTGCTTGATCAAGTTTGGTGTATTTGTTCAGAAAATTACAAATACACACACACACACACACACACACACACACACACACACACACACACACACACACACACACACACACACACACACACACACACACATATATATATATATATATATATATATATATATATATGGAATAGATAGGGTGAGAATGACTTTTTGGTGAGAATGAGAGAAGGGTCTTTATTAGCCATTAGATGTAAGATCAATGGTCAACAATAATTCAGCATTTTAGTGTTTTTTTTTTCATGGGTCACGTGACCCAAAACTAAGAAAAAAAAGGAGAAAGATGCTGGCGTGCGTTGGGACTGATGGCATCATGATTCAATTCCCAAAAAATTGAAGTCGGCTGATTACTCCTCCATGCATGCTAATCGAATTCATGCTCGATCGTTGAACTCCCTTTGCATTGCTGGTGAAAAGGAACACAGATGCTAATCGAATTCATGCCTGATCGTTGAACTTGACGACGACGACTACGACAACGACGACGACGTCGACGACGAGGAGGAGGAGGAGGAGGAGGAGTTTGAGTCGAGTGTTATGAGCCCTCTAGGTAGTCCATATCACCTTCGGCAGACGGTTAGCATTCTGATTGAACATCGATTATTGGAAATCAGGGAGGTAATTGATTTGCTCCATGTGCAGTTGTTTTTAGTGATGAATATCATGTTCATTTGATTTGAATTGGTTATTGTTGGATTCGCACATGAGTGTACTGTATTACTTCCATATTGAGGTCCCTTTGTAAAGACTTGATGTCCATTTTGGTAGTGCGGGATGCCCTATTGGTGAATGCTTGATATTCTTTCCATGAAGATGTGATGTCCATTTTGATACAGCGTGAAGTTCATTTTGTGTGGCCCCCATGTCTATTGGGTTAAACGTTATGTCCTTTGGGGTACACTTAATGTCCATCTTGTGTGAGCATCATGCCCATATGTACGTACTATTAATTTTGAATTTGACATGATGATTAAGTTTGACATCTTATTGGTTTGAACACAACGATGTATTCTCAGGTTTTTGTGAAATAATATACATATAACATCAAGTTGTTTGAATGTCTATTTCACAAAATAAGAATGTTCATTTTATTTGAAATTGATGTCCATTTTGTTGGAATTGGTGCATATCTTGTATGAGCTCGATGCCCGTTTGGATTATATGTGATGTCCTTTTGGGCTATACTTAATGTCTGTTTGGTTTATACATAATGTTCATCTTAAATATGATACGATGATTGAGTTAGATGTCTTTTTTATGTGAATATATATGATATTCAAATTGTTTTCACGATTTCTTTTATGTTGGAATCAGAATCTATTTTAAATTAATTATGTGTTTTGAACTTGATGTGCATTTGGTGAAAACATTTGGTCTAAACTTGATGTCCATTTTGAATATCATAAAATGGCAATTTCATTTCAACTTAATGTTCCCCCATGTTTGAACAAGAGTGTAAGAGACGGTATCCATCTTGTTGACACATGATGTCCATTTGGTTTCAATGTTATATGCATCTTGGTTTTGAACATGATGTCAATTTGATTTTATGATGATACCCATTTTGAACTTGATGCCCATTTGGTTTACACACAATGTCCATTTTATTTGAACTTGATGTCTAGTTGACCAGGCAGAGTCGCCAGACAGGTGGATGCTGAGACGAAATCCCCGTTCATTCTTGATGTCTACCACGCAATAAGCTGAAGAGATCGTGGTGAAGAACATCATCGAGAAAGATCTCATCGGAAAGAGTAACTGTAACGCCCCGAAAATTCAATTATAAAAAAGTCACAGTCAAACTAACGTTAACAGACAAAACTTAGCGGAAGACTTCAAATTTAGTTTGGGCGTCACTGCCGTATCCCCGAAGGAATACAAGGCGAGAAAGGAAAACACAACTGTCTGCTAACGGTAACTACTAACAACTCAAAACAAAACTTTAAGATTTCATAACAAAAACAATATAAAAAGATTCAAGGACTTCTAGACTCGTCGTCCTCACTTCTAATTCCCGTCCCTAGCATTTAGATCTTCACCTGAAAACAAAACATTTCAAAAATGAGGGGGAAATCTCAATAATGTCTACCCCTAACGTTTAAAATAGTTTAAGTTCATTTCAATTCATTTTGGGGAGAGGGATCGAATCAAACGTTTTACAAACCTTTAATCCCATACTGTTTCCTCAACCCATCCAATCCATATTTTAATTTGCGGGCGGGATACCAAATCCCTTAAAGTAACATCGCCTACCAAAGGCATCAAGAACATCGCCTACCAAAGGCATAAATAATATCGCCCACCAAAGGCATCAAAACATCGCCTACCAAAGGCATCAAGAACATCGCCCACCAAAGGCATAAATAATATCGCCTACCAAAGGCATCAAAATACTATCCTATATCAGGGAAGGAAGCCCTGATCTCCTGGTCCATAACCCTGCAGATTGTTACACCTGCACAACAGGTTATCCCCCGAAACCCGCTTAACGTTTCCACTTGAATTATTAGTATATTATGCAAAGCTCAGCTCACAGCTCTCAAGTCAATCCCAACCCAAGCTATCAAAACCAATAACAAAACTACTTATAAAAGACCATCACAATTTCTCAACTCATAAAATCAAAGAATAACAATTACAAACAGTTATCCAAAACAGATGGTCACATTTTCCACATAAAGTCCCCTTTCGGGATGCAATTCTCAAAACAGATTAGAAAACATTAAAACACATTTAAAGAGCATCCCGATGGGGATTAGAGCATAGACATTACCTGGTTAGCTTCACTTCACAGCAAAAACGAACACACTTGAACTCACTAACGACGCGAATTAGCTTGGGCCTAAAATAGAATAATTATTCTAATCATAAACGAACCTTTAACAATTAACGGAGTCAAACCTAATTTACTAACGATGTCACGGTCAACACCTTTGGATTTTTTGGGGTTTTACATCATTACCCCCTTAAAAGAAGTTTCGTCCTCGAAACTTAAACTCAACACCGACGGTCTGTCAAAAGGGGATTAACGGTAGCTCTAACCGAAAACTCGGGGTTTTACATCACTACCCACTTTAAAAGAGTTTCGTCCTCGAAACTTGGCGCACCTTATGTGTCGAATATGTGTGGATGCCTCGATCCTATATCCTCCATGGCTTCCGAGATGGCTTCAGTTGTGGTATATACCATTTCACTGGAAGGACGTCTCCCAGACGGAACTAACGGTGGTCCTACCCAAAACTTAGGGTTTTACATCATTACCCTCTTTAAAAGAGTTCCGTTCTTGAAACTCGACCCAGATTATGTGTTGAAAGGGTGCGAATACTTCGATCCTGTCGCCTTCTTGGCTTCCCATGTGGCTTCAATTGTAGCATGGCCCGTACAACACACTTTTACTAGAGGAACGGTCTCGATCTCCTCGAAGCTGCTTCTCACAGCAAAGGTAAATCTCTAACAGATGCTCCTTCTGGGTCAGGTCCATTTTCAGCCTTCAAATTCTCATCGAAGGTATTCTTCTGTTTCTAGGCCCTCCTCGGGGCTATATTCCGTATGCTCCTCGAGATTCATGTCTTTAAGAGAAGCTAGAGCCTCACTGTAACGCCCAAACCTTAATCACAAGATTAAGACTATACTTAGAATCCCAAACCTGTGATTAGCGCAGCGGAACACCTTAGGTCGAGGCATTACCGCCGTCCCCAAAACAGACAATGCACAAACACACCAAAACTTTATAACCACAAGAAAGAGAAATGCTAAACTCCAAACCCAAAACATAAGTACAAACTTATACAATCCTTGAATTTATGGATACATAAACTTAAAACCATAAGAGAACTTCCAAGCAACTGCCAAACCGGCTCTCCTGCCATTAACGTGACTTAGGAACTACCTCACGCGATTGAAGCTACTTCGGAACTGATTTGTCTTTGCCTCGGGAGCTCAAACCTCCTAAAAACAAAACATTAAAACATTGCAAAAAGGTGAGTGGGGAAACACTCAGTACGTAAACCCCCAACACGTAAAACCGTTCGAAAACGGTTTTAGTGCCGGCATTTAAATTCATTTTGAAAACGGGAAAAGGGGATAAAACTATAACTTGCAATGATGTGCATAAAACATAAACATGAATAACATAGAATAGAGGTATATAGAAAATACGTGGAACCCTTATGATCGGTGGAAGCACCTCACACACGCGCATGCCCAAATCGATCTAGATTTGGATTGGGTGACCGCTACGCGGTCGACACTGGCCAGGTCTAGGACACTCTGATCAGGAGCATCTAAAAGGCTAGCACTTCACATAACTAGCTAAAATATAAACATAGAATACATAAAATGGGTCCACTTTCGAACATAATGATATCATAAAACATAAAGCTTGACATGTCATAAATTGAATGAATCATGAATATAACTTAGATCGTAAAAGCTGGACAATTTGCGTACCTTGGGACGCTAAAACTCTTGGCGGCGCAGCTCGGCTTGGAGATGGCTTTGGAAGTTGTCAACTAAGATGAGAATAAATAGAAATGAAGAACCGAATAGGGTTCTAAATTAGACTCATAAGTTTAAAAACTTAGTAATATAAATGAATTAACTTTAGGAAGAAAAATTCAGGTTTAGTAAAATAGAGTTTAAAGCATAACTTGAGTTAGGAAAATTGAAACGAAGTAAAAGAGTACATCTCGGAATAGGAAAAAACATAATCTACAACTTTGTCAACAGAACCAGAAGCTAAAAATGAGTGGAAGGGCCCCAAAATGGGCCCGGACAGAAGCTGTGCAGATAAAACTTTGGAGTTTTCAGGTCGGAAAATCACGAGAAATATGACGTAGAAGGTGATTCAAATAAAAGGCTTGAACTTAGGACAATTAGCTTGAATTGATGATGAATAGGGTAATTATAAATTGGAAGCTAGGATGCGAGATAACGAGTTCAAATATGGTTTGATAATACGATATCGAATGAAATGGCGAAATGGAGCAAGATATACACGTCCAAATGTGAATAAAAGCAAGCTTGGATTAATGAATTATGAAATGAGGAATGAATTGAATTAGACATTGGAGGTTATCAAGCTAGAAGGAACTTTTAGCTAGAGCAAAGATATTGAACATGATACTTAAAGAAATATGAGAGTCACGATACATTACTTAAACATACTAGCTCTTGAAAGGTATTCTTAAGACTTACTTAGGACTCCAAAAATGGTACTCTTAGCCTTAAACACATAACTCTATAATTACATTATATAACCATGACACATTTATACCTAGAACCCCTTATTGGGTTGGTTTGAGGCCCAAAAGACATTAGTTCACAAAGGTTAATTTGAGCAGAATGTTGTTCAGGACAGCCCGGTTTCCCGGGATCGTAACTCACGCTCCCGATATCGGATGACTATGAACCATACCTTTACGGAAAGCTTGCAACATGGCCTAAAACTTTCATGTTTACCACAAAAACCAAAGAGGTCTCCAAAGGGACGAAAAACAGCCCTCAAAACACTGACTCAGAAATTCGTATATAAAATCGTGAGGTTACGGTTTTGGTCGTAACTCGGGCTATACATGTCGGAAATTTGAAATTCCAAAGCCTATGGTTTGCTAACACCTTAAGCTATCCAATGGAGTAGAATTTTGGGCAAAAATCCCACTTTTATAAATCTGTAAAATTCCAGGACCGAAACAGCAGCTTAAAACACTCAAAAACCCATCTTTTAATTGGATTTTTCCACTCTTAATCATATTAAAACATAACCAAACTTCATCTAACCTTAATCCACTATATTTCCAGAATATAAACCATGAAAATCTCTTCATCAAAGGCCTTAAAACCCACACGCATTCATGAATTAAGCATAAACTCAACATAATAAACATGTTCTTGAACTCTTGCATAACAATTTCATTAATTCACCCAAATTAAACATGATAACAGTTAATTTATAATTTCACAACATAAACTCAGCCCTTAAACACTTAGAAACTCTCAAGAAATCCACATGCATCAACACTAATTCATCATCCATCATGAATTCAACTCTAAACCTCACAAAACACTTAGAAATCAACATGCATGTACTTCAAAACTTAACCCTAACTTAACCAATACAATTATAGACTTGAATTCGTGAATAAAGAGAGTAAAAGAGATGGAATTTATAAAAGAAACATATATAAAACATAGATTTTCAGATTAGGGTTTAGAGAATTTGAAATTGGGGGTTTTGAGAGATTACCCTTGGGGTTAAAAAATTGATGAAAACATAAGAGAGGAGGAAGGAGGGTGGCGGCCGGCGTCCTCCTGGCGGCGGCGACGTGCTCCGGCGGCCGGAAAGGTGGGCGGCTGCTGGAGTGCCACGAAGCGAGAGAGGGGATGGAGTGTAGAGAGAGAAAGAGCTTGGGTGTGGGTTTGATTTGAATTGATAAGAAATGGGTTCACTAATACCCACATAACATAATATATACTCCCTCCCCTTAATTAACCATTAATTAAACTCAATGAAATCTGAAACTTTACTTTAGCAACATAATTAGAGAAGTGCTAGGTTCAAATAATAATTAGTTGTGCGGAATAAAATTAATCGGTAGCAATTGGGTTAAAATAAAATAGGACTTGAACTAATAAAATTAAATGAATGGAATATAAATATTACTTGTACTAAAATAAAATAAACATAATCCAAATAAAATAAATTAAAGTTTGGATAATAAAATATAAACATTAAGAAGTGAAATAATTAAACTCTTTCCGGTTAAAGAAATAACGTAAACGGTAAAACTCAATATAAATCACTTTAACGAGTAAATAGAGTAACTTAAAGGTTTATAAACCCGTAACTTGGTATTCTTTGCCATCTCCTGCACGAGACTTGACACCGATAAAATAAATAATTAGAAGTAAACGCGAAAAATTTATACGCAATTTAAGTAATTACGGTAATTAGTACTTAATTAATCGTGATTTTGGGGCGGGTTGTTACACTCATGCTCATAGCAAACGCCATGGTATGCCCATCCAACATATGTCAATAACAAATAAGAAAGCAAACAAAAAATAAAGCAAGGAAAAAGACACACATCCCATTCCCCATCTTACACTCATCACTCCGAACGTAGCATCCTAAGCTCTAACTAAAAGCCTAATAGACACTTAGGAGCTACCAGGTCGCAACCTAGAGCTCTGATACCATTCTGTAACGCCCCGGAAATTCAATTATAGAAAAGTCAAAGTCAACTAACGTTAACAGACAAAACTTAGCGGAAGACTTCAAATTTAGTTTGGGCGTCACTGCCGTATCCCCGAAGGAATACAAGGCGAGAAAGGAAAACACAACTTTCTGCTAACGGTAACTACTAACAACTCAAAACAAAACTTTAAGATTTCATAACAAAAATAATATAAAAAGATTCAAGGACTTCTAGACTCGTCGTCCTCACTTCTAATTCCCGTCCCAAGCATTTAGATCTTCACCTGAAAACAAAACATTTCAAAAAAATGAGGGGGAAATCTCAATAATGTCTACCCCTAACGTTTAAAACAGTTTAAGTTCATTTCAATTCATTTTGGGGAGAGGGATCGAATCAAACGTTTTACAAACCTTTAATCCCATACTGTTTCCTCAACCCACCCGATCCATATTTTAATTTGCGGGCGGGATACCAAATCCCTTAAAGTAACATCGCCTACCAAAGGCATCAAGAACATCGCCTACCAAAGGCATAAATAATATCGCCCACCAAAGGCATCAAAACACCGCCTACCAAAGGCATCAAGAACATCGCCCACCAAAGGCATAAATAATATCGCCTACCAAAGGCATCAAAATACTATCCTATATCAGGGAAGGAAGCCCTGATCTCCTGGTCCATAACCCTGCAGATTGTTACACCTGCACAACAGGTTATCCCCCGAAACCCGCTTAACGTTTCCACTTGAATTATTAGTATATTATGCAAAGCTCAGCTCACAGCTCTCAAGTTAATCCCAACCCAAGTTATCAAAACCATTAACAAAACTTCGAAAAAAAAGACCATCCAATTTCTCAACTCAAATAAACCAAGATCACAATCGAAACAAAAAGATTATCAAAACAGATGGTCGTATTTCCACAAAAGTCCCCTTTCGGGATGCAATTCTCAAAATAGATTATAACACATCAAAACACATTTAAAGAGCATCCCGATGGGGATTAGAGCATAGACAATTACCTGAATAACGTCACGACAAAGAATAAGGAGAACACACTTGAGCTCACTATCGTCACGCACTAACTCGGGCCTAGAATAAGAATAATTATCTAATCAAAATGCGTTCTAACGAAGTTAGTATTAACTATCAACTACCTAGCCCATCTGTAACGCCCCAACCTTAATCACAAGATTAAGACTATACTTAGAATCCCAAACCTGTGATTAGCGCAGCGGAACACCTTTAGGTCGAGGCATTACCGCCGTCTCCCAAAAGAGACAAGGCAACAACACTAAAGAAACTTCCAAAACCACAAGATAACTTACTAGCTTAAAAACCTTCATATATAAAACTTATACAACCTTTGGATAAACTACATAAACTTAAACATAGCTTAACAACTAAACGACTTCCAAAATCCTGCTCGCCCTTGCTAACCGGTGATTTCCTTAGAGAACTACCTTGACAGCCCTGAATTACTTTGGAACCGACTTGTCCTTGCCTTGGGAGCTCGAGCCTCCTAAAAACAAAACCATAAAACATCGCAAAAATGAGTGGGGAAACACTCAGCACGTAAACCTCCAGCACGTAAACCGTTCGAAAACGGTTTTAGTGCCGGCATTTAAATTCATTTTGAAAACGGGAAAAGGGGATAAAACGATAACTTGCAATGATGTGCATAAAACATAAACATGAATAACATAGAATAGAGGTATATAGAAAATACGTGGAACCCTTATGATCGGTGGAAGCACCTCATACACGCGCATGCCCAAATCGATCTAGATTTGGATTGGGTGATTCGCTGTGATCGACATCGCCAGTCTAGGACACTGATCAGAGCATCTAAAAGGCTAGCACTTCACGTAACTAGCTAAAACATAAACATAGAATACATAAAATGGGTCCACTTTCAACATAATGATATCATAAAACATAAAGCTTGACATGTCATAAATTGAATGAATCATGAATATAACTTAGATCGTAAAGTGGACAATTTGCACCTTGGGACGCTAAAGATCTTAATGTAGCTCGGCTTGGAGATGGCTTTGGAAGTTTGCCAACTAAGATGAGAATAAATAGAAATGAAGAACCGAATAGGGTTCTAAATTAGACTCATAAGTTTAGAAACTTAGTAATATAAATGAATTAACTTTAGGAAGAAAAATTCAGGTTTAGTAAAATAGAGTTTAAAGCATAACTTGAGTTAGGAAAATTGAAACGAAGTAAAAGAGTACATCCCGGAATAGGAAAAAACATAATCTACAACTTTGTCAACAGAACCAGAAGCTAAAAATGAGTGGAAGGGCCCCAAAATGGGCCCGGACAGAAGCTGTGCACATAAAACTTTGGAGTTTTCGGGTCGGAAAATCACAAGAAATATGACGTAGAAGGTGATTCAAATAAAAGGCTTGAACTTAGGACAATTAGCTTGAATTGATGATGAATAGGGTAATTATAAATTGGAAGCTAGGATGCGAGATAACGAGTTCAAATATGGTTTGATAATACGATATCGAATGAAATGGCGAAATGGAGCAAGATATACACGTCCAAATGTGAATAAAAGCAAGCTTGGATTAATGAATTATGAAATGAGGAATGAATTGAATTAGACATTGGAGGTTATCAAGCTAGAAGGAACTTTTAGCTAGAGCAAAGATATTGAACATGATACTTAAAGAAATATGAGAGTCACGATACATTACTTAAACATACTAGCTCTTGAAAGGTATTCTTAAGACTTACTTAGGACTCCAAAAATGGTACTCTTAGCCTTAAACACATAACTCTATAATTACAATATATAACCATGACACATTTATACCTAGAACCCCTTATTGGGTTGGTTTGAGGCCCAAAAGACATTAGTTCACAAAGGTTAATTTGAGCAGAATGTTGTTAAGGACAGCCCGGTTTCCCAGGATCGTAACTCACGCTCCCGATATCGGATGACTATGAACCATACCTTTACGGAAAGCTTGCAACATGGCCTAAAACTTTCATGTTTACCACAAAAACCAAAGAGGTCTCCAAAGGGACGAAAAACAGCCCTCAAAACACTGACTCAGAAATTCGTATATAAAATCGTGAGGTTACGGTTTTGGTCGTAACTCGGGCTATACATGTCGGAAATTTGAAATTCCAAAGCCTATGGTTTGCTAACACCTTAAGCTATCCAATGGAGTAGAATTTTGGGCAAAAATCCCACTTTTATAAATCTGTAAAATTCCAGAACCGAAACAGCAGCTTAAAACACTCAAAAACCCATCTTTTAATTGGATTTTTCCCCTCTTAATCATATTAAAACATAACCAAACTTCATCTAACCTTAATCCACTATATTTCCAGAATATAAACCATGAAAATCTCTTCATCAAAGGCCTTAAAACCCACATGCATTCATGAATTAAGCATAAACTCAACATAATAAACATGTTCTTGAACTCTTGCATAACAATTTCATTAATTCACCCAAATTAAACATGATAGCACTTAATTTATAATTTCACAACATAAACTCAGCCCTTAAACACTTAGAAACTCTCAAGAAATCCACATGCATCAACACTAATTCATCATCCACCATGAATTCAACTCTAAACCTCACAAAACACTTAGAAATCAACATGCATGTACTTCAAAACTTAACCCTAACTTAACCAATACAATTATATACTTGAATTCATGAATAAAGAGAGTAAAAGAGATGGAATTTATAAAAGAAACATATATATAACATGAATTTTCAGATTAGGGCATAAAAGATTTGAAATTGGGGTTTGAGAGATTACCCTTGGGGTTAAAAAAAAATGGATGAAAACACAAGAGAGAGGAAGGGGGTGGTGCACGGTGGCCGTGGCTGGCGGCGGCTGGCCGGAAAATGGCCGGAAAACGGCGGCTGGGCTGCTGGTGGTGGCCGGCCGAAAGGAGGGTGAGGGAGGAGGATGGGAGCCTTGGTGAGTTGTCTAATTTGAGAGTGAAATGAAAATGACTTAAGCCTCCCCCTAACTAATACACATATATACTACCATCTAATTAACTAATACTAATAATAATTAAAATAAGACCTTAATTAAAATAAAATAAGAGGATAACAATTGGATAAAATATATTGTAATTGTTGTAGTAACTTGACATATTGGGTTTTTGTAGGAAATAAGATATATTGGTAATAATTGGGTAACATAAAATAAAATATAATGGTAATTAAATTAAAAAAATAAAGTGGAAAGATTACTTCTTGAATTTATGTAAAGGAATAAAATGTAATAAATGAAGATCGGGACCTTAAAATATATATATAAATCGGGACGTAAAAGAAATATTAGCCGATTCTCGGTAAATAAATTTATAACGTGAAACGTATAACCTGAAACACTTTAACTCTTTGAATGGGTATGTAAAGTAAATTTTTAAGCCGATAATTCGACACCTTAGCCATCTCCTGCACGAGACTTATCACCGATAATAATAAATAAACAAGTAAATCAATAAATAAATAAAGGTAAACGCGAAAAATTTATAACGTGATTTAGGTAATTACTATGGTTAGTACGTAAATAATCATGATTTTGGGGCGGGTTGTTACACCATCCCCTAGGAACACTTAGGTTCCTATCATTTATGATTTACACTTAACACACTCAAGGAATTATATAACAAGTTCACACATAAAATTTACTCAACAATTTTCATAAATAAAAGCAAGCAGAAGACAAATTGTAACGTTCACATAAAACGGGTCACAACTCGACTTCCCGACATCCTATGGGTCTGGTTCTGGACTTTTCGGAAACCTCGGGATGTCTGCTAAAACTTCTCTGTTGATGACCAAGCCCATATCAGTCCCGAAGAACTTTAAAAACACCCATCTTCCCAATTGGTTCAGATCTGACAGGTTCTGGTAAAAAGATTATAACTCGGGTTATACAAATCAAACGTTTGATCCGTAAAATTCTTATGAAAGCTAACATCTAAGGGTACCTCCAGTTCAAAGGGTTCGATCAAAAGACGACTATACCTCTCACGGTGACCCGATCTTTAGACCCCAACAAAACTGTCCCGTTACCGGTTACCATATAGTCTATAATTTCGATTCTAGCTTTCACCATTCGATCCCAGGGTCCTAATTTGGGTCTCAAATAATACTAATAAGACCCTAACATGATTTACATACAATATTAGTCATATATTAGCACATAAAACCCCAACTATATTGATAACAAAAGAATACTATTCTACACGTAAAATCCTAAGCTACAATGATAATCATTGATATATACCTGACAGAACAATCCTGCTATTATCTAAACACTTCTGTATTCGTAGCAAAAATAAAAGATCAAACATATCAAGAAAACTAGATGAATAGCAGCATGCATGACCAAGCACGTGAAGTAGGGAATTCATATTAAACAATCTTTAATTCTTTAATGAACCTACAGATATCTTCATAGCTTAATTTGATAAATAAAACACATGAATGGCCCTAAGCATGATTTATTAACTTCACTACACACAATCCCTTTCATTATTAAGGACGACAAAAGACGACAACTATTCAGACATATTAAAAGCACTATATTAACAACTAATCAGACATATTCTAATACAATCCTATTAAGGAACTAAACAGACCCACACAACAAGCACCATAAATCAAACAGAGCATGAACGAAGGGAACATAACTAGAATTTAAAAAAAATATAAAGGGTTACGTGAGGGCAGTTTCCGACCGAAGGGGCTGTGCTTGGTGGTCGTCGACGTCCGTGGTGGCGCCTGGACTCGGCCGAGAACAGCAGCGGCAGCAAGCGGAACTCGTTCATGGAACAGAGTAACAAACAGGGAAGCGTCGGTAGCCGGGTGACGGCACTGCAGGTCGCGGCTACAGTGAGCAGCGACGGTGCATCGACTCCCGACGTCGGTAAAGCGGCAACGGCGACGGTGCGGAGAAGGTGGCGCGACGGAAGCGAGAATCCCGAATAGAGGCAGAGGACAATGGTACGGAGTCGCGTCGAGGAAGAAAAGGGGAGAGAAGGCAAGGGAAGGGGAGGGTCGGCGGCAGCGAGGATGTTGTTGAGCCTGTCTCCGACGACGTTCCGGTGCTCCGGCGCTGGCCGCGAAGCCACGGCAGAGACTCAGAGTGGGGATGAGAGACGGGAGAGATAGAGTTAAGGTTTAAGCAATTAGGGTTTGTTTTATCATTGACTATTTATACCAACTACTAATTAATTAAAAACAAAAGAAAACTAATCCTAGCTAATCTGTTGTAATTTCTTAATAACACAAATAATGTAAAACTTAATCTCCTAAATACTATAATAATACTAATAACTATAACACTACTAGTACTAATAACAGCCATACTAATAATAATACTAGTAACAATAATAATAATAATAATGATCACATAGTAACAATAATAGTCATATAATAATACACACGTAATAATAATACTAATAGTAACCACAACTAATAATAATACTAATAATACTAATAATAATAATCATAGTAGCACGTAAATAACAATATTCACATCACAACAATTATAATAATACTAATCATAATATAAATAATAATGATAATAACACGTGATATTACCAAAAATACCCTTGTTAGTCCCTCAACGATCCTACGAGCTCAAGTATTAGCAAAAATAATCACAAACGAACCTTTAACAATTAACGGAGTCAAACCTAATTTACTAACGACGTCACGGTCAACACCTTTGGATTTTTCGGGGTTTTACATCATTACCCCCTTAAAAGAAGTTTCGTCCTCGAAACTTAAACTCAACACCGACGGTCTGTCAAAAGGGGATTAACGGTAGCTCTAACCAAAAACTCAGGGTTTTACAGTAACAGTGCAATTACAAAATCTTGATGTCTACATTTGTTATAGCTGATGTTCATTGTGGGATGTGTTGATGTACTTTTTAGTCATACCTATTGTTCATTTATATATGAAGTGAGAAGTTCTAAAATTGTAAAAATTTGAAGTTATGTTATGTTAGATGTTTTGATGTGCTTTTCTGTCATACATGTTATCCATGCTCATCTGATTTTACTTGATATTCATTTGATTCGATGTTCATTTTACAAAGGCTATGCAACAAGACACCAAGTTAAATTGTAATAATTGTAAAAGTAAACATACACACAAAAATGGATCCATTATATGTAAAATGAACATCCATTATCAATTAAATGAGCATCTCTTAGAAAGCAAAACGACGAAATTAAATACATCCATATCAAAAGGGACATCCATCATCGGTAAAATGAGCATCAAGTTAAATGAAAATGAACATCAAATGAAGGTTAAAAGGAACTAGGCATTTTAATAATTGTTGCGGAAATATCTAATATAACCAACATCAAAATGGACATCCAATATCAGAAAAATAAAAATCCATTAAAAGTATCTTGTTGTCACAAAATGGACATCCAATATCAAAATGGAAAATGGACATTTATTGATAGAAAAATGAACATCCATTAAAAGTATCACAAAAGTACACGACAATATATTTTACTTATTTTACACTATTCCAATCCTAAAAAATGTCATATAATTAGAGACAATGAGGGAGATGGCCTAAAATTCTAATTGTTAATGTACGGCGAAACACTATCATCAGAAGGGGGCGAGTGTCCTTGTTCGGTTCTAATGGACAACCTTTGAAAATACAATCTCTTCAGCTTATTGCGGGGCAGGAAACAGGGATTTCGTCTCAGCATCCACCTGTCTGCCAACTCTGCCTCGTCAACTTGACATCATCTTCAAATAAAATGGACATTATGTGTAAATTTTAAATGAACATCGAGTTTAGACCAAATGACCATCATGTTTTCACCAAATGCACATCAAGTTCAAAACACATTATTAATTTTAAATAGATTCTGATTCCAACATAAAGGAAATCGTGGAAAAAATTTGAATATCATATTCACATAAAAAAGACATCAAGTTCAAAACAAATTGAGATCGTATTAAAATCAACGTGGACATCATGTTCGAACTAAATGAGCATCAAATTCTGACCAGGTGAACATCATGTTTTACACTTCCTCACCCCATCATCTCCTTTCTCCCTCAATCTCTTTCTCAACCACCCCAAAACCCTAGCTCGACTCAACAACGCCCTTCCTCTCAGCACCACCGTTCGACGACCACCAACCACCGCTTCGCCACTTCGCACCTCCACCACCATCTCATCCAGCCTTCACACACAGCCACCAGCGCATTTCGTTTGAAACTCAACCCTCTCAACTTCTCCCCCTTTCGTTTGAAACACTATGGCTATGAACTGGAAATGCAAAATCAAATCAGCCTTACACATACCCACACAGAACTGTTTCCAAAAAAAACATTAATGACTTAGTTGCCTTTTCTTTTTTTTATTTTTTTTGCAGTATTGGGTCACGTGAGGCAAAAGGAAAAAAATTCCAAATTGCTGAATAATTCAGGACCATTGATTTGTGATCTAATGGTCAATAATTACCCTTCTCACATTCTCATATTAACACCCATCTCACCCTATCTATTCCCATATATATATATATATATAGGATAATTGGATTCTAATAATCCCTACTTTCATCAATTGGACAATGGTGGACCGTACTTTCACTTTGTATTGTGGTGGTCCAAAAAAAAAATGGATTTGAGTGGGATGCCGCCGAGTTGAGTAGTGGTGACTCGATGGTTTTCTGACATGGCATATTGGGCATGTGTTTGATCGCAATGACCGTCTATGTGGATGCCATGTCAGACTAAAAAATATATATACCCATATATTTTCTTTTTTTATTTTCCTAGTCACCCAACCCCTCGTCCCCCTCTCTTTCTTTCTCTCTCTCTTCCTTCCCGACCACCACCACCATGGAGCATGGATGTCTTCAAAGACTCCCACCCCATCAACTCCATTCTCAAGGAGATCGAATCCACTGTTTTCGATTTGTACTCCAAGAAGTCGCAAGCCACCACCTTGACGGTCACTGTGAGGCTCAGTCACAGGCTTAATAGAGTCACGGAGTTGATGCAAAATGGGAAACTCCTTCAAGCAGTGAAGCTTATAATCGATTTGAAGCGTGCCCTGCGTATTAGTCACGAAGAGTAGGGTGAAAAGGAGGTTGTAGTCTATGAATTGCTTAGGAAACAGTGGTTATTAAGCTTTGAAGAGGTAACTCTAACTTATCTCTCTCCAATTTCTTTCAATTTTATTCTTGCTTTTTTCGTTGAAATTTGTGGTTTGGTGGTTGTTTAAAAGAATTGTATTTCAGCTTGTAGATACAACGTTTGCGGGGGCTTTCTAGGTACTTCGGTGGCGGAATACGGCGCCGGAAGATTGGTGATGGGGAGTTGCTCGGTGGGTTGCTGCTCGAGAGTTTAATTGAAGGGTGGGGCTATGGCTTATGGGGCGGGGTTTCTCTCTGAAATTCAATTAATTAGAGAAAAATCAGAGGGGGTTTTTTTTTGGAAGGGAACCACATTGATTTTGCCGGCTGCAATCCCTTAAACTTTAGGCCTTTGCTCGAATTTTTTTTTGGGGTTATCCATTATCAATACTCGATAGGGCGGGGGTGTACATTCTCTGAAGCTAGTTGTGGAGAAATCTTAGCCGAATAGATGTATATTCTCTCATTCCATAGTTTCTTACATAACTTAAATGTAAGCATAAGATTCTGCAGCTTTTTTTGTATGTTTAGTATCTATAAATCCCCAGTTACAACTAGTTATGTACTATGAAATTCAATCTGATGGTAAGGAAAGATTACATGTTGATGTAGTTATCTATGCCAGATTCTATTTTATCCTCTACTTCTCTGAGCTACTTTGGATTTGGTCATTTGGACTATTTGTATCAGGAGAGGGGAATGAATGGGTAGTTTTCGCTGAGAAACTTGTTAATTGAGGGTTGGGTTTAGCCAAGAAATAGGGTTGGGTTTTAAAAGTAGGATGGAAGGAAGGAAGGAGGAGGGTGGTGATGGTGGTGGTCAGGCAGGAAGAGAGAGAAAGGGGGGGCACAGAAGAGTTAGATAGATAGAGAGGGGGGGGGGGGAGGGTTGGGGTCGGGCAGGAAGAGAGAGAAAGAGAGGGGGAGGGGGGGGGGGGTTGGGTGATTGGGAAAATAAAAAAAGAAACTATATGGTACATACATTTTTTTAGTCAGACATGGCATCCACATGGACGGTCAACGCGGTCAAACACATGTCCAATGTGCCATGTCAGAAAATCACTGAGTCACCACCACTCAACTCGGCGGCGTCCCACTCAAATTCACTTTTTTTTTTTTTGGACCACCAGAATACAAAGTTAAGGTACGGTTCACCATTGTCCAATTAGTGAAAGTATGGATTATTAGAATCCAATTATCCTATATATATATATATATATATATATATTTGTAATTTTCTGAACAAATACACCAAACTTGATCAAGCAACTTGACCATCTAGAATTTCATGAATTGAGGACATATATATATATATATATATATATATATATATAATGTATTGCATTGTAATTATTTATTCCTAGAGTTTATGCATTAGCTGTATTTACTTAGTTATTTTGTTGTATTTTCTGCTTCAGTGATGTTTTGATGAAAATGTGCATCTTTTGACGTGTGGATCTCACAACATTTTATGACTTTTAATAATCGAATATATATATATATATGTACTTGTAATTTTCTGAACAAATACATTCAAACTTGATCAAGCAACTTGAACATCCAGAATTTCATGAATTGAGGACATACATATTCAATAGGAGCTCAAGTCAAGGGATGGGGGAAGGAATTTAATATGAAATACAATGGTTTAATTGTTTCCCAACTACACAGTACATACACAAACAAATGCATACATAATTAAGGTTCTGACACATAATTAATAGCGAAAAAAAATACTGTAATAATAAATATTGATCTTAATAAATATACTGTACGAAAAATAAATGAAGAGATACCTAAGTTACATTTTAGTGGATATATTTTGATATAAACATTATAATATCACCAATTTGATCCTACTAGAACAGATGAATTAAACTCAATTAAATTTGCATCTAGAATAATTTCAAATAAAAATATAGTATGTCATCCAATTTCAATAATTGACATTTCAGCACAATTGGCTTGACCATTTAATTGACCTCACAAAACAAAAGTTGTCAAACTTGACCATCCAAGTTTTCTTGCATTGAGGTCATACTCATAATAAAATACAATGGCTTATTTCCCACCTACCTGGCTCATGAATTCGACTACTATAAATATGCATCAAATGGTGAATGCTATTCCATCCCACAATTTTCATTATCTTTTATATATCAAGTGACTTAATTAGCATTTGTCATTTTTTTCTCCATCTCTTTGAATTACTAAATCATCATGGGTCTCCACACATACACAATGGCTGAATTCACAAGTACTGTCGCCCCAAATCGGTTGTTCCAAGCATTAGCTATCGACAACCATAATTTCGTCAAGAACGTGCCCCAGTTCGTTAAGAGCATTGAGTTTGTTCAAGGTGATTCCACTGTCGTTGGATGCATCAAGCAAGTCAACTTACCCGAAGGTAGGTTAATTATATAGTACTCCATATATCCCTTGTTTGCTTTATGAATATATAATTTTCTCAATTCTATAATATATCCTGAATTTGTTGTTTGATTATCAAGAGAACTTTGCATATACATAAATTGAAATTTGTATGGTATTATGATAATTTTATAGGTAGCCCTATCAAGTACGTGAAAAACAGGATGGATGCGATTGACTTTGAAAAGCACCATGCAACATACACTACTATTGAGGGTGACGTTTTAGATGAAACTTTGGAATCCATTACATATGAGAACAAGTTTGACGCCTCAGGTGAAGGGTGCAAACTTACAATGGTCGCACACTACCATACCAAGGGAGATGCACCGGTGAACGAACACCGCCTTGCTGCTGCAAAAGCTCAAATTAAGGACAGTTTCAAGGCTGTGGAAGACTATCTCATTGCCAATCCTCATGTTTATGCTTAAGAGTTACATATTGATATTTCCGAGAATGTCATGTCAAATAAGCTTTAGTGTGTCATTTGTATTCGCGTGCTTTCCTTCACTTTGTGTAATAATGTAACGAAATTTGATGTAATGGATCAAATTCCATAGTAAAATATCATTCCTGATATTGGGTAAGTTTTGTGTTTACGGCACTTGTTTTTGGTTGTTGAAATAAATTTGGGCAAGGAAATTTTTTTTTAAAAAAAACTATTTATTTGCGTCACTCCCTTGTGAATGATAGATATGTTGATTAGCTCTTTTTTAAGCATTTTAGACTCTACTCTTCATATTTTTGAACAAAACTTTTAACCTTTATTCAGAAAATTTTCAACTCTAGCAAACATTCATAATTTCAACTGTAGATGCAGTTCAGCCATAACAACAAAATTTTATATCTTAACTCGGTACGCTATCAAAGTAGTCTTTAAGATTGAATAAAATAAAGTTTAAAAATATTAATAGTAGGGATTAGAATTACCCCTTGAATTAGTGTGAAGAAACTAACTTCCCGCTTACTGTTGCTCGTCCTTTGCTGATGGCCTACTGTTGCTACTACACAAAAGTTTTCAACTTCCAACACTGCTATAATATTAATTCGAATCAGCCCCATTTATAGACTCAAAAAAACCCAAAGGTGGAAATTGAGAAGAGATTAGATTACCACACAACTCACAACGTGATTTTTGGACCCACGTTGGACATCCGTTTTCTCCAAAGTTTGGTTCTTTAGAGTCTATTAGAAATGAATCTGGTTAGATATATGTAAAGTTATTGATTCCACAAGCCCTAACCTGAGCTCAAGTCGATTAACAAAAAATTTCCCTGAATGGTATATATACCTAATTCAACAACAGAGAACAAAGACAAAGCGACGGCAACAAAAACAGAGTACAAAAAGAGGGGGAGGAAAACAGAGAGAGGGAGTGTCTGGTTCACGAAACAAATATGGGAATGTTTATTTCAGTCAGCCATCGATAACTTGTGGATCACTATATAACGACTAGGGGTATGCATCGGTCCAAATCCAGAACGGAGCGAATCGAATTAGCTTGATCACTATATACTTGTTTTTTTATTTTATTAAAAATCACAAAAGATTGTAAGGTATACATCAAAAGATGCATAATTTTAGCAAAACATAAGCCAAACAGAAAATACAGCAAAATAATATGGTAGAAACCCAGGCATCCTTCCAAAATCTTATTTGATTTCCTTCACCTAAGTTTGCTCTTAATTACTATCTAAGTGCATGTTGTGCCACTCCCTTACTATTAGATAAAAACTTAATATTTTCCATGAGCCTAAAATTTGACTCAGAGATTTCTGATGACAACAATCTCATGTCCTGCTCTTGGACTGAATGAATTACCTTTCTCCACAATTGTCCCTCCTCACAAGCATATCTTCACCACCATTTAAACAACATGCTGAATTTTGAAGCATGGGCGGATCCCGGGCCACGGCAACGTGGTCACGGCCACCATTAACTCCAAAAAAAAAAAAATTAGTATAATACTCCAAAAAAAATTAATATAGTTTGGAATAAAAATTATGGATTTTACATTTATCATATAAAATAATAATGTGTTGGTCACCCTTAACTAAAAGGTTGAGATCCGCCATTGTTTTGAAGTAACAAGTCACCGTACCCAGACATCACTTCCTTTTTGGCGTTTGAATAATTTTTCTTCTCACCCAAGCTCTGCCTCATGACTTTGTATATTATTAGACAAAGTTAGAAACTTTGAATATATTACTCATACATGGAGTGTACTCAACTTTGAATATATTACTCAAATAGCATCTCATATAAGATTTACCAATTTATAAAAGAGCACAACTTTTATTGTTTCAAACATGTTAGGGTCACATAATCAATAGGTTTGATTAGGGCAATTACTATATTCATAAATCTCCATAATCACTCCCTCTAAGTGAGTTCAGTACTACTTATAGTGGATAATTAGGGATGGGTTAGACACAACTGTGGTACACAACTAACTCTCAAAAAACACACCCTGTGTTCTTTCTACTCGATCTTTCATCAGTGAGACTCGAATTTGCGGTGTGGTAATTATCCGACAACTCTAGCAGTCATCGGAGTTCGATTGATTCTATTCGGATTTCTACTTCGTGGGTACAACAACAGCATGTGATCCTATTAATTTCCACGCTAAGGTCATTCCTTCAATTTCCTAACAACTTGGAATATAGATGCATAGTCTTTAAATACATCATCAATAACAGAGTCAATTTTTATTCATACTGCAAATTTTTATTTCTGCAAATTTTTATCTAATAATTAAAATACTTTTAATACTATCATATATTAAATAGTAATCAGGCGATTAAAATTTATATGTTTTCTTGATACAAATATTTTTAATACTAACTTAGAATTGGATAGCTGTAGAAACATACTACAATTTATTTACATAACTTGTGATATCCTAATTTTATATAGGGGTGTGCATTATTCGGTTTTGAACCGAATAAACCGAGGACTGAATTGGATCAAACTGGTCCAAACCGAACTGATTTTTATTCGGTTCGCTTTTGGGTTTGGACCTTATCCCTTATTCGGTTTATTTCATCTCATCTTGATTCCAATGAAAATCCCAAATAGAAGCATGCGTTATTCGGGTTTAAACCGAGAACCAAACCGGACTAAACTGGACCGGTTAATTCGTTATGTTTTCGGTTCAGACTTTACCTCTTATTCGCTTTTCGATTTGTTCGGTTTTGAACCGATGAACATCCCTAATTTTATAGTCATCAAGCTCAAAAAAATATTAAAATATTTGTGTTGGAAAAAATAATAGTAAAATATTTGTGTTGGAAAAAATAATAGGTAATTGGAAAAAATAGACCCGTCTCACCCACTTTTTTTTTTTTTTTTGAGAGACGTCTCACCCACTTAATGCTTGGCCAGTGCCACCGACCCTATAGAAAGATGTTCTTGATGGAAATTTTTTAAGAATTTTTAATTGAAAAACATAATACGTGAAGTACAAAAACAGTACATGACCTATGGAAAGCATTACTTGGATCAACCATTCAAAGTTCAAACCATTCAAAAAGAAAAGCATGCTGTCGGCAGAAAAGCAGTAAATAGATAATTGACAGATTGTGTGGGCAATGGGCTCATGAAATTTTGTTTCGTAGTACACAGGATTAACGTGCGATTCTGAGCTGGTTCAAGAAGCGGAAATGTGAAATACTTGTTAAGATTTGTCAATATATAGTTTAAAACCTTGTATTGTTTGCTTCCCTCAACTTTCACACCAACACCAATAAACCCTGTACTACCATCACATTTTACAATTTCTACTCCATTTATGTATATAAATTACAACTCATCTATTGCCAAATTAAGTAAACTAAATGGCCAAGCCAAAGTCTTTGTCAGACTCAAACAGGTTCACTAAAAAAAGACTCCTTTGGAGACAAATGGCAGAGTCTGATCTATATATTCTATGGATTTCGCCAGAGCCGAGAGCGCTGATTTGGGCAGAGTCAGAAAACACAGACAGAGAAGAAACCCCTTTACACGGCAGACTCCTAGCGTTAATCCTTGGGCCTCCACACTGACGATGTTGCCAAACAGCGATCCTTCCAGCCGAGAAACAGAGCACCGTAGCCCTCTTCCATCCTGTAATACTCATGGTATTCGGTCATCAAACCCTTGATTGTATTCCTCACTGTTGGACTCACAGGCAACTGACGGAAACCAGCCATGTCCAACCTGGACCTCCATTTCCCAAATGGCTCATGCCTTTCCACCCTCTCAGCCCCCTCACAAGCCACCATGTTCACAATGTCCCGAGCAAGGCAATGCTGCTCTGCACTTATTCTCTTCTTGTCGTCCCTCGCGAGTGCCACGTCGATGGATTCAAACATTGCTGTGTAGTAATGCAGGGTCTCCAGGAACCGTTGAAGGAATGGGGGAGTGTTTGTGTTCGATTCCTGCTCGACCAGAGTGACAACTTTGGGAGATAAGCTCTTCACTAGCCTGAGGAGCCGGTCCCTGTGGTTTTCTGTGCTCACACTCTCGTCCGGCATGTGGTGCAACATGTAGGGGAAGTTCACAGCCAGGGCTTCCCCGGGCTGGAGCCAGAGGTTTTCCCGCCTTACCTGACAACCTGACATAGCGGCTGCATGGAACTCAAACGGGACCCCACACGATTCTGCCACCTTTGACAGTCTCTGGCCCACCACTTCAAGCCCTCCACCCCGAGCATAGGCTGAGTTTGAGTCGTCAACCCCCGTGAGGCGTACCCGCGGTGGCCCGCCAGGCCTTTTCGCAATGGATTGGAGAAAGAGCATCCACTGTGTTCCCATTGCAATCTGGAAGTCGATTATGTGAATGCTGCTTTCGTTCTCCATGGCTTCTTGAATTACGGTGTTGGAGGACAAGTAGGCAAATCTGTAATACGGGCAAACCTGGTACAAGATGCCCATGTAGGTGAGCAGCTCTGAACTTGTTGGCTGCTCACATCGCAGCTTCTTGTAGATGGTGTAGCCGGAGTACTCCATCCGTGCCCTAAGCCCTTCCAACATGTACGCAGCCAATCGCTGTATTGGGGCTCCAGACACAGACACCATTTTCCCCAATGCGTCCATTAAACTCTCCGAAGTGGATATATCGTTTTCTGCAACTGCTTGAGCACACAGATAGAGCACCTGTTTCAGGTCCATCCTAGGGACCATTTCCATCAGTCGGTTCAGTCTTGAAGTAGATGAGGCTTCATGGGCGCCTCTGTGGCTCAAGGAGCAGTAGTGATGATTTGCCACGTCCGAATCGGGCCCCAGTAAAGAGCGCTCCAGCTCCTTCAGTTTGCTCTTCAGTTCGGAGTTGTCATCAACAACCGAAGAGCCACTCAGTGGGGATCCATAGCTGTCACAAGACTGATGAGGATCTGAGATGAAAGACTGAGATCCTTGAGAAGAAACCTGACTTCTACTAGATGAAGTGCTGACAGTGGGGGGAGAGTCATAAACATTATAAGCAACTGTTGCTGGAGACGAATCTAGGGTAAAGTATCCTTCATCGTACACTTCAAGAGACATCGGGGTTCCATGGGCACCATTATGAGGGTACATATTGTTGCCTGAAGCTTGGGAATTAGATGAGAGATAAGTTATCATCTCTGGTGCATGCTGGTAAGAAAACTTGTTCACTCCACCCACACTAAGGCGATCTTGGGATGCAAACATCCAAAGATACCGCACAATCTGATTAAAATGAGCAAATCTCGGGGGAAAACAGCTGATATACTGCTTTATGCTAAAAGAAGTTCGCTTTCACTGTAGAATTGATCAAGCAGTAGACGTAGCCACAACACCTGCAGCAGAGATTTACAGTCTATTAACATCAGTCTTTCACACAAGAGGTGCCCAATTTATCAATTCTGAAACATTTTCATAGTGTAGTACTCACAATTTGACATAATTCAAGCCAGTACTTTGACAAGTTAGATAACTTTTAAAGAGTTGAAATGGGCAGACAGGGAAGTAGTAAAACCTTAAGATGATCATCTACTTGTTTATTTTATTGCTAGCTAGCAGAGCTATAACGGTATCAACAAGTTCATGTCACATTGCCACAGGGCAAACGTAAGAACTATGCCTTTTGGATCACGTGAGTGTGAAATGGAGTCAAAAGGTTTCAACCTAAGACATCCCACTCAAGGGACAGTCTAGGTGTCAGTGAACCAAGGCCCTAATTCAAGGACCACTACTCTTATCAGTCACAAGAAAGTTCACTGCGACATAACTTTTCAAAAACCTAAGATGCCAAGTGGCAACCACTTGGTAATGTGTCTATTGAAACTACAAACTGTAATAGATAATAGAGAAAAGAAATCACTCACGCACGTTTCAAAATGTAAAACTTAGATTGGAAAACGATGGTGACAAATCTGTATACGACGAAGACAAACTAGCTAAGCAACTAAAGATCACACATGTTTTTCCAAAAGACCACCCCAATGATCAGTCAAACTAATGAACAGCCCCTAGATGCACAGAATGAAACTTACAACAAAATATCTTGTATCAAACATCTGACAATACAGAGGAAGAGGAGCAGACAAAACTAAAGAGAGCAATCTGTGAAAACTACCATTAATGAGCTCACCAATCGAAAAATCATGACTTTTGATTGTGAACTCTAGAGTTGAAATTACACTAATTAATAATCGGGTTTGACATTTAGGGAGATCAAACGCTTTAAAAATCTTATCCCAACCCAACAGTCAACAGCACACCCTATGGTCCTCATCATAGAAGGACAAACTATTAACATTTGTTTCCCCTCCTATAGAAGAAACTAGCAAAACAGGGTATAGACATCAATTTTCTATAGCATACATTGGAAAACAGAAATTAGCAAACGAGGCTTGAATTTGATGTATAAAGCATAAACTTGCAAACATTAAACTTGAATTATGGCAACCAAACACAACAGACTATTCTGCTGTACTGCAACTCTACAAGAAGGACCAAAGTTTTTTTTTAAAAAAAATTTTACTTAAAGGGTTCACAAAGGTATAATCAAAGGCAAAATCTTGATTAGAAATCACAGCATTTGCTCATGATGACACAACGAGAGACACCATAAGAGTTTTGACATTAGCTTCCTAAGATAAGAGAAGATCAAGGGAAAACAAACCGAAATACAAAACCTAAACTTCTGCACACAACAGGAAGAGAAGATCATAGCATCATAATCATAGGGGCCCCCCTAAATCCGCATGTATGACATTCAAGTTTGTGTAAACCACATACCAGATCCTCTGCAGCCAAGATCTCACAAAAACTATCAGTTTACTACCCACCTTCGAATCCTCACAACCCCAATAACTAGGCAAAAAACATCCTCCTATTCTATGTGCCTAATCTTGAATTGATTATTGGATCAATACAAAAGCATTGATCCGCTTGTGTTTGTGTGCACCAGGTCAATTACCACAATCCCAAGTCTCAAACCCTATTTCCTAAAATTTGTTTCTTTTTGTGTTTTCTTAAATCATACCCAAATCCCAAATACAGAACGTTCCCAATTCAATGAATATGTCCAACATAGGAACACCCAACAGTCCCAATTGATAAATCCTTTGGTTTCGCTCACCAAACACATCCACTGAAGCCGTGTAACAGCATCACACTCTCGCGAAAACATACATGTACCATCATCATGTATCTAAACCCATTCCATAATTAACTAAACACCCACAAATAATTAGGGTTCATGAACCTACCCATAACAAACAAAACAAATAATAAATGTTTATACAGCTAATCAAGGAATCCCATCTAACACAAACAAACTCGGGTATAAATTCAATATACTTGAACAACCGTTTTATCTCAAATCGTTGCATGAACTGAAGAAATTCACTTTTGTCCCAAAGAGATTAAAAGAGAAACAGAAAACCCAGATAGAGAATCCAAAGTAATTTGAACAACATCAAAGAAGGTTTGATTGATGAGCACTAAAAGGAGAAACAAAAGGGAAATTTCAAAGCTTTATGAAAATTTAAGGAAAGGGGGCAATTAATTCTACAAACATACCTTGCGATTGAGGCGTTGAATGAATGAAGACCCAAGTTAGAATCCAATCTCAGGTAGGTGTGGGTGTGTGTATACTTTGAAGAAAGAGGAGGGGGAATTGGGAAATTTTAGAGTAAACTGCAGTTATTGACTTGAAAACTTGTAAAGATCAAAAGTTGAATCATCCACGGCTTTATCATACCCTCCGGAAACCCACAGAAATAAAAATAAGAAAAAACACGGTTTTGCAATAAAATAAAATAAAAATAAAAATCACCCACATGGTCACATCCACAGTCCATGCCGAGGAGGAATATGCCCTGGAAGTTGGAGATAATTACGGAAAAGTCCCTTCTAGTATTGTTTTGACCAGTGCTCCGCGTCCTGCTTTCGTGTTGGCGCTAGTCCTGGTCATCAGTGGACCACATGAATAAAAGGGCAAAATAAATGGTTTTAAAATGACCAAAGCCTCAGGAATCAGGATTATATCGAGTGGTGATAAAAATATTTAGTACAAATTTAGGTGTTGTTGGTATTTGTTAATTGCCGGAACATAAATGGATGTAGATATGTAGGCTTACTATCACCATCACTCTATCGTCACTCCATACTGCATGCTTCGCAGTAAATTAATAACCCACCCCCTTTCTTAAATAATTGTCATTTTCAAAATTAGGAGAATAAAGTGTTATTTTGTTTAGCATTGGATGTCAAATAAAGGTTAAAATTCATATAAAAAATGGGGTAAAGTACGGCAAAATAGCAAAAGATCGATAACAAAATAAAAACCCACAATAACTAAAAAGATACAAAGCAAGTATTCCGAATAAGAACCACCAACACGACAAAACTACTCCAAGAAGAGGTTAACCATTTTACTTTCTTTTCTTTCCGCAAATCTCTTGAAGTGATCCCCTGTTGCACGTTGCTCACCAATGACCTTCATACCACAAACCTTTCTCACAATTAGCATCATGTGTGCATGCTCCGTGTGTATATCTTTGAAATCCTTAATCTTTCTAGGAGATTCATTAGATGTTTTTCTTCAAAACGGATACTAGTCCAACACGTCAAGCCTCCTATCTTAGGAGTACACTAACCAATGACCTTCATAATACCCTGTACAGAGCTCACACCTTCCATTCAACACACTTCCGCATCCTGGTAAACCATAATGTTCCCCCCTATAATCGACCCATGGAGGGAGGGGATGGAAGGGTGAGGAACTTTGTAACGCCCGGCCCGACCCCTCCCAAGTCACGGACATTACCGATAACTACTTCAAGGATCGATGACTGGCCCCACAAATCACTACGAGCCTTGCCAGGATGCTTCGTCCTCGCTCACACGTTGTCTGGGAAAACTTCCCAGGAGGTCACCCATCCTTTGACTACTACCAGCCAAGCACGCTTAACTGAGGAGTTCCCAACGGATTAGCTACCATAAAAGAAGGTCCACCTGGTGATATGAGTAGTCATTTAAATTCCTTTAAACCACACTTAACCATATATCCAGGGTGTTACAAACTTACCACTAAGGCAAGCCTCAATCGGCATTCATTAGAGATTCTGTAATACCCCGGATATATGGTCAAAGTGTGGCTTAAAGGGATTGAAATGACTACTTATATCACCAAGGTGCACCTTCTTTTATGGTAGCTCATCCGTTGAGAACTCCTCAATTAAGCGTGCTTGGATGGGAGTAGTCAAAGGATGGGTGACCTCCTGGGAAGTTTTCTCAAGCAGCGTGTGATTGAGAACGAAGCACGCTGGAAAGACTTGTGGTGATTTGTGGTCGTCACGATCCTGGCGCTTATCGGTAGTGTCCGCGTCCGAGGGGCAGGGCATTACAGATGGTATCGAGTCGACCGTGATCGCGAGTCGCGCCATGGGACGGAGAGCCATGGGCGATCACCACGGGCAAAGATTCTGGATTGGATTGAGGCACAACGAGGACGTTGTGCGCTTAAGTGGGGGTGATTGTAATACCCCGGATATATGGTCAAAGTGTGGTTTAAAGGGATTGAAATGACTACTTATATCACCAAGGTGCACCTTCTTTTATGGTAGCTCATCCGTTGGGAACTCCTCAGTTAAGCGTGCTTGGATGGAAGTAGTCAAAGGGTGGGTGACCTCCTGGGAAGTTTTCCAGCAGCGTGTGGCGAGGACGGCACGCTAGAAAGACTGTGGTGATTTGTGGGTCACAATGATTCTAAGCGATTATCGATAATGTACGCGTCCGGAGGGGCCATGCGTCTGATTCACTTAGCCCTTTGAGCTGCATATAATACCTTCCTCCACTTAGAACTCAGTAAGGTTTTATCTTTCTTCTAACATCAACTCTAGAGTCCACCAAGATGGAATCCTTGAGGCCTTGAGAAAAGCCACACTCAGACTGAACTAACAAAGTTTCCTCACTATCATTTTGATCGAGATTTGAATGCACATCATGTTGCAAATTAGAAGAGATAAGACTAAGTGATCTATGAGTAATGGGGGCAACTCTCGGTTGACTTATACTTGCACATGCCAAGTTTGAAATGGTCCGTTTGAATCAGGACAACCGACAGAGTCACCACCTTGGGTAACATTTGGAGACAACAAAGGTGGAGATTGACGAACATCTACGGACTTAGCCTTTGGAACCCAAATCAACTTGATAGATTCTCTCCCCGAAGAAGGGAAAGACCTATGTTTCTTGCCTTATTTTGTCCACACAACATTCAAGATGGACCCATTGTACATCCAACCATTTAGGACATGTATAGTATTGAAAACCACTTGTTTACTCTCCCGGAAGATGAGAAACCCATCACAGACTAGCAGCAACATGCCCGGAAAATTGTCGTCACGACATAAATGGAAAGCCACTGAAAGTAGTTGTCACCAAGATACCAACTATAGAAACCACATCTAATGCTTCACCATTAAATTAAAGGAAAGGAAGGAAACAATGGAAGTTACCTCAACCTCCAACTTGACACATCAAGATAGTATTTAAAGATCCATGTCCACCAAAGACAAAACCCACTACATACTAGCAACAACCCACTTGAAACCTTGCTATCATGACAGAAATCAAAAGCCACAAAAAGTAGTTGTCGCCAGTATACCAGCCACAAAACAATGACCAGCAAGCACGATAGTAAACTAAAAACCAACCAAGGAGCGATTGGACTACACAACTATGACCATCTAAACAGATAAAATTCAAATCATCGAAAATTTGAGAAACAAATAAAACAGGTTGTCGTGCAAACCAATGACAATCATGTATGCCCCCGGCGACCAGGGTCGGTGGCGCAAACAAGGGTCTAGGTTTTAGGTCAAGGAAAGGGGGGAGTAGAATCGTTGTTGATGTGACAAAATGTTATTTGATAGAGAGAGAAACAATATATTATGTACTTACAAGGATTGAAGCTCTATTATTATTATTGGATCTTATTATTAGTATTATTAGTTGACAAAAATCCTTATAGTCAAAACAAGTAAACCAATTACAAGAAAGTGGCTAAAGAAAATTCTACAAAATAGGCAAAATCACACCAACCAAAAATAAAACAAAGACAATAGGAGACCGTTTGATTTTACTGCTCGTTGTCCTTCGACATTTTTTTTCAACTTGTTTCCCTACATTTTTCTTGTTTTTTTTTTTCATGAAGTCCAAACAGTTCCAAAATTCAGCTGTCCTGCAGGCCCCTTGATGAATTTATCAAGGTTCAAATCAAGCGACTTGAAATGACATAAGTTACTTGATGAATTTTTCTTTTTGTGGTCTCAAATCAGTCATTAACTATCATCTTATTCCAACAAGCATTAGTATCATCCTCAAGGTTATCCCAATAAGGGAGCGTCTGGTAAGAACCCTAGGTAAATTTTTCCTAGGAAAAATTTTCTACGCAAGGTTTTCCATGGGAAAAATTTCCCTTAACCTCCTTAAGGGAAATTTCCTTAGGGAGTGTTTGGTAAGAACTCGAAGGAAGTTTTCCATGGGAAAAATTTCCTTTAGCCCCCCCTAAGGGAAATTTTCCCTAGGAAAATGGAGAAAATGGTGGGCACATCGTGAAAACTTCTCGAAGTCAACCCGCATCCAAACATAGGGAAAATAAGTCAACCCGGGAAAATTGACCATTTCCCCGGGGTTATTGACCAACCAAACGCACTTAGGAAAATCTCGGGAATGGTGGGCCCCTTGTAAAAAAATTTCCAAAGTCAATGTAAAACCAAATATGGGAAAGTCAACTTGAAAAAATTAACAATTTTCCAAGGGGTTTTTGATCAACCAAACGCAATACTCTTAAGAGAAAAATTGTTCAGACACTCAATATATGACTTTTTACCAATGAATTTTTTGGGGTTCACCATTTGCTTGAATTTTATGAAAAATAGTCGTTCTAAGGTTAGAAGCTCCATCTGGGTTGTCCACAGGAATATAAGGAGTAGGGTGAACCTCCTTGTTAGCATTCGAGTTTGCAAAGCTATCAAGTACAACCTTAATGGAGGCTCTAACAACAGATGATATAGGAGGTTTAGGCTTAGGAATCCACCTCCGAAAGACGAAGAGGTGGGACTTGACCGATCCTTTTATCAAGTTTTGCACATGCAACCTCCAAAATTAAGTCTTTCCACGTCGACCATTAACAACTTTAATCACTCTCACACCATCCTTTTTTTTTTTCGGGAAACCAAACATTTTCCTAGAGTTTTTCCAACCTTGTTTAGGATATAGAAATTAAAAAAAAAAAGGTCATTTTATCAAATTATGCATTTACTGCCCCATTGTATAAAAAAACATTAAAAAAAACTACTCGTTCATATAAAAAGTATCAATACTTTAAGGAAATAGTTTTATTTATAATTGCAGAACTACTTATAACAACAAATATAACACTAATAACCATTGCATTAATATTGTAAAATGATAAATACTGTTAATTATAAGAATTAGGTAAAATACTCAATAAATAAAGTTTTTAGATTTGAATAATCTCAACTTAAGATCATTATACGATAAATAATTCAAACTTGTAACGTGTATACGACAATAGTACAAATGTTGGGTTGTTAGATTTCAATTGACTGTCATTGAGTTCAAACCACTTGAACTCTACAATAGATCATATATAGACAAAGTTGTCTTATGCAACAAAATTATAATTAAAATAATCTTCGTCCCCATATTAATGTTCTACCACCAAGTTAAAGTGGTCGAAATGAGGTAGTAATCTATTGAAATCCACTATCCCTAAAGTTCAAATTAATGTCCTACATATTGAAAGTGAGGGTTACTCGGCATGCCATAACGCAAAGTTAGCTTTATTTAATTTGAAAAAATCTAATGAATATTTAGGCTATGAATAATGGCGTCGTTGTGGGGTAAGGGGGGCCTCTAGGTAGAGGATGAGAAGGTAGAGAATTTTTTTAAAGAAAATGTAAGAAATTAATATCAAGTTGCTCCTTCTCACAAGGAAGCATCCTGAAATATCTTCTCTTACAATCTCTCTAAGATCTCAATGAATGTTTCCTATCCACCAAAAAGAATCATCAACTCTATCACCCATTTTGGCCAACCAATCTGCGGCCCGGTTGGCTTTCCTGAAGACATGGTTTACAATCGAACAAGCCAACTCCTGAATAAATTTTCTTATATCTATTACAATAAAGTGGATTTGCCACCGTATTCCTCTCTTCCCATTTGTCGCATTGATTAATACTTTGTTGTCTCCTTTCACAACTATGTTTGTAGACCTATCTCCTTTGCAATATTCAAACTACTGTGAAGAGTTGTTGCTTCTGCTACTAGGATTGAAGCATCTCCAAGATTAATGATTGATCTTCAATTACCAGCCCGAACGAGTCTTTGATGATGAAACCATCCGTTGTTCCATCCTTGATTTTCAAGCTATCAAAATCTATTTTGATGTGATTCTCCCTAGGGCACCCTTCAAGTAATTCAACGTTTCTCACACCCTTTAGATTAAGAGGACTTGGTAATGAATAACTACTCTTAGTGGATATGAGAAATAACCTGCTAAATTCTCAACTCTGTATTAATTCTTTTATCCCTTATAAGGGTGGCTAAAGGGCTAATCTATTTCACAAAACATTTTTCGAATTTTTGGACTTTCCAATGCTCCAGCGGAGTGTTACCACTCGATCCAAATTTTTAGCTTTAGCCGTAAGTCTGAACTTGGATATGGCGTCAATGAGGCCTATCTAACCATTCAAAATATTGCCTTGGGGAATCCAACCCCGCCTGCACGACAATGTCCATACTTCCTTGGCATGGACACAACGCATACAAAATATGGTCCAATTTTTACTCAGCATTAATGCATACATATCTTGCAATAAGGAATAATCTCGAAACCATGTCTTATCAAAGTTGTTCTAGTGGGTAGGTCTTAATAGCAAATTTGTCAAAGAAAAACTTTGAGTTTGGGCATGATGTGGATATTCTAGATCCATCAAAAGTTTCAAGGATGTTGGACTGACGTGTCCCACGTGCCAGGTAAGTTGCCCTTTTGGTAGTAGAGTCACCATCATTATAAATGCCCGAGAACCAATTGTCCTTAATATCATACAAGGGCAATGGGACAACATTAATTTTGGAAGTATATTCATCTTGAACAAGATAACTCGGCTTGGGGAGATCCCAAGTCTTGTTTGTAGTAATTACGTCAAGAACTTTCAAATAGAGATGACAATGGGTCGGGTTCGGGGCGGGTAGCTAGTGTCGTACTCTTACTCTACCCATATTTAGCAGGTACTAAATATGAGTACTCTTACCCTTACCTGTCGGATCTTGCGGGTATATCGGGTATAATTCGAATACAATTGAAGATTAAATTATACAACCCGTTTTATATTCATATGTAAAAATTAATGGATTATTTTCGGGTATAATAAGATTAGCCATAAAAAGGAAATCTCACATGATGATTCATATCAGAACGAGCAAATTGGGCCACAGTTCATGCCAAATTAAAAGTTATAGATACCCTGGTTACAAAACTCAACAAATTAGTAAACTTCAAAAGCATTAAAACAACTACAATTTTCAATTTATTTTAACAATTAAGAACTACAACTGTCTCAGTATGTTTCTTTTGCTAAAGTACACAAAGTTTAATCAGCAAACCTCAACAGGTTAGCTATAAACCCAAATATTAACATATATTCGGTGTCTATTAATGAATAAACGACGTTATTTTTTGTTTTTTAGGTACTCATGCCAGGTTGGGTACCCGTCGGGTAGAGACAAGTACCCTTATCCGTTTTTTCTAAATTTTATCACCCATGTTGGGTCGGGTAAAGGTGAGTACCCGCAAGTTCGGGTTTTATTGTTGTAGGAGGCAAAAATTTGGCGACCAAATAAAAAAATGACACTTGGAAAATAAAATAATAAGTATTTGGCCAATTATCACCCGCCACGTGTCAAGTTAATTATGGCGGTCCATCTAATTAGATTTTAAATGGAAATACATCATGACCAGTAACATCATAACACATGTCAAAGATGATGCAGAAAATATTAATTATTTCTTTATTTAAAGTTAAAGGAATAATTAATTAACTTGGGCCCAAACCCCAAACCCAACTCAAACCCTAGGGGCTAGGCCTCTAGAGCCTATAAATAGGGGTTTTCCCCCTTTATTTTGAACCCCCTCGGCGGCATTCGGCATTCTGCACTCTAGAGGTTTCAGAAGATCAGCCAGCAATCTCCAGCTACCAAGCGTCAAGGATCGAAGTCTGCAAAAGGTCAAGATCGAGTCTCCGAGCCTCTATCGCGTCAAGATCAAAAACTGCTACAGAGTTCTTTGGCAAGACCTGCAAAGCCTTTCAGAAGATTGAACTACAAGAGACCTCCAGCTATCAAGCGTCAAGGACCAACGTCTGCTATTAGTTTAACAACTTCTGTTCTTCACATCAAAGACTGCAGTCATCTTCTTCGTCTGGTTCATCGATCAAAACCAAGCACTCAAGCCCTCGCATCCAAGAATTTGAAGAACTGCAACCAACAGTCAACCTTCGAGCAACCACCAGCACTAAGGCTATGTGTAATGGTGTCCTTGGATTTGAGGGATGAAGGGGGTATGAATAGTGGAAATAATATTATTTTAATGGGTGTTGGAGTATGCTATTGGTAATGGTGTCCTTAGAATTGGAGGATGAGGTGAAGGATGAGTGGGGTGGGGAGTAATATTTTATTATATTATGGGGCCCACTTGTAGAGTATAATTATTTTCAATAAATGATTTAATTGAATTGTTTTTTATAAATAAAATATTAAGATGTAATTAGGAATTTGTACAACAATATATAATTGAATACAAAATTATTATAATTAATTGCATAACAAATATATAATTTTTTTATAAAAAAAAAATTATTACAAGTACACAATTTTGAAAATTAAATTTACAATGGAAACAAAAAAAATTTACAATAAAGAGGAAACAAAATTTTGAAAAGTAATACAAACTCAAAATTATTATTATTTTTAAATTATATAATTTTTTAAAAAAAATTATTACAATTACAAAATCTTGAAAGTTAAATTTACAATGGAAACAAAAAAATTAATTTAGTATGGAAACAAAATTTAGAAAAATATTACAAACTCAAAATTATTTTGAAACAAATTATATTTGTAAAATATTTTTTTTAAAAATATTACAATTACAAAAATTTTGAATTATAAAATAAAATAAAAACAAAACAAAACAAAACAAAATAGAATTATAAATGCTGCAAATGAAACGAAAAGAAAAGGAAAAAAAATAAAAACTTTCTGCAAAGTGGGCCCCACGCAGAAAACGCCTCACGCCCTCATGGCGCGTGAACTGCACGCGCCTGACTCAAAAAAAAGGCGGTGCAGTTCATCGTCCCCTCCCCCCGCCTGGGCCTTGCTTTTGGCCGTTTTTTTGCCCATTTTTTCACCAAGGATGCATCTGCATCCTTTACCCCATTTTCTCCCCCATTTTTCATTTCTTTCTTTTTCTCTTTCCTCCATACTTTTTGTCAAAAGTATGGCAATATAGATGGCTTAAGGAGATCAACACTCAAGACCTTCAACTCAAGAACTGCTAAAAAATTCTTCAGCTAGGCCTGTATTCGAGATCGAGATCAAGCGTCCACGCCCTCGGCTCACCCAAATTTCAGGAGATCGAATAAGAGGACTACTATATTGTATTTAATACAGAGATTATATCCGCATACATTCAAATACTAATACAAATTAATTTGTTTCTCAATTTCCTGTCTTTATTTATTTTAGACTTGAAATTTGTGTTTACAATTGTCATCCCTTTATACATCGGATTTTGTACTGGTATTTTACACTATGTTTGGATTGAGGTTATAGGAGGGGAAGAGAGGGGAAAGAATATTAAATAACCTTCTTTACCCTTGTTTGGAAAAATAAATAGGAGGAGAGGGGAGGGTAACCATGCATTTACCTTCATTCCCCTCCATTAACCTCATTTTCATTAACCGCTAATATGAGAATTAATGGAGGGGAAGGGAACTTATTATGCATTTAAAAAAATGAAAATAACTTTATTAATATAATAACTACTTAATTTTCCTCCCCTCCCCCTCCTTCCCTCCATTTTCTAATCCAAATACAACAATTAACCCTTCTTACCCCTCATTCCCCTCCACCTATAATCCAAACAAGATAAAAATAGATCCTCCCTCCCTCCTCTCCCTTCCCCTCCCCTCCCCCTTTAATAACCAAACAGACTGTTAGTGTAAATTATTGTAAAATTAACTGACCCAAATAACACTTAGCATGCAAAGCCAACACAATCCCAAATCATTCTAGCCTTATTTGTTTCAACCCAATCCATCAAAGTCGTCCAGTCCTGAACAGGCGAAAACCAATTGGTTTTCACTGGGCTGACCTACCCATGATTAAAAGAAAACTGCCTAGTTTTCGTAATTTCAACCCAACCCACAAAGAAATTCAGTACACACAACAAAACGTCAAAGGCGGTCAACCCCAATCAAAGCCCAAACCCACCTGGTTTTTGTCCAAAACTGTCTGGTTTTCGCTCGGTCTAAGCGGGACAGAATCGAGCCAACTGCGGAAATACTCACTAAAACCCGCTTGGCTTTTGCACAATATTTTCCTGATATTTTTCCTTTTTTTGCAAAATCAAGCAAAATCTGCACATATTCTCGCTGAAAACCGCCTGGCTTTCGTATCAAAAATTAAATGATACATTTTTGGCTCCTTAACCGTGGAAATGATCTCAAGAATCTACAATTTTTCATATCAGGAGATCACATAATTATTTCGTGATCTTCGAATACTTCGCAACCCTTCGCCTATAAATACTAGCCTACCCTCCTCATTTTGAGACGCCCCTGAAATTCTCTCAAAGTCTTGACACTAACAGAATTTGCATTTTCTCATCCCTCTCAACCCCCTTTTGCATGCTAATTGATTAAAGCGACAAGGTCAGATTAATCCTTGATTGCTTTTGTTATTGTACTAGCATGTAATCTTTCATAATCAATACCTGTGTATTGTAAATTTTATTTTCATAAATGGATGACATCAATATTACTCTTGTCAAATGTATACAAATTTCTCCCTTTTTATTCTTGTACTTTAATTGAATTTTAGTAGGACCTGTTTTCGAAAACAGGCGAGTCTGAGAGCTTCTTAACTCTTAAACTCGTAGTCTTACCCCCGAATCCAGTTGCTTGATTTGCAAGCCGAAGTCTTTTCTTATGGTGTGTTTGGTATTAGGACTTTCCTAGGAAAGTTAGTCAACTTTCCCAAAGTTGACTAACTTTCCCATGTTTGGGAGCAAAAATGGGTTGGGAAAATTTTAAGTAGGGCCCACTATTTTCCTATGAACTATGGGGAAAACTTTCCTGGAGGGGTTGTGTGGGAAAGTTTCTTTCCCATGGGAAAGGAAATTTTTTTGTAACTCAATTTCCCAAAATGCCCCTAAAAATATATTTTATAAATTAATATATAAGGATAATTTGGACATTTCAAATAAACTTTCCTATAAACTTTACCATGCTAACCAAACACTGTGAAATATTTTTCCCAACATAAACTTTCCTAAGAAAAACTTTCCCAGGAAAAACTTTCCTAGGCAATATTTTCCTGGCAAACAACCAAACGCGCCCTTAAAGTTTGTTATTTTTTTCTAAAAAACAACTGGCCACTCTTTAAATTTTGACTTGCATAATTCGATTTACTTGGGTTTTGGTCATTCGAATGTTCAATTGAGATAGGTATCATTCTATAATATGCGAAATAATAGGAAAACTGGGTGCTACTGCCAGCCAAAGCCGCCTGGTTTTACTGGTCAGTGAGCACTTTTCCTCGGTCTGTCGACTGACTAGATCACTGGCGTGGTCATACGAAAGCCAACTGGCTTTCGCTGCCAGTCCAGTGGGCTAGTTTGATTCAGGCCTTGTTATCTTGCATATTATCATCTTAATACCAATCGAAGTTGAGCACGCGAATTATCAAAATTCATAAGTCTAATTTACAAGTTCAAAATTAATAAGAATTGGTAGTGATTTTAATTGATATCCTCATTTAAGGATTAAGCAACCTTCGCCGGCTCCGAATTTAAGTAGCACTACGAAAAGATTTCCTAAAATGAGAATTTCCGGGGTCTACAATCCCTACTTTCAAATCAAGATTAGTAGGATTGTCTTCTTACCCTACATTAGCTTGAATCAAGTGTAACACCCTAGATATACGGTTAAGTGTGACTTAAGATGATTGAAATGACTACTTGTATCACCAAGGTGTTCAAGAAGCTCATTTGTTGAAAACTTCCTAGTTAAGCGTGTTTGGCTCGGAATTGTCTTAGGATGCGTGAGCTCCTGGGAAGTTTTTCCAGGTAGTGTGTGAGCAAGGATGAAGCATGCGGAATGACCCATGATGATTTTTGAGGCCAGTCGTCGATCCTTGAAACTATTTTTGCTAATAGTCGCAGCCTAAGAGGGGTCAAGGCGTTACACATGGTATCAGAGCTGGCCCACGATTGTGAGCTGCACCAGTGGATTGGAGATCCATTGGAAGTCACCTAGTCGGATAAAGGTTCTGGATTAGATTGAGGCACAACGAAGATATTGTGTGCATGAGTAGGGGTGATTGTAACATCCAAAATATATGGTTAAGTATAACGTAAGAAATTAAGATGATTGAAATCTCTGAGAAAATTCAACAAATCAGACTAAAGTAAATTAATCAGTGAACTAATCATATTCTTATCTTTGTCTTTCTCATTCCCGACCAACACCATTACTCTGGACCACTGACACATTAAACCCATCTCACCTTGCCTTGACTCTCGGATTTGAGCTCAATCACAACCACTAATGACGCCCATAACCGTCACCAGCTCTAGTTCATCACTAACCCTAATACTTATTGGGAATCACCTCCCAAACCACTATTATGGATGATACAATTACCCATAAACCACCACATAAATATGTACCCATACAGTTGCCCCGGCCACACAAGCACCAATTAGAAATCGCAATGGTGCGACTACTAAATCACTGTTGACTCCATTGTTACCAAAAACACCTGCAACAACTATCTTTGAGCCTGAATCGCCTGTTGGTTGTCACCGTTGAGCCTCTTAAGTTGTCACTTTAGTATCCAAAACTAGTCTTTTTCTTCTATGATATTTTACATGAAATATAAGGAGAAGAGAAAAAGTTGAGGGTTGAAACTTAAAGAGTTAATTTGTTGGGTTGAGTATGATTATGCACTGTTGTCATCACCAATTGATTGGAATACTTCTTCTACCGCTATTGCTTCCTCACCAAGACTAGCTAGCGTCATTGCCTTTAACTCTTCACCTTTAGCTCTGTTTCCAGCATGAAATGGATCGAGAAACAAGGATGGAGAAAGAGGCCAGGACTTTTTTTAATTAATTTAATATTTTTCATAGATGATAATTCGTCAATTTTTTATCTGAATTTAGTGACACAAATTCTGTAAAAATGGAACTTTTTTTATCAACATAATCATTAACCACAGTAAAAACTTTATATGTTATCCAAGTATTTATGTGGAATTCGGTGTTATTCAACAAGAATAATAAGTTTAGTGTCAATTAACATAGCCTTAGAAGTGGAGAGAATAATATATATTGGTAGAATTTTCTAAAGAAGAACATGATGATAAAGCTTGACAAAAAGCGATGGGCACAACAATAGTAAATGTTATTCACTTCGTGTTGCATTATATATACGTGAATATAAATTTAAAGTGTAAAAGTAAGAGAAGAAATGAAATGTACCTTCAGTTTGTGTTGATGTTAATTAAATGTATATGAATAATCTATGCATAATTGTTTACATATGAGGACATAAGAGAATAATAGTAAGTGTGCCATGTGATTGGTCCATTCGATCTCCTTTAATAGATTTGAGTAGATGTGTTTCTAGAAGAAGACATTGAAGCATAATCTTTTTCTCTTCAAAGAAATTAAGCGAGTAAAGTTTGTTGATATTTTGAGGAGAAAATACTTTTATATATATATATATATATATATATATATATATATATATATATATATATCGATTGGGGCTTGTTTTAGTAGCAACTTCTCCATTCTTCAGTCCCATTCCCATCCCTCCATGGTTCAACTTTTAGGGGGCATTACTCTTTACCAAGATGTGGAAGTGTGTTGAATGGAAGGTGTTGACTCTATATAGGGTATTGACATCCTCTATCATGTCCGTTATGAAGTTGTTGGGTTAGTGTATCCCTGAAATAGTTGACCTGATATGTTGAATTTGTTGTATAAATTTACTATCATCATATTCGTAATGAAAAATATTATCCTGAAAATTCAACCATGACAATTAATATGTTTCAATTCCAAATAAAATATCCAACAATGTGAATATGTTTTCAATCTGTGGGCAAGAGGGGATAGCTTTCTATTTGTTGAAAATGTAATTACTTCTCCCCATTAATTACAAGTGCACCTCTGAAAGTAATCTACATACACTTTTCATCCAAATGTCCATTTTTCTAATTACCTTGTTCCTTTTTATTTATAAATTTTAAATTTCAAATATTTAAAATATCCATATTACCCTTAATTAATAAAAGAAAATTTTATTTTACCTTTTAAAATTCTCATTTATTCCTTGTTGGGTTTATGGCCCAAAAATCAACTGAAGGAATAAGACGCTGGTGGGGGGGTGTCTTGACGCCACCAGGGGGTCTTTCCTACCACCCAGCGCTTTGTTGCGGTAACGAAGGACAAAGACGTTGCCGGGGTTTTTTGGCGCCACTAGAGCTTGATCCAGTAACCAACAATGAGGTGATGCGGCTAGCGTCCTTCAGACGCTGCCAGCGTCTCGGCTCCATTATTTCAGCGGCGGCGCTTTTTTGTTTATTTCTAGGTTTTTGTAATATTTAACCTAGTTTCTTTTATCCTTCTTTCTACTATAAATATAGGTCATTGTTAACCTATTCTATACGCACATTGAGAGCATTCTTCACCTTTACCCCATCCCTAGGTTGTGAGAGTCCTTTAGAGAGTTAGTCTGTCTTCAGTATATTCCAGTTGCGCTATTAACCCCTTGTGATCGTGTCATCGATCCCCTTGCGTTATATAGCCCCTTGGGATCTCTCTTGTAATCTCTCCCCTTATACTAGTGGATTATTGCTCCGTTGCCGTCCGTGGTTTTTTCCCGTTTTGGGTTTCCACGTAAATCGTGTGTCTTTATACTCTCTATCTTTTAATTACTGATCTTGTTATATTTCTTCTCAATTTATACGTCCTGATAATTATCTCTTCCGCTGCAAATACTAGGCTATATTTTATCTCGATCCTAACAAGTGGTATTAGAGCGAGGTCTAATCTTTTTTCTGCCTACAGGATGTCCGTTGTTAAGTTTGATATTGAGAAGTTCGACGGTGTGATCAGTTTCAGTATTTGGAGAGTTCAGATGAAAGCCATTCTTACTCAGAATGGATTGAAGAAAGAATTGGATGGGAAGTCCAAAAAGCTTGAAGATATGAGTGACGAAGTTTGGTAGGATCTTGATGACAGGGCTCTTACGGCAATCCAATTATGTCTAGCACCTCAGGTTCTCCGCGAGGTGTTGAACAAAACTACTGCTGCAGATCTTTGGTCGGCCTTGGAGTCTCTCTACATGACTAAAAGTCTTGCCAACAAAATCCGTCTCAAAGAACGTTTATATACGTTCTCCATGGCTGAAGGTACTCCTATTCAAAAACATCTTGATGAATTCAAGTCCATTATTATTGATCTGGCAAATTTGGAGGTTGAAATTGATGATATGGACAAGGCTATTTTGTTGGTTGTCTCTTTGCCCCATTCATACAAGCACTTTAAAGAAATCATGTTATATTCTAACAAAGAAACCCTATCTTTCGAGGATGTCAAATCTAATTTGATGTCTAAGGAAAAATTTGATCTTGAAGTGCGTTTTGAAAAAGCTGAAGGCTTGATTGTCAGATGTGAAATTACTAATAATGGGGGTTCTAGTGATAAAGTCAGGTCGAAATCTAAAGGGCGATCCAACGCTACCTGTCGCTACTGTCGTAAGCTTGGTCATAATGTATCTGAGTGTTATAGCCTGAAAAGAAAGTTGGAAAAGGAACAAATTCTAAAAGAAGCTCAGAACAAGGCTGAAGCTGATATTGTTGAAGATGAAAATGATTCCGAAGGCTTTCTTGTTACTCCTCCTGGAGGAGACAATAAGTTTCATTGGGTTCTTGATAGCGGTTGTACTTATCATATGTGCCCTCACAAGGACTGGTTTTCTGCATATGATTATATTGATTTGGGTGTTGTTCATATGGCCAACAGTGCTCAAAGCAATGTTCTTGGGATTGGTACTACTGATATCAAGACTCATGATGGAGTTTTAGGACTCTTACGGGCATTCAGCACACTCCTGATTTGAAGTGCAATCTCATCTCTCTCAGCACTCTCGAATCCGAGGGTTGCAGGTATTCAGCTAAAGGTGGAGTTTTGACCATATCTAACGGTCAAACTTTATTCAAAGGTTCCAGGCAAGGCGGTCTTTATGTTTTACAGGGTTCTACTTCTACAGGTTCTACAGCCAGTCCCACAACCTCATCACTTACTGAGTTCAAGGGTGATTTGAATTCAGTCGATGCTCATCACTTCTGATCGCCCTTCGGGGCTCTACGGCGGTACCAGAGATTTTGGCCCAAGGTGGAGATTGTTGAGTTTATGGCCCAAAAATCAACTGAAGGAATAAGACGCTGGTGGGGGGGTGTTTTGAGGCCACCAGGGGGTCTTTCCCACCATCCAACGCTTTGTTGCGGTAAAGAAGGACAAAGACACTGCCGGGGTTTTTTGGGCGCCACTAGCGCTTGATCCAGTAACCAACAATGAGGTGACGCGGCTAGTGTCCTTCAGACGCTGCCAGCGTCTCGGCTCCATTATTTCAGCGGCGGCGCTTTTTTGTTTATTTCTAGGTTTTTGTAATATTTAACCTAGTTTCTTTTATCCTTCTTTCTACTATAAATATAGGTCATTGTTAACCTATTCTATACGCCCATTGAGAGCATTCTTCACCTTTACCCCATCCCTAGGTTGTGAGAGTCCTTTAGAGAGTTAGTTTGTCTTCATTATATTCCCGTTGTGCTATTAACCCCTTGTGATCGTGTCATCGATCCCCTTGCGTTATATAGCCCCTTGGGATCTCTCTTGTAATCTCTCCCCTTATACTAGTGGATTATTACTCCGTTGTCGTCCGTGGGTTTTTCCCGTTTTGGGTTTCTACGTAAATCGTGTGTCTTTATATTCTCTATCTTTTAATTACTGATCTTGTTATATTTCTTCTCAATTTATACATCTTGATAATTATCTCTTCCGCTGCAAATACTAGGCTATATTTTACCTTGATCCTAACATTCCTTTCTTTCCTTAAATAAGGGTTATATTTGTCCATACATAATTTTTTTCACTCTACTCCCTCCGTCCCAAATTAATTGGTATTTTGACTAAACTTTGACCGTTAATTATTTATCAATTACAATGAGTTACAATATGAAACTACCTCCATTGTAATTTTTAATAAAACATCTTTCTAATAACGGTAATTTCATATTGGTACTCATTGTAATTTGTTAGTAACTAGTATTTAGCCCAATATCAATTAATTTGGTACGAAGGAAGTATTTTCAAAACACATTGATTTTGTAAAATTAATTTTTTTGACATTTAAAAAAAGACTTGAGAGTATTTTCCTTTATTTATTTATCGAAATTATTATTTACGGATGCTTAAAAGAATAATTATATATTTATGGTGAATTTATATGTTAGAACTTAGAATTCTTAAAAGGGAAATTGGATTCTAATAATACGAACTTTGCGCCATATAAGGCTTAATAATACGAACTTTCGATTTGATTCTTAATAATACGAACTTTGACCCCCTGTTACCCACAATAACACGCCACCGAGTTAGAGTTTTTTTGACTCGCCGGTAAAATGACTTGGCAGCCGCGGCATGTGCTCCCTCATGTTTGACATTGCCACCTCAGCCATTGACAAAAAAAAATGTCAACTGACCCTTTTATTTTTTTCCTTTTATTTTTTAACCCCTTCTCTCTCTCTCTCTCTCTCTCCGTTGCAGATGGATTTCCAGCCTCCTGCTTCTTCTTCTTCTTCTCATCACTCTCTCATTTCTCTCCGTTGCAACATTCAAACCCAGAAACCTAATTGATTAATTAATTCCATCAGCAACTGAAATTCAAGCAAAATAGCTTTTAATTTGGAAATCACCCAAAATTCTATCAGAAAATCCAAAATTCATCCAATTTTATATATCCAAGCTAAACTTAGAAATCACCCAAAATTCATCCAAGTTTATAAACCCAGAAGAAAAATTCAAGAATTACCTGTAATTCTATTAGAAAATCAAAACCAGAAAGATAACTTCACAAGCAATCAAATTCAACAAAATATCAAAACCCAAATTTCATCCGAACTTTCACAAACCTGAGCGAAATTCACGAATTACCCAAAATTCATCCAAACTTTCAAAAACCGGAAAGATAACTTCACAAGCAATCAAATTCAAACAAAATATCAAAACCCAAATGGTTTCCACTTAGAAATCACCAAAATTCATCCAACTTTCAAAACCGGAAAGATAACTTCACAATTAACCAAAATCCAACAAAATACCAAAACCGGATATTCAAACCCCAAAATTACCGGATGAAATTCGAGTTTCGATCTTGATTGAGGCCCAACAAGCTCCTTGACACGATTAATGGCTTCTTGGCACGAATTATCGAGATTATCGATGACAACAACCTAAAACCCTCCTTCGTGGTGAAGAACACAGTGGGTACCCACAAAACCTGCTCCTCCAGTTACTAGAATGTTCCTTTCTTCGGACCCCATGATTTCTGAAACAGAGTAGAAAAGGAAACAGGGGAAGAAATGAGAGAGTGATGAGAAGAAGAGGAAGAAGAAGCAATTTGGGGGGAGGCTGGAAATCTATCTACAACGGAGAGAGAGAGAGAGAGAGAGAGAGAGAGAGAGAGAGAGAGAGAGAGAGAGAGAGAGAGAGAGGGTTAAAAAATAAAAGGGAAAAAAAATAAAAGGGTGAGTTGGCATTTTTTTTGGTCAATGGCTGAGGTGGTAATGTCAAATATGAGGGAGCACATGGCGCGACTGCCAAGTCATTTTACCGGCGAGTCAAAAATACCCTAACTCGGTGGCGTGTTACTATGGGTAACAGGGGGTCAAAGTTCGTATTATTAAGAATCAAATCGAAAGTTGGTATTATTAAGTCTTATATGACCCAAAGTTCGTATTATTAGAATCCAATTACCCTTCTTAAAAACTAAAATGTGGTTGTAGAATTTAGTGATGCGGATGAACTTTTTTTTGTGCTCAAAGGTACATGAACAAATATGGGATTATTCTAAGCTTTTATTCTGAGCATTGAGGAGATTTACTTGGCTTTAGGAAGATATGAGCTATGTTATGTAGGACACCACTTGAGCTACTTTAGGTACTAAAAAATATTACAAACAAATATTCTCTAAAATATTGATTATAAAGTACAGCCACGCTTTTAATAAATATTCTCTAAAATATTATAAAGTACAACCACAAAAACTCAAATAGTGAAAACTTATCTCTTAAGGGCTTGTTTGGAGAGAAAAGTGGAATGGGTTGGGCATGGAATTAGAATCCTAGGGGGTTGGGTATGGAATTAGAATCTTAGGGGGTTGAGTATGGAATTAGAACCCTGAAATGAAAGTGTATGGTGAGCAGTGGAATGGAATTAAAACTATAGTCACAGTATTTGTTATAATAATAATAATAATAATAATAATAATAATAATAATAATTATTATTATTATTATTATTATCATTATTATTATGACAATAATAAAATTTTAATAATTATCAATTATTAATTAGTTATTATTATATATTAATTAACAATATTTTTACTAAAAATTATAAATTATTATTTTTTAATAATTAATAATTATTATCAATGGAAAATAATTAACTATAATAATAATTAATTAATTTTTAATTGTTGACATTTTTGTCAATTAGTAATTTTATTATATTAATTATTAATAATTATAATTATTTATTAATTATTAATAATTATCAATTATTATTAAATAATTATAATAATTACTTATTAATTATTAATATATATGTTTATTATTAAGTATTAACTATTAATTACTAATTTTCATATTACTAAATTACTAATTATTATAAATTAATATTAGTTAAAAACATTTAATAATTCATTATTAGTAATAATTATTAGTATTTACATTTATAATAATTATTTTTATTTTTATTATAATTATTATTAATAATTATAATTATAATTATAATTATTTTTATGATTATTATTATTATTTTATTATATTATTATTATAAATTTTTATAATTATTATTATAATTATTATTAATTAATAATAATAATTATTATTATTAATAATTATTATTATGATTATTATTATTTATTATAATAATTATTATAATTATAATTATTAATTATTCATAAATTTAATTATTATTATTACAAATTAATTATAATTATAATTTTTATTTTTATTATTAATTAATAATTAATAAAAATAATTATTAATAATTATAATTAATAATAATAATAATATTTATTAATAATTATAATCATAATTATTATAATTATTATTATTAATTATTAATAATTATAGTTATAATTATAATTATAATTATAATTATTATTATTATTATCATTATTATTATTATCATTATTATTATTATTATTATTATTATTATTATTATTATTGGTTTTGTTGTTGTTGTGAAAGAAAAGGGATAACCTATTCCCCCCACATTTGGGAGGTTTCTAATCCCCTTATTTGGGAGGGATAGCAAATCCCTAGGGATTGCAATTCCATTCCAGAAACTGCTCTCAAAACAGAAAAAACAGGAACTAAAACCCATTCTTACTCAATTCCATTCCTGTTTTGCTCACCAAACAAGCCCTAAGTTATGTTCTTTTGTGGGATTAACAACACTGACCTTAATAATCTACCACATTTAGCTATTTTTCACATATTATCCAAATTGTAGCTATTTTTTTTCAATTCTGACTTAAATTAACCCAATTTGAAATATAATATTGATAATTTTTTAGAAATTTGAAAAAGATTAATAATCTACTAACCGCTGCCTCCGCCACCACCATTGTCTGCCCTCACATGTCATTGCCAACCGCTGCTTCACCTATATTCCTCACATGTCAGCTATTTTTCACATATTATCCAGTCATTGACCTATTCACCGCCACACGGCCATCGACAGCCTAGGAAGAAGGTCATGTTATTTTTGTTGGTAAGAATAAGTAAGGTTATGTAGTTTAGGTATGATTGGATAAATTTAAAAGGTATAAATAAATTTATTTTATTTTATTTTATTTTATTTATTTGTTTGTTTAATTTTTTATATTTGTGGCTAATAATGCCTAAAGCAATATTCTTTGGATTAGTAATGTTAATATCAAGGCTGATGATGGTGTTATAAAGACTCTTACTGACCTCCGGTATATTCATGATTTGAAGTATAATCTCATCTCCTTGGGCACTCCTGAATCTGAGGGTTGTAGGTATTCAACTGAAGGTGGAGTTTTGACTCTAAAGGTCAAATTTTACTCAAACGTTCCAGGCAAGTCAATCTTTTTATTTTGCAAGTGGGGTTCTACGATCGATTCTATGACCCTATCTCTTGTTGAGTTCAAGTCTAACTTGGGATTAGTTGATGCTCATCACATCTGATTGCCCTTTAAAGTTTTGTCGTATGGGGCTTAACCTTTCAGGGTTCTTTAGCTATATTGGAGAATTTATTCCCAAAGTGGAGTGTGTTTGGGTTTTTTCCCAAATTATACTTTCCTTTCTCAACTGATGAATAATTTTAAAGTATGATATTTCATAATACCTTATTATTGTCATATAATTAGAATTTCTATAACATGCCTTGGAAACTTACATCCTTGATGGCAAGTCTGACAATAATATTTTTAAGTTAATTTATGGGTTGTACTTATTATAAATACAAGTTATTATCAACTCATTTCCACACTTGTATTGATAGTCTTTTCACCTCTAACCATCTCTAGGTTGTGAGAACATTTTGTGAGTTATTACTTTGCCTTCATATTATTTTGGTTATACTATAAGCCGTTTGAGATATCTCTTGTAATATCTCCCCTTATAGTAATGGATTATTGCTCCGTTCCCATCGGTGGTTTTGGATTTCCTCATAAATCTGGTGTCTTTAGGCTCTCATATTTAAAATACTGATATTGTCATAATTTTTTTTCAATCTATATATACATTTGATAATTTTCTTCTGCTACAATACCAGACTCCTATATTTATTCCTAAGTCCTAACACTTTGCTCCACAAATATCTTTTGCAATGTACCATTTTCACTTTGTTCACCTATTTCATGCCTTCTTTTCCAAATTATACCCTTCATGTTCATCATCTCAACTCTTTATTTCCAATTCTCTACAAATCTAAAAACACCTATAAAATTGATAAAATAACCGAAATGAAATGAACATGAATAATAAATGTAAAAATCACTAAATTCTCCATAGATTTACAATATTAACCAAGTGAAGAGGAAAAAATGAGGAGGGAAATTTATAAAATCAAGGTCTAATAACAAGGTTATACTTGCATGTATTACCACAATGATTATAAATCCATGGTTTTTAAATTCTAACTAGGGATGGCAACGGGGCGGATCGGGGACGGGGGAGTATATCCTCGACCCCATCCCCGTCCCCATCCCCCCTTCAGGGAATGATTCTTGCCCCATCCCCATCCCCGCGGATTCCCTATCCCCAACGGGGATCCAACGAGGAATTTTTAAAGCTATCCAAAATCTAACCAAATTTTAATCGGGCCTGATTTTTAATTGAATCCAGTTTTTAACCGGTTCAAAATACAACATATTTAACTTGCTCAAGCAATAATACATCAAAACAAACAATAATACATCAACAAGTGTTATTCGGAAAAAAAATACAAAAATACATCCTCCTCAAGTGTGAATGAGTAGCATACATACTCCTCAAGTTTAATGATAAACATAAATTAAACTAAAATACAAATAAAAAGCATAAACAGTGGGGGTGGGAGATTTTTGAAAATTTAATGACAAACATCAAGTTTAATGACAAATATGAAGCTATTAATATATATATTGAATTAGAATAAAGGTTATTTGGTAATTTTAAAATTTCCAGGGACAGAGATTCGGGGATGGGGACAGAGAATTTTCCCCGATGGGGACGGGGATGGGGAAAAATTTGTCCCCATCCCCACCCCGTCCCCGAGCGAATTTGAAAAATCGTCCCCATCCCCGACCCCATCCCCAACAAGGGTGGAGATTTTTCCCCAAAGCGGGGTGGGTCCAGCATTGTCATCCCTAATTCCAACTGCATGTATATCATAGTGACTTCTATCATGAAACTCAAAGAGTGTAAATTAATTTTCATGTAAAAGATAGCTTACATTTGAATATTTCAAACAATAATTACATGATTCTAGATATAATATTATTATTGCTAATTAATTTCTCATATGGGTTTCAAAAAAAAAAATTAATTTTTCATGTGACCTTAGCCACTGCCCACTATGTAATATCTATTACACTCAACAAATCAACAAATGGAGGAATCCGGACTTGTTCGTTGCACATTGCCGAAAGAAAACATTATTATTTTGCAATTTAAAAATATATTCGAAAAAATATAAGTTGTCAAATTAACTGCGAAATATAACACGATCCTTTGTTGGAGAGCATTTGACACTCTTTGTTTACGGAGCCCCCTTTCATAATGCAGCCTAGTCCAGCAGCTCACAAGAAGGCTCTCCCTCGCTTAGTCAGTTTTTTTTGTCCTTTAGTAGATTTTAATTTTCTTTTTCATTTTCTTGTATGATTGGGATTTGTGGACCCCCTTTGAGCCGTTTGTGGACATGTTTAGGAATGCGTCTTATGCTCTTATTTTGAACTGGTGGACATTTTTTTTGCCTTTTGAAGAGGAGCGGGTGGACATTTGCTCCATGTAGATAGAGCACACAGTTTCTGCGTTTCCAATTCATCCCATTTTTTTTTGAAAAAAAATCGTGTATGGTTGTAAATCTTTTATCCGCATTTGGTTATTAATAAACTCGGATGAATATTTAGACTAAATATTTATCTTTTGTCATTGTCCATCTTTGATTTTGATTGAAATTTAGATTCGTTCAAATTGAATGTCCCAATTCATCACCCAATTATGTATCACCTTTTTTTTTTACTATTTAGTTGAAGTTTTATCTATTTACCAGAGTCAGGTGAAGCAATATACGGAGCGAGGATGACATTGGCAGCCCTTTAATTGTGAGATTGGGGCTACATATGCTATTGGATAATCTTTCTTATCTACTTCTCAGTTAAAGTAGTATAGTGTATTTTTGTTAAAAAATAATTTAATTTGACGAAGGTCCGGAAATCACTCCACCTAATTGTTTAACAGTAGTCTGCGATGAATATTGAATGCAGTTCTTGACTCTCGCAAAGCACATGACCAACTATTACGATAACACAAGGAATCTGCACTAGCTTTCCCACCAAGAAGCTTCAATGCTAAATGCCGAGCACATGAACCTACCAGACACTGCTGCACTAATCAGAATCTCGCATGCGGAAATTGCACTTCATCCCTTTGCCAATTTTTAACTGCTTTTATTTGCCTACAGTACAGATGCTCATCAATTCAGGTATTCCATAAGCTACTATGCTAGATCCGAGGATTTCAACAACGGTCACGACTATCAAACATAGTTTAATATTGAAATTGCCTTTAATGTCTACCAGTGTCCACTATATATACTACCACATTAAACATTATCAAGCGTCTTCAACTGCAGGCTTGTCCTTGTTCCAGTTCCAGAAACCATGTCGCGCAGACGAACAAGTTTGCTCGCTGCTCTACTCCTAATGCTGTCAATTTCTCTGAAACATGGTAAATGTTCCTGCTTGTCATTCAAATTTACATTATCAACATTGTTTTGTTTGTTTCTAACTGTTTTGATTAATATAATAACAATGATTTGTATGTGGAGCAGTAGTGATTACAGAAGGGCAGCTGGAAGAATGGTGTGTGGCGGACCCACAGGCATCAGACGAGGAGCTAAAGAGGGCATTGGACTGGGCGTGTGGGAAAGGAGGAGCAGATTGCAGTAAGATTCAGGAAAACCAAGCTTGCTACCTCCCCAACACATTCAAGGACCACGCTTCGTACGCCTTCAACAGCTACTATCAGAAGTACAAGCACAAGGGTGGCAGTTGTTACTTCAATTCTGCTGCTATGGTCACCAGCCTTGATCCTAGTAAGCTCCCAGCCTCACCCTATTAGTTTATGTGTTTTTTCTTTGATATGCAATTTTTTACATATACGCAGCACTGGATGTAGATAATTGGACCGTTGCATTAAATTAGACATTCTTACTAATATTTTAAACCTTCTTTTTAGGATATCAACTCAACATAAATATCCAAAACCCACATATCCACCTATATGCAACTTGATAGTGATATGTGTTCCTTGCTTTATACTTGCAGGCCACGGGGAATGCAAGTACGAATATATGCCTTGAGTTCAATTCAAAGGATTACACGAAACAGAGACAGCTACATTTTCTCTGTTTTTTCTTTTATTTTTTCTTTTTCTAGATTGTTATTCTAAGTTCATTGAGTTCCACGTGAATTGGGTGCTTGTTTTTCCTTGTATGTTGTCTTCTAGATCGAATACATAATTCACTTATTTAACAAGCTTAATTGAAAAAGTCAAGATGGAGCTTATTGCCATCTCTTGTCCGTTTTGGAGTGCTTGTCCCTAATCAAGTATGCAATTTTTGACTTGATGCTTGGTGGATCATATATTTTAATAAAGGTAGATGGCATTGAAATTGAAATTAAGACTGAGATTCACACGAGCGTTATCACTTGTAAGGACATGTTTGGCTTTGTTAAGTTGAGATTTGTAGTATTTTTTTGGGAAGCATATTGTAAAAGCATTTGCATCTATTAACAATTAAGAAAACGTGTCATGCTGCTAGATATGATAATTACATAAGGTGGACCATTCCCCGAACTATAGAGCACCATGATTCCATCAATTATCACTTCGTGTTTAATTTTCAGTTGAACTTTTTATTTGCTAATTTCTGATGGGTTATGTCACTTATGTGTGTTATAGTTGGGCTGAAATACACAATACAGTAGTCTCAGCTCCAATATCTAATTGGGTTATTGACTATGAAGGACGACCCAGTAAGGGTAATTCCTTCAAAGTCTCCCCAGGACAATAAGGTCCTTATTTGCAAAAATTGGTAGGCCTCCTCCTGGGGAGACCTTGAAGGAATTACCTTTACTGGGCTGTCCTTCATAGTCAATAACCCTATCTAATTTCTATGATAAGTGGGTCATTCAAGTCGACTAGGTTGTGTTGACTTAGGTTAGGTCATGTTCTTAAAACACTGCATAATTTGCATCTACTAATATTGGTAATTTGAGATTTTTGCTCTAAATTAGGTCATATTTGAATTGATATTTTGATCAGGTCACGAGCAGTTTATTAGTAAAATTGCACTATCTTATTCAATATTGAGTTGAATTTTTGTAAAGGGCTTACCCATACGTATATAGATCAAGCTTGGTCAAATTTTAGTATGACATGTAATTATTTTATGAAGAAATGTGTTCATCCTTTTGATATTTTAAATACTTGTGTTTTCTACTTTCACTTAACTTACCAAGTTTTACTTTACTCAAACTTCTTGTACCTTAGAAAAGAACATCCTAAGATGACTGACTACTTGACTTGTAAAATTAGTACCAACACTTAACTGATTAGGCCGAGTTATGTCATGACTAGCTCATTAACATAGATGGTCGTGTAATTTTTTCTAAGTAAATGGGTAGATATGTAGGAAGCCAACTTTAATCCAATATTTAAGATAGAGTGCATGTATTTTTAATAAAAACCTACAACAATAACAGTTTTTCATTCACGGTATTAGCAATATATATTTAACTAAATTAAAAATTAAATTTAATGTAAAAGTAACTTATGATTTTGTTCTATTTAACCCAGCCCATTTGTTCTATTTAGAAATCTATTCAATGGAGCGACCTGATCCAGTCCATTTGTTCTATTTAACCAAGCCCACGGGCCGCACCTAACCGACCGGTCCGACCTGTTTTCCAAATTTAAGCGGGAAGGCCCGGCATAAACAGGAGCTCATATTCGCGAAAACTGCAAGTGTTAATGTATGCCATAGAGGTCTCCTGCGTAAGCATCCATTTCTAAACAATCGCAAAGTTTTCTCTCCTTTCCCCCTCTTCTTCCTCAGGTAACTCCTCTCTTATCTCTCTACTATGCTCTATTTTTGTTTCCCTGTTGGATTGTATCTTTCATTTCACCCAATTTCGTCAATTTTGCAGTTGCATGTTGTAATTTCCTCGATTTCTGTAGCTTTGCTATTTCCTCCCCTAGAAGTGGTTTATTTGTTGATTTATTCATCTCTCTGCTGAAATTGGGCTATTTGTCGGAATTTTAGCTTAGGATCCCTAATTCCGTCGGCATTTTTGGGGGTATTCTCTGTTCATTCAATTCCTTTTTATTTATTTGCTGTGGGGCATTTTCCTTTCCAAACAACAAAAAAAAACTAAAAATTGAAATTGAGGGCGTACAGAAATCAGTCAAAGTAATGCCTTGAAGGGCTACAACTCACTAGAAGTTGGACGAACACCTAAATAAGCTTAAAATACACCAATTAGACTCATCTTTAACGCCCAATAATGTAACAGGGAATGAATTTGTATGATCTATATGGGGGATAAAGATTGTATGGGGAAATATATGGAGATGGAATCGTTTGTAGCTTTTTAGTGTTTAGGGACCCAAATCAAACTTATTGTGATGCATATGATGAATGTGATTTTGTTTTCCAAATTGGTGTATCACCCAAATACATTTTATTTAGGGTAAATTTGCCAGCTCATTGGGTGCCTATCACGGTAACCATCAGTAAGCTTTATAGGCCGGGGAGGAGAGGTCCCAAACTGCCTTTGACAAACATGGCCCCTCATTCCTACAAAGTCCACCTAATGGAATGTTGTGGGCGATTGTCACTTGGCTACCACCCAAAGTATATGGAATGTGCTTCTTGAATGAATATGTTTGCACGGTAGGTTAAATGGACTACTACAAGTGATTTTTTACGTGGCTGATTTTTTTTATTTTTTTTTTATAGTTGGAAGCCAAAAAGGCTATAAAGCATCAAGAAGCTACAAAATATCTGCAAAACAGCAAAAACAGCATGAACAAAACCCGAAAATAAACTGCAACAGCTCAAGACAACTACAAACACCTACAAACAGCAAAGAAACCACCCAAAAAGCAATTCACTTCTTGGTTGGTAAAATCTTTAACCCGCGCGGCTGATTAGTTTATTGAGAGAGTGAGGTCTTGTGAGACTTGTAGTTGCAGCACATGTCTCCTTTCATAGCTGTCATGTACTCATGTCTGGGTCAGAAATACATGATCTATAACTCTACTTTTTATTTGACCAATTAGACTGAAACATCAGATACAGAAATTACACAGTATTGTTACTGGTATGTGTTCCAATAGTTGAATTTTCATTATCTTTGCTTCTATCAGTTCTAAGAGTTCAACATTGTTGGTAAATATCTGTTTGTATGGTTTACTTTTCATGACTTCTGCATCACCTAGTATTAGTGAGTTGTGCATTAGCCCTTGACTTGGAGTATGATTATGTCCAAGGCCTAGAAAATGCTGTTCTGTCTCAGATTAATCCAGATCAGGTGTCATGCTTGCTGATGAGACATCAACTATTTTCTGGTCTGGGGTGGTTCATTTATGATTTTTAATAGGGGTTGAATTGCTGGGCCAATAGATTTGCATAATAAGAGTAAAGTTCATTCCATGCTTGGTTTGTTGCGTTAATATGGATTGGAGTGGGGTCAGTGTTTGGGATTCCATGCTGGTTGAGTCTGACATTCCAGGAATCCAGGCTATTCAAGGGATTCAAGCACCTTAATTGTGTACTTGTTATGTTACTAGGTCTGTACTGTTCAGAGCTTACGTGCTGCGGCTTCTGTTCCTTGAAATGGCCTTTGGCATGAGAATCACATATATTAATTTGTGTTGGTACTATGCTCCAGGAACACCAAAACTTCTGAAAAGAGCATGGGAAAATCAGCGGGGGATGAAATCATCCTTAGCTACAATGATGCAGTACTTAGACGATCGGATTTGGATATTCTTAGTGGCCCGTACTTTCTCAATGACCGTATCATTGAGTTCTACTTCAGCTACCTATCGTCAACCTATCCTTCTGATGACATCCTTCTAGTTCCACCTTCAATTGCTTTCTGGTTACAGAACTTCCCAGATGAAGAAAGCCTCAAAGCTTTCATTGAACCTCTGAATCTGTCAACCAAAAAGCTCATCCTTTTCCCCGTAAACAACAATGAAGACGTCACCGTAGCAGAAGGTGGGAGTCATTGGAGTTTACTAGTGTTCTATAAAGAGGATAATGTGTTTGTTCATCATGATAGCTTTCAAGGGTTAAACAGCGCATCTGCTAAAAGGCTTTACAAGCCTGTGGCTTTGTTCACAGCGTGCCAGGATTCTGAAACCCGGTATGTAGAGCCGAAGTGCTCTCCACAACAACAAAATGGGTATGATTGTGGGTTGTTTGTGATTGCGATTGCAAGAGTTCTGTGCAGTTGGTACACGAGTCGCGGGAGTGTGGATAAGGATGAGCTCTGGTTTTCTGTTGTGAAGGAACAGGTCACACCATCGGCTGTTTCAAAGCTCAGGAGTGAGATTCTGGATCTGATTAAAGGACTCATGAAGGAGAAGTGACCTTTGAAATTTTGTGAATGATCTGTCTGTAGAATTTGTAACCCTGTGGAAGCCATCTTTAGATATTCTGACTTGTTGAGGGGATGCTAATTGGATGTATGCGCATACTGAATCCGAAGTGTGAGATCTGTTGGGTTCTGTTGGCACTGCAGCCATTGAATTCTGGTAGGGTGCAAGATTGCAAAGAAACTGCTAAAGGGTGCCCTATTTAGGAAATTACAGTTAATTAGGGAATCGCGTTTCTCTAATGTATTTAGATCTCTTTTTGTTTTTGGATGGCTCTATTGTATTTTGATAAGAGCAATGGTTACAATGCTACTTTGATAAGGATCTCCTGGTGTTTATCTGAATTGTTGATAGAATTTACAATGCTATTTTGATAGAATTTACAATCATCATAGGCAAATGTATTTATGAAACGAAGCAAATATACCCGTAAGAAAATCGATCAGTTTTAATTATAGATATTGTATATTAATATAATTCATGAATGAATTAACCAGCTTGAATACTAGAATCATGTAGAAAAGGAAGGCCGCAACCTCCACAGAAAGTGGCCAAACATGGCGGACTCTTGATAGCATCTGGTCACCAAACCACCTCTGAGCAGCGGTGGCAGGAAGAGCCAAACCCCGGTGGCCACCACGAAGCCCACCGTAGCAGGGCCAGAGATCCACCGCGAGAGCCTCCATCCCCGGCCAGCCAATGCCTTCTTGACAATGACCTCCGCGCTGATGCAGCACCCATGCAGCAGGAAGAACTGTGTCGCCTCCAGTGTCGGCTTCTGCCTTCCCAAGTAGTAGAACATCAGTTCATGCATGGCTCCCGACACCATGAACGTGGCCAACACTGCCACCAGTGGGGCTGACTTTCGCCCCACGACTCGGGTCGAGTAATCCAGTGTGGGCAGGTACACCGTCACCCATAGGATCTTGCTCACCATCAGGTTCCATCTCCTTCCCCAGAAGTCCTGGAGTGAGGTGGCCAACAAGGGCTCCTTGAACTGGGGCTCCAACTCGCAACCTAGGACGACACTCCCTGATTTCGCGAATAATGCTAAGATTGTTTCTAAGGCCACGTATATGTGCAGAAAGTAGACTATCATCAACACTTTCGGATGTATGTAGTCACCGTACTTGTAAACACCAATGATGAGAAAGCAAAGGGCTACTTTGATGCAACTCCAAGCTGACTTTGCAGTACTCTTTGTGGGATTTTGAGGAGGTGGGCATGCCTTATTTTCTGATTTCTGAGCTGGGTTTCTCTTGTTTTTTGATTGTTTACAGTGGATTATTTGAATGGGTAAGCAAGCAAGCGCGAGGAAACGAGGGAAGGATGTTGAAGATGAATCAGTAGAGGGAGGACAAAGAGGACCCTTATCAAAAGCGAAAAGCAAGAGCTTGAAGTTGGCAAGCCAAGCAATGAAGAAGGCAGTGAGGCCACCAAAGACATAGGAAGTGAGAACGAGAGGTAAAACCAGAAAGAGAGCCATAATCGGTAAGACAGCCAGCATTCTTGAAAACCCTTTTGGGATGAGCCTTCCGACGTAGTAGCAGTAGCTTACAGACACTAAGATTGAAGCCCATACATTGCACAAATTCTTGAGCTCGTCTTCTGATAAATCCACCATCTTTGTTTTGAAATCGCTGGAGGTTGCTTGATTTGTGTAGTATGATATGGGGTGGTGCTCATCAAATGACTAGCTAGAAACAGGTAACCTTCTTGAAAGAGCAAGTAATGATGCAATGAAGTGATGGTATGTGTTTTGAGTTTTGAGGTGAGAGTGAGACACAAGTAGTACATGTTAAGTATGTGTATTATTTTCAATTAAAAACCTCTCATGATTTTAAGTTATAATATCTTATAATTTTGTCCATGGTTAGCTATGAGTTTAGAATTTACTCAGTTGTCCATGATTAGCTATGTGAATCCAACTTAACTTTGCAAACCCTAGCCTCCTCCTCTCTTTTTCTCTCTAGAAAACCCTAGCCTCCACTTCATTGAAGAGGCTGCCATCATTTTTTTGTCGATGGTAAGCCCCAATTTGATTGATTTCTACTTCAATTGTTAGTTTGGTTTTACGTTTATGCAAAGAAAATTAGCCTCTTCTTTTGTAGGAGTTTTTATTGTACCCTTATTTAGGGTTTTTAGTCTCTTTCTAGAGTTTTATTGTACCCTTATTAAGGGTTTTTAGTCTATTTCTAGAGTTTTTGTTCAGTTGGTGTGGTCTAATACGTTGGATAAAGATCTACTTTCAAATCGCTATAGCACGGGTTGTGAGGTTCTCCGTCAATGGTAAAGATGCAAAGTCATCAATGAAAGATGCAGAGTCATCGAATAAATCGGAGCCGAACGTCAGTAAGATTAGTATTAGTTATTTGGAAGTTGAATTTCATATCTATGTTTTAAATCTACAACTGTTCATCACGATTTTCATTGTAAGTGCCGTATGACTTGCTATTAATGAAATATGTTTGATTTCAAAAAAAGAAAAAAAAAGATAATAAAATAAAATAAAATAAAAAAATTGGACAAGCTAGGTTATCATTTTGCTGAAGTAAAAGGAGCATGAATGCATGCATGAGTATTAATTAGATAAGTGAAGGGGTTGTTGTAAACTGAGACATTGTCACATTGGTTGGGTTACATTGCTGCCCTTGTTTCTAAACGCCTTTCATGCTCTCTACGCACCTTTATTAGTTAGATAGTTATCATTCTCCATCTTTAAAACAGTTATTTTATCATGCTATGCTTGCCTTCCCTCCCTTGCCTCTAATTTTATTTTTTGGAATTAAATTATAATAGTGCATTATTGTTGAGATGGAACAAAATCAAGTCAAGCCCAACCAAAAACAAAAAGGAAAAATAACTACTTTCATAGACTTTGCCTCTATAAACAAATGTTTGTACAAAGATTAATTTCAAGAAAAAGAAAAGAAAACCTAAAAGTTTTCCTGTGGTAAGATTTATTTAGGCCTTGTTCTTTTGTGTGGTTAGTATGGTGCGGAAATAGTACGATATGGTGAAATTGTGAAAATTGCGGTAAGGTATGGAATATTGTGGTAAAATTTGTAGAAAGTTGATGGGGTAGGTGACAAGAGAGAATATGAAAATTAGATGAAAAAAGTTAAAAGATATATTGGTAATGATTGTAATAAAATATGGTATAATATAGTAAAGTGTGGAAGAATTTTGAATAGTATAATGAGTTGTCCTACCATAACGCACAGATCGCTAATAGAATAGGGCCTAATAAGCCCAATAGCCATAAGTTGGTGATCAAGTTTTTATGTCCATTTCCTAAGGCTGGGGAACCAAAAAACTCAATGGTTATATGATACATTTTGGACGACATATCTAAGTCCACCAATGTGTTAAATCTTAAAAAAAAGAATCATCAGTATTTATTATATAATTCATCATAAGTTTATTAATATTATTGCAAAATTCATCCATATATTTTAAATTTAGGGTTATTAGATGCTAATATACTGAACTTTTGGGGTATTGGACAATAATGCACTAAACTTTGACCTTGGACAATAATGCATTGAACTTTGAGGGGTATTAGACAATAATGCACCCGGAACTATTTTGATGGTGGTTGACTTGGTGGTGATCTTACGGGGTTGATCGAGAAGATCAATTGGCCAAATAATATCTAAATTTATGACATGTCTACTAATCTACACAAGCAATGGTGATTTTATACAATTACAACAATAATCTATCTGCGAAAACACGTTTAAGCAAATGTGATTTTATGTTTTTTTACTCTTTTCATAGTTCATTCCCTTTGCTTATGTGTGGATTAACTGATATATCATAATTTAAATATTTTTGGGTCAATTCATCTCCTCCACCTATTAAGTAGGATTGCCATCGAGTCAGCCACTGCCGGAATCGTTCTGGGTGCATTATTGTCCAACACCCCCTAAAGTTCAGTGTATTATTGTCCAATGTTAAAGTTTAGTGTATTATTGTCCAACACCCCAAAAGTTCAGTATATTAGCATCCAATAACCTTTAAATTTATAAATGTTTTACACAAATTCATCCCGTAAAATTAGTCTATTTTAATATATGTGGTGGATCTAGGTACGTATGAGCATAACTGGTTAACCGCATAATCGGTTAACCGCTTTTGCGGTTTTTGGATTTTGAAAACCTAAAGCTAAACCACATAACTGGTTAACCGCTTTGAAATCTGGAAACATAACCAAACCGAAACCGCCAAGTAACCGCATATTATATGCGGTTAATCGTGATTTATGGTTAACCATAACAAAAGATATTCATTTTCCCAGTTTCTCACTTGAAATTTTAAAAAGAATTTAAAACTCATTCATTTTTTTTACCATTGAAGCGGCGCACAACAGAGACTTAGACCTAAGGGTTTAACTGTTTTAGAAATTTTCAAAACCTAAACCTAAACTGGTTTAGTTAACCCAAACCACTTTTACAAAAAATAATCCGGTTAATCTGTCAAACCTGTTCGATTTTACCGGTTTGGTTTCGTTTTAGGTTGTTTGCGCCCACCCCTAGACCTAGGTAGGTCCACCGTCCACCACAGTGTACCTAATAATTTTGCAAAAAAATGGATAAGTTTCTTTCGGCCCCATTCTTTTATACGGCTGGCTGCGGTGCGGTATGGAGGAAATGTGGTGGATTGTGGTGAGTTGGGAAAAGTTGTGGTGGATTGTGGTGGAATATGAAAAGTTTAACTTTTAATAACAAGATAAATTAAATTAGAAAAAGTAAATTGTCATGGGTTATGGTGGGTTGTGGTGGAATATGGAAAGTTGCGGCGCGGTGTGTTAGCGCAGCCTGCCAGCCGCATTAAAAAACGGGTTTAATAAAAGATTTCTTCTTGGACGATGGCATACGTCTTGCATCAAGATGGTTCAAAATCACTTAATTACCTAAAAAATCACACTAGAGAGTGGAGACCAATCAGCAGGTAACCAAGTTTTATATAGCAAGCCACAACTGCACTTCTGACAGACCATGCCATATGAAAGGATTTGGAAAAATGACCCAAAATTTACACAAAGGAATGAGCACTGAGCATAACCAACCCAGGTTTCCAGAACAAAAAAGCATGCAGCTGAGTTGCGCAAAACAAGGTAAGGTTACTTCCCATTGCAACATATCAACCTAAGGTTAGGCCAAAATCCAGCATTTCGACGTCAGAATCATTCTATTTCGATGGAACATCCCTTGTTGATCCTTGCCTTCTCTAACTTCTTAAGGTTGCGATATTCTTGCTTTGAGCCAATCGGCCAATCCAAGATCAGCTCTGTTAAAAGCTTGCCATGTCTTAGAAAATATTCTGCTATCCTCAGCTCTTCTTTGAACCCATTGAATGACTTTATGGTGACTGTCTTGAGGTGGGAGACTAGACAAGCAGGGGATTCCTGCTGTTTCCTCCAGAAGTTCTGGAGATGATAGATTCATATGATAAGGCCCTAAAATAAGGTTCAACCATGGAGATGATAATAACATAGTACTATACTACTTCTGCCAAAACTCACTATTGAGCCAAAACCTAGATAGATTCATATGGAAATCAATGTATTCTCTAATATAATCCAAAAATAACATGATCAGAATAATATGATATACGACAAACCTAGAAATGCCTCCACAACACAGTGAACCATTGGTATGATGAATAAATTGACTTACATCTGGGAAGACAAGATGTTCAAGCACTGGCGAGCTATGCAGAATCTCACGCAAGAAATCTCTCCACTCAATGTGTTTGCTCCCCCCAAGCTCTAAGAAAGACAAGTTCCTGAAAACTGGCAGCTCGCATCTATCACAAGCAAGAGCCTAAACCCCAAACAAGAAAGGAAGACATTATGAACTTTTCAATCCATTTTACCATAAAGTAAAAGCAGCTATGACACTACTAGATTCGATATTGTTCTGATTACAGCATGTTTTTCTGGTATGTTCTAACTTTCGGAAATTAATATTGCCGAAGGGAGTTACATAATATGGAGTTATGAGAGGAACTTACCTCCACAGATTTATTAGTATGTTTTTATGAATTTTATATTTTTACTGTGTTCTATTTTATTCTATTATTTTAGTTATTATTATTGTTATAAATTGAAAGAAAATTATTAAAAATTAGAAATAATAATAAAAACCTAATCCTAAATTCTAATCCCAAACCCCAATCCAACCCCACTACCCACCTAAAACCCACTACCCCACCAAAACCCAAGAGGCCCAAGATGACAAGCGTCTGAGATCAAGTCATCAAAACCCTCTTTCAAGATCAATGTCTATCCAAATTCACTCAAGGAGATCGAATCGGAGGATTAGTTGCTTTTTTTCTTGTAACTGTCAAATAGAGAATTGTACCCGCATGCATTCAGATATTAATACAAATTACTTTGTTTCTCAATTTTCCGACTTTATTTATTTTAGACTCGAAATTTGTGTTTACAAATTTGGCACGCCCGAAGGGACATCTTTGCCTCTCATCTTTTTCTCCAAGAAGTCAAACCCGACCTTCGATTCCAGCGACGTGATGGCTGTCAACATGGAAAAAATGATAGCTGACTTAGAGGCTGCATTGAGAAGGTTTGTTAGGGAAAGCGAGGAGAAGGACAAAAAGATCGACGCATAAAGCGGACAAATCGCAAAACTGATGAGGAAGATAGAGAAGCGCCCTTATCAAGAGTCTGACGAAGAGACAGACAAGGAAGAATATAAAAAAGAGTCTTCCAAAGGTGACAGCGACAAGGAAGAAAATAAAGACTCATTTTCAAGATCAATGACTGTAGAAGGGATTCAAAACTTAATTGTAAATGCAATGAAAACTCTTCTTGGAGAAGGATCGGGAAGGAGTCACTTATACACAAAGGCATACACAAAAAGGATCGATTCCCTTCATATGCCACAAGGATATCAACCCCTAAAGTTCAATCAATTTGATGGAAAGGGTAAGCCCAAGCAGCATGTTGCTCAATTTATCGAGACTTGTAGCAACGCCGGCACATAAGGAGATCAACTAGCCAAGCAGTTCGTTCGCTCTTTAAAGAGGATTGCATTCGATTGGTATACGGAATTAGAGCTTGAATCTATTAATAGTTGGGAACAAATGAAGCATGAGTTTCTCAATAGATTCTACAACACTCAATGGGTCGTCATCAAAAAAGAGTTGACAAACACTAAACAGTGGGAGGGCAAGCCAGTACTCGAATGCATCTATCGGTGGAGGGCTCTTAGTCTTGAATGTAAGGATCGCCTCACCGAAGCTTCGCCCGTCGATATGTGCACTTAAGGTATGCACTGGGATTTTCTCTACGTCCTCAAGATGGCCAAGCCGAAAACCTTTCAGGAGTTGGCAACTAAGGCGTATGATATGGAGATAACCATAACAAGTCGTCGGGGAAGGTCAACATCTTCAACTGAATCGAGAAACGGTGTCAGTGAGTACAAGAGGAATGACAAGTGGTCAAAGACTTCAAAAGAAGAGTCAATGGCTATTTCAACAAGCGAACCAGTGCGAATCTCTGCTAAGCCTGCACAAGGAAGGAAGAAAGTCACCTTTTTAAAGAACGTCAAAGGGAAGCGACCTACTCTAAAGGAACTTCAAGAAAAGAAGTATTCGTTCCTAGACTCGGACTTGCCAGGGATGCTCGATGACTTGTTAGACAAAGGAGTTATTGAGCTCCCACAACCAAAAAGGCCGGAAGAAGCGGGAAAAACCACATTATCCAAAATATTGCCGCTATCATAGGGTAGTCAATCACCCTTTAGAGAAGTGTGTCATACTTAAGGAGCGGATCATGAAGCTAGCTGAGGAAGGACACATAATATTGGACTTGGATGACAACGTCGAAGCCAATTATGTTTCAACACAGTCGATTCCAACAAAGAGAAATGAATTCTGATGATTCAATTTCGACGCCAAAAACTAGTTCCCTTTGTTGTACTAAGCCAAGCCCCTCAAGATGAGTCTCAACTTGAGCAAGTATCAAAAGTTTCCAGTCAAGACGGAGGAAGGAACTTGGCAACTCGAAGGAAGACTAGGGGGAAAAGTGAAGTCCATAAACCACCACCCCGACGAAGAAAGTAACAAAGGAGAAAGAATAACCCACAACCTTCAGCGGAGACGAAGAAGCTCAAAGCCATCCAGGAACAACAAGCACGTTCAATTGAGTTGCTAGAACAAGACACTCGTGCTCCCATCACTCTGGAAGAGTACTATCCGAAAGACTTATTTAGGAAAGCTGGCCAAGTTGCAGTTGTGAATATGGTTTCCCACTTCGATGTCAAAGAAGAGAATAGTGAAGAAAGAATAGGTCAACCTAAGTCAAAGCTCTCCGTGTTCGATAGGTTGGAACCGTCAACTTCCCGGAAACAAGCATCGGTCTTTGAACGGATAGAGCATCAAGGAAGTTGCAAAGCCTCAGTCTTTAACTAGATCAAGGATGGTTCTAGATCAAGGCCTTTTGTATTTTCAAAGATCAAACATGCTAAAGAGGTGACAAGCTCACAACCTAGCCAGGTAAACAACTCTGCTTTTAGTCGCCTCGGAGTTATCAACGAAGTTCAAAGCATTATCCCATCTCGCATGAAATGTTTTTCAACGTTGGAGGTAAAGACTGAATGATCCCTCAGAGTGAAGAGACGCACTGTGATCCTCACTGGTCATCAAAGCAAAAACAACACTGACATGGAGCTTGAACGAGAGGAGACACTTTCTTCCCAAGTCAAAACCAAGGAAAGTGAAGATGTGGCTCCTGAACAAGAGCCTAAACTGTTCACAAAAAAAAAAATCATTTCCTTTTAACGTTTAGTTCCTTTCATTTCCATCATTGTAATACACCTGGTCCGCAAGAGTATAAACTGTGTACGGTTAAATTAAAAAAAAATCTTTATTTCTCTTTCTTTGAACTACGTTTGGCTTGATCCTTATGGGTATCCCATCTGTTAAGGTACATAGGCAATTTGGGTTTAGACACAGATATAGCCATACCCCCCAAAAAAAAAAAATTCTCAGGTCAACAAATTTTGAAGACTTTCCTGATCAACAAACTCCAAGACTTTCAAGTCAACAAAATTCAAGGAGTTACAAGTTAACAAATTCAAGACTCACAATTCAAAGTTCAAAACTTTCAAATCAAAGACTCTCATGTTGTACAAGTAAAGCTCATAAGTCCAAACCCAAGGTTTTTAAGTCACACTCTCAAGTCATAAAAGAGACTCCCAAGTCGAAATTTAAGACTTTCCAGTCATCCAAGTAAAGATTTACAAGTCAAAACTCAAAACTTTCAAGTCAAAGACTCCCAAATCAATAAAATAAAAGACTATCAAGTCAGTAGATCCCAAGACTTTTACATCAACAATTTTTTAAGACTTTCAAGCCAACAAAATTCAAAACTTTCAAGTTGATAAAATTCAAGACTACCAAGTCGTGAAAATCAAACTCTTCAAATGAAGAAAATGAAAGACTCCTAAGTCACCAAAGAAAGAGACTCCCAAGTCACTTAGAAGATTTACAAGTTTGAACACTCAAGTCAACAAAGATAAGACTACAAAGTCAATAAAATTGAAGATTGACAAACGAAGAAAAATCAAAAAACCTTCAAGTCATTAAAATAAAAGACTCTCAAGTTGTCTAGCGGAAGCTTTTCAAATTTGTGACTACCAAGTCAGCAAAAAAAAAATACGAGTCAACAAAATTCATGACTACCAAGCCTCCGAAAGACAAGACTCACAATCTAGAAACAAAATTCCATGACTCTCAGGTTTATGACTCGCAAGTCAGCAGGATACAAGACTCCTAGATAGCAAAAAATTCAAGACACAAGGCGTCAAATAATTTTTTGCACTCCAAATCGAGAATTTCAGGGTCTGCTTGGGAGAGGGGTAAAGGGGAGTTAGGAGGGGTTAAGGAGGGTACCTACTCCTCCTTACTCCTACTTGGGAAGAGAGTGAAGGAGGGGTAAGGGAGAGTAAGAGGGAGTAGGGTTTACTCTCTTTTACACCTCTTTACCCTTGGTTTTTTTAACACCCCAATTTGGGGTGTGAGCTAGTGTTCAATATAATTATATTATACATAACATAGAAAATGACCATTATAACCCTAACCCTAATGTACATGTATTATATTGTATTACATATATTATGAAAGGGTAAATATGTCATTTTAATATTTTACTCTTATGAACTCTCCAAATGTTCTCCCAAGCAGGGGTAACATCTTACTCTTATGAACCCTCACATACTCTCACTCTCCTTTACTCTTATGAACTCCTACTCCCCATTTTTAACTCTCCTTCCAAGCAGAGCACAAAGTCATCCAACATCAAAATTTTCAAGTTATGAAATTTACAACGAAGACATCCTTTTAAAAAAAAGTGTCTTCAGGAGGACCACTAGGGGCAGGTTAATTATTTAGCAGTGAAAACTTTGAAGAACAAGCAAACAGTTAAAAGGTTAATAAATTAAATTAAATTTGCCTTCAAGATGTTCGCTATTAGAATGTGCAAGTTTAGTTTATTAAACAGAGTTGAAGTAGTGAAATATCCATGGAGTTAACAAACTGTCAAGTTATGAAAATTCCTCCATTCAAGTTGAAAGCCTCGTAGTAGCTGGTCTTGGAGCTCGACCTCCCATGATCAACTACACAAGTGGGTATTTCAGGTTGCATCTGCTAAGTTCACTTGTGTATAGTGGTTTTTAATGAGTCGTCACCGCAACTGACTTCCAAGTCACCAAGTTGTATCCAAGACGGGCCGTATCATGTTCCCAACTGAGGGGAACACTTAAGGGTCACCGTCCAACTTTTACCTATTCTAAGTTGTTAATCACTTTTTAAACTATTTCAAGTGGTAAACTTATTTTGAAAATTATTCCATCTTGTGAGCTTCTTCTTGTACGGTTGTTAAAATATTTCTTGCAAAACTTTCATCACTCAGAATTTCATTTAGCTCTCAATATCAATCTCACAATCAACTTATTTAGAATAATATCTAAATTGTTTGACAACTAGCTAGGAATAGTTTTTAAAGTGCTACTTGGAGTAATATTTAAAATTTTCAAAATAAACCTACCATTTGGAATAATTTCCAAAATAAGCCTACCGTGTTGAATAATTTCAAGCGTGGTTGACAATTTGTAATTGACAAAAGTTGAAACCTTCCAAATGAAATTTCTCAAATATTTCTAAGCAATGTCACCCAAGCATTGCCCTGGAGCAGAAACCCTAACAAAGGTAAGGCATCCTTTGATGTAACATACATACATATATAGGTGTTAAAACACACAGTAAAGAGTAGAGACCAATTAGTTGGTAACCAAGTTTTATATAGCAAGCCATAACTGCACTTCTGACAGACCATACCATATGAAAGGATTTGGACAAATGATCCAAAATTTACACATAAAGGAATGAGCATACTGAGCATAACCAACCAAGGGTTCCTGAGCAAAAAGCATGCACCTGAGTTGAGCAAAACAAGGTAAGGTTCAACCTAAGGTTAGGCCAAAATCCAGCATTTCGACGTCAGAATCATTCTATTTCGATGGAACATCCCTTGTTGATCCTTGCCTTCTCCAACTTCTTAAGATTACGATATTCTTGCTTTGAGCCAATTGGCCAATCCAAGATCAGCTCAGTTAAGACCTTGCCATGTCTTAGAAAATATTCTGCTATCCTCAGCTCTTCTTTGAACCCATTGAATGACTCTATGGTGACCGTCTCGAGGTGGGAGACTAGACAAGCAGGGGATTCCTGCTGTTTCCTCCAGAAGTTCTTGTCACTGTAGTCATCATCGTCTTCACGTTCATAAAGGCCCTATAAAAAAGGTTGTACCATGGAGATGATAATAGCATAGTACTATCTATATTACTTCTGCCAAAACTCAATATTGAGCCAAAACCTAGATAGATTCATATGGAAATCAATATATTCTCTAATATAATCCAAAAATAACATGATCAGAATAATATGATATACGACAAACCTAGAAATGCCTCCACAACACAGTGAACCATTGGTATGATGAATAAATTGACTTACATCTGGGAAGACAAGATGTTCAAGCACTGGCGAGCTATGCAGAATCTCACGCAAGAAATCTCTCCACTCAATGTGTTTGCTCCCCCCAAGCTCTAAGAAAGACAAGTTCCTGAAAACTGGCAGCTCGCATCTATCACAAGCAAGAGCCTAAACCCCAAACAAGAAAGAAAGACATTATGAACTTTTCAATCCATTTTACCATAAAGTAAAAGCAGCTATGACACTACTAGATTCGATATTGTTCTCATTAGTATTACAACATGTTTTTCAATTCTGGTATGTTCTAACTTTTGGAAATTAATATTGCCGAAGGGACTTACATAATATGGAGTTATGAGAGGAACTTACCTCCATGCATTTACCAGAAAAGCACAGATGCTCAGCATTTGAGACTCCGTTCATGAGGCCGAGAATAGGATCACCAAAGTTGTCATTTTCCATGTCATCGTAATCTAGGAAAACTTTAATAGAAGCTTCTTTGAGAGCATTCATATTCTTCATCATATAATTGCTTGCCAAATGGTCAACATAATTAAGCTCTAGTAAGTTTGGAAGATCAAGAGTAACATCAAGTCTACCGAAAGGGGCAGACCCAAATCCGTCCACCAAATTCAAAGTCAATCTCCTCAAACTCGTTGAAGCGATGTTGATAACAATAATCTCTTCCCACTCACCTATAATAACCAAGTCCTCTAGCATTGGCAACCCTGAAATGAACCTGTTGAGAGAACAATCCTCTGAAACCTTAACAGAAGTGAGATGCAGGGTTTTTAGGTTTGGCAAATGGAAAGACAAAGGAAGCTTCAGACAAAAAATCCCCTGCAATTTAAGCACCACTAGCTTTTCAGAGTTGAAGAGAGCACATGGCACAATGTTGGAGTCATAGTCACGTGTGGAGATGTCAAGGTGTGCAACACCACGAAGTAACGCAACTCAAATCCATGCATTTAAATTTGAACAATCAAAGTATCGCCCATATTTAAATCGGAATTTATTGATAGGTAATGAGTTGCGCAACATCAGAACTCTATCCACAAAATCCTTAAAGCTGCTTTTGCAATTCAGATTTGGGCAGCTTCGGTTAGGATTTTTGTGGTAATCTGCACGAAAAGTTAAGCGAGCATGTTCAAGGAGTTTAAGAGTATTTTTTGGGTTAAACACAAGGGACTCATCAAAATCAAGGTTGGTAACTAGAGTGAAAAGATACTGCCATCTGTGGGATAAAATACTAGTTCCAACTGCATGTTTTGTTGGAAGAAAAGAAAGAATGTGACCAATGACTTCATCTGGCAAGTTACTGATCCTGTCTCTCCCTTCTTTAGAATCGACTTTCCTGGACTTTCCCCACCGCTTTGAGCTCATAGACATGACCTAAATCGTATTTCCCAACAAGTACATGGTCAGAACATACACCACAAGTATTTTTCTTACTTTCTTCAGGTGGAGAATAAGGAGTTTGAAATTTGAACCCATAGTGTAGCTCAACAAAGACATAAATATTAGCAATTCTACCCTTCACCCACTAGAAACATTTTGATTTTGAATATTGATGAACATTATACAGGTGAGATTGACAGCAGAAATGCTCAACATTGTTAGTTTGATACTTTCTTTTCCAATCTTCATGAGTAATATACAAGAATCAAAACCTAGCTATCAATGAAGAGGAAAGATCTGAACTTTCATCCTCAGTTCAGTCTTGCACATAGCTTCTTCACTTACATCAATTTTATTTAAACAATTCAGAGTCAGGGATGCAAGTCACTTAACAATAATCGTTTATAGGAATGGACCAAGACTGTCAATTAGGGTTTCCAAATACCATCGACTAGAATATATATCAGTCAAATATTACGGAATCAACACAAATGCCAACCCAGCAAAACACAACAGAACATAAATTATGCATCTTAATGCGAGAAATGTAAGGAAGTTTAGTGAAAAATTTTGAAATATATATGCGTAGATTAATGAAAAAAAAAAGAGGCAATGCGGCAATGAACTATGTAATTATAACAATGCTAAAAAAAAAAAAAAGAACCGTGAAATTATCAAAGGTAAAGAATTCATAGAAGCGAGTAAAATTACTTGGGTAATTTGCGTGAAGATGAACCCAGTTGATCGTTCTCTGTCTCACTGACTAACCCCCCTCTTATAAGTGAGACCAACCCTTAACTCACACTGTCATAAATTACTTACGCGGTGTGCAAATATGGCACCAATTAAAATATTAGCCGCTACAGCGGGTTATCAATCTTTTTTTTTTAAGGATTTTTAGATATTAATATACTGAACTTTTGAAGTATTGGATAATAATACACTAAACTTTGACCTTGGACAATAATGCACTGAACTTTGACATTGGACAATAATGCACTAAACTTTGAGGAGCATTGGACCATAATGCACCCGAGACAATTTCGAGGGTGGCGAACTTGGTGACAATATTACGTGACAGACCGAGAAACCGAATATGCTAAATAATATTTAAGTTTGTGACAAGCTACATAGGATTACCATCAAGTTAGCCACTGTCAAAATCATACCGAGTGCGTTATTGTTCAACACCACCCAAAGTATATTGTATTATTGTCCAAAGCTAAAGTTCAGTGCATTATTGTCCAATACCCCAAAAGTTCAATATATTAGCATCCATAAACCCTTTTTTTAACTAGCGTTGTATATCTCGTGGGATGCATTGGAAAATTTTCAATATTGATGTGTGATTTACTTTTCAAAGTAGTTTTATAATAATTATCAATTATGTTATAAAATACAACCACATAATATAAAAGGGTTGAATATGGATAGGTTTGTTCATTCCTATCCATAACTGCTATTCCATTTTAGTGCGGGAAATGTCAACCTATATATATGTCTTTGTGCAAGACATTTTAGAATGATGATAAAAATTCTAATCACAATCTTTTTCTTCTCTCCCCTGTGATTTACCATCAACCTTGAGAGGATTTGGGGTGTGAATCTTTGATGACTCCATTTGATGTAGCCACCGGCAATTACGTGATATCAAACGTGAAGGACTTTAATTTGTGGAACGGTATCTCGGCAAGCCGATCCACTTCCGCATTAAAGAGGTATTTTTATACCGTTTTACAAATTCAAATAATAATTATAAATTAACAAACATTGTGGAATAATTATTCTATCATTATTTATGTATTTTCTTTGCACAAATTGCCTTCAAAATTATTTTAGATGATATATTAGTTGAAGGATGCTAAATTTCTCATTTATTTTCAATGTTATCTTAATTACATAAAGTAAAGATAATCAATTTTTTATTAATAAATTTGAATAAATCGAAAAACATTATAATTTGCTTCAAATATTTCTCAGTAGCATCCAAAAAAAACATTTAATCTTAAACATCAAAATCAATGATTAAGATAATAGAAACTGTGTATATATTATAGAAACTGTGTATATATTATAATGTTGTTACTTTTTTTTATTTAATTGCTAGTATGTTTTCTCTAATTTTTTTTTCAATGTCGGATTTAAAGAATGATGTTAAATTTCCCCAAATGCCCATTATTTTATAAAAAAAAGTAAAGATAATGCTTGTTGTTGAAGATATTTCACCTTTATATTTGACCAAATTGGAAAAAAACATAAAATATAATAAAATATAAAATATAATATTTATTTAGATAATTCAATGAAGACAAAACAGATATGGGCAGGAACATACCATTGACCTTGCACGAGTGCCCTTTTGCCTCGCTAAGGTCCAGGAACATACCTTGGTTGTTATTGCTAGGAAAAAGCCCATCCTTGATAGATTCGGGTATAGTTGTAGTCAATTCACAACCACCCTGTTTCAAAATAGATATGGCTATCTCAACTCGAGATCTAGGACCTTCGTAGGTCATTTCCCACTCGCAACATTGCTTCGAGGGGTTTAGTTGCTTCCTTATCTAGTTTAGTAACTTCGAAACTGAGGAGATTTTTAAGTCCAAGGGAGGTTGAAGAGAAGGGAGCAAAGCATTCATGCTTCTTATCCGATGAGAAGTACTTCCCTAGGCAGTGGTCGGGCTATACCACCAGCAAAACTTATGGCAACTGTTGTATTGTTAAGGAGAGTATCGTTGTCGATCTTAATGAGCAAGGCCTCGTATCAGTCTCAGGTCAATGTCCTCTTTAATTAAGCAGGGAAATAGTTTAGATTGGTTCCAAATAACAATATTAAAATCACAAGCAAAAAACAAAATAAGAAAACTGTACGCATGGATTTACCAAACAAACATGCTAGAAAATTAGATTGATGCTCGTTACTAATCGATCACAATTTCAATGGACTGGGGAATCGAGACAATTCGAACACCTAAACTTTTTCTCGAAGGTCATTAAGCTAACTCAAATGCATCAATTGTTGTTCTCAAACAATCAAAAACAATAAATGACAAGATTATTGATTTATCGAGTTGCAATTATCCATTATTAAGTCGCATTAGAACTAGGGCCCCTTCTCTCTAAGTTTACTCAATTACCCATAAAAATAATGATTAGATTCTCTCGAACCACACATTAATTCAATCAAGTGGTGACAAGATGAAAATAATTCACTCAAACAATTGCAAAAATAGCTAACAAAACACTAATCATAATTAAACTAGCAAATTGGTGGCAAATCCTTAACATAAGTTAGGGAGTTAGTCACACATATTCATGGCAATTGGCAGCAAATTGAAAAATGAAAACAGAAATCAGCTCGATGAGCTGAGCCAAAGAAGAAGAGAGGAAAAAACACAGAATAAAAATGTATCTTATTCAATGAAAAAGAGACAAGGCTAAGCACCCTATTTATACAGATGCAAAACCAAGAACAAGAAAGAAAAGAAGAAGAACAAACCTAACAAACTAACCTAACTAACTACAACAACTCAACAACAGTTGACAGCCGAAACAAAAGAAAAGAAAAGATACAAAATATATCCTAACACCCCCCCCCCCTCAAATTGGAGGTGGTAGAACCCCCAATTTGTGCAAAATAGTATGATGTTGATACCCTGACAAGGGTTTAGTAAGAATGTCTTCAAGCTATGTCTTAGTGGAAGTATGCTCCAAGGAAATGAGCCCATCTGCAAGCTTTTGCCTAACATAATGGCAATCAATCTCTATATGCTTGGTTCTCTCATGAAAAACGGGGTTCTTGGCTATGTAAATTACAGCTTGATTGTCACATTTTACAGGTATTGGAGAAATATTCTCAACTTGTAGCTCATGAAACAGGCGACTTAACCAAGCTAATTCTGCAACGAGCCTACTGAGACTCCTGTATTCAGCTTCTGTTGATGAAAATGAAACAATTGGCTGCTTTTTGGACTTCCAAGAGACCAAGGTACTTCCAAGAAAAACCAAAAAACCACTTATTGATCTCCTGGTGTGCTTACATGCTCCCCAATCTGAGTCACTATAAGCTTTGAGGTTAAAATTATCTTCTTTATGAATGAGAATTCCCAAGTCAGGATGTCCTTGAAGATATCTGAGAGTATGAAGTGCAGCTTTCCAGTGTTGATCAGTTGGTATCTTGAGAAATTGGCTTAAGTGTTGGACTGTGAATGCCAGATCAGGCCTTGTATTGACTAAAAAGTTGAGTTTACCAATCAACCTCCTGTAGACAGTAGGGTCTTTGAGAGGGGCACCTGAGTCAGGAAGTAACTTGACATTAGTATCCATAGGACTCACCACAGGTTTAGAAGTCCTATCTAAAAATTCATGAAGAAGCTCTCTAACAAAATTTCCTTGAGACAGAACTACTCCTTGTTGGCTGTGTGTAATTTCTAAACCAAGGAAAAAATGTGCAGTTCCTAGGTCTTTGATCCTGAAGGAGGTGTCCAAGTGCTTCTTTAAATCAATGATCTCTTCATGATCATTACCTATAACCAAAATATCATCAACATACACAGCCAAATATACAGATTTATCAATTTCCTTTTTATAGAACAAGGAATAATCATTCTCTGAGTGTTTGTATCCCCTTTTGTACAAGACCTCAGTTAACTTAGCATACCATTATCTAGAGGCTTGTTTTAAACCGTAGATAGATTTTTTTAACCTGTACACAACATTAGGCAAATCAGAGGTGATTCCTTTGGGCAGCTGCATATAGATCTCCTCATGTAAATCCCCATGGAGGAAGGCATTATTAACATATAACTGCTGGATGCACCATCCTTTCTTCACAGCAACAGATATCAAGGCCCTTATTGTTGTCATTTTTACAACAGGTGAAAATGTCTCATTGTAATCTATGCCAGCTTTCTGAGTGAACCCTTTAACTACAAGTCTTGCCTTAAACCTTTCAATACTGTCATCTGACTTTCTCTTGATTTTATAAACCCACCTACAATCGATAGGTTTCTTGTTCTTTGGGAGGGACATGATTTCCCAAGTACTAGTGTCAAAGAGGGCTTGTAATTCTTGTTTCATTGCCTTTCTCCACTCTTCATGTGAACTAGCTTCTTCATAAGTTTGAGGCTTCCTTTCATGGTGATCCATTGGAGTCTGTGAGACACTGAAATTAGAGGAGAGTTTTGGTTTACAATATAGGTTAGTAACACTAGAAAAACATGTATCATAATCCTTTGAATAGGTGGGATGTCTGTGGATCCTTGTTGATCTTCTTACAGGCTGAACTGGTGCGCTAGAGACAGTATCACTAGGCTGAATCTGTGCATCATCACTTTCTGTTGTTTGATCACTGTCCCTGCAAGTATCATTCAAACTGGAAGATGGAAGAATAGCAGGAATTTCCTCTATATTGTCAATGATTTCAGCAGTATTGGTTGTTTCTATGAATTCATGGAAGTTGTTTACATGGGAAATAGGAACAAGAGTAGTTGGATCTTGCTATCTAAAGGGGAAAATGTCCTCATGAAAGATGACATCCCTAGAATACAGAAATTTTTGAGAAGAGATTGAATACAATTTATATGCTTTCTTTCCTTGAGGGTATCTAATGAAGATCCATTTTTATGCCCTAGGTTGAAACTTATGTCTTCCTTGTTTTAAAGTACTCATATAGCAAAGGCATCCAAAGGATCTCAAATGATCATATGTAGGAGGCTTATTAAACAGGAGTTCATATGGAGTTTTATTCTTTAAAACAGGAGTTGGCATTCTATTTATGAGGTAAGTGGAAGTAAGGATGTTATCTCCCCAGAATCTTAAGGGTAGGTTGGATTGAATCATAAGAGCCTAGCAACCTCAAGGATGTGTTTGTGTTTTCTTTCAACTACCCCATTCTTTTGGGGCCTTTGAGTGCAGCTAGTTTCATGTAAAATGCCATTTTCTTTGAAATATGCTATGGCAATCTTATTTTTCCAATTTCTAGGGCATTATCTGACCTTATTCTTTTGCCTGTTGCATCAAATTGAGTTTTGGCCATGGAAACAAAAGATTGGATTAGACAAAAAGCCTCATCTTTAGTGGTCATCAAATGGGTCCAAGTGCTCGTAGTGTAATCATCCACTATGGTGAGGAAATACCTATGCCCAGAATAAGTTGGGATGTGAAAGGGACCCCATTTGTCTATGTGAATCAATTCAAATGGAAAAACAGTTGAAATGCTACTAGTATGAAAGGGCAAACAGTGTTGTTTTGCCTTTGGGCAAGTATCACAGCTAAATTGACCTTGCAAGGAAACATTGGGTATTAATCTCATTTTATTAATGGGCATATGTCATAATCTTTGATGCCATACATCATATTTTATTGAAAGTAAAGCACTTTCACTGTTTAAAGAAACACTGTTTGGACTTCTTGTAGCCTGATCTATCATATTATCATCCAGAAAGTAAAGACCATGTGCTTCTCTACCAAGAACCAAAGGCCCCTTCATAGGAAGGCCCTGCAAGACACATTGGGATTCAGTGAATGTTATGTGGCATTGTAACTCCTGGCACAATTTCTTCACAGAGATCAGATTAAATTTAAAGAAGGGTACATACAAAACATCTGACAGAATCAAAACATCAGAAAAATGTAGTTGACCCTTGTATGTAACTTTCACTTTATCCCCATTAGGCATAGTGATTTCAATAGGATATTCAAGACTTCTTAAATTCTTTAGTACAAATTTACTATTGCACATATGATCACTAGCCCCGGAATCTGGAATCCATGCATTTTCTAGTGCAACACAAGCATAACTCACACCATTAGATAAGTAATGCTGAGAAAAGGTATAGTTATTATCAGACATAGTATCACCATCATTTTTGTTTGAGTCTTGTGTGTTCAAGCAGGCCATGAAGTGTTGCAGTAACAACTTTGCTTGATCTTGATTAAAAGGTAAATTTCCTGCTGTTGAACTCCTTTCAGGTGCAACAATCTCAGCTGAAGAAGTCACTGATTCTGCTTCATTCCAAGCACTATTGGCAACTCTTCTTGATGCACCTTGTTGTCTTTGTTGTCTGTTTTGATTTCTTGGGTGATTAGGAGGGAACCTATGGAGTCTATAGCATTTGTCAATGGTGTGACAATTCCTTTTGCAATGATCACAGAACAAGGTTTTCTTGGATTCATTTCTCCCTTCCTCATTGACAGTTCTTGGAGGTCCACTCTGAATATTTCTAGAGGCATAGAAGGTAGCAGAATCAGATAAAAATTGACTATTATCATGAACTTGCCTTTGTCTTTCCTCTTGACTGAGAATGGAATAGACTTGACTGAGGGAAGGAAGTGGTGACACCATGAGGATATTGCCTCGAATTGTTGTATAACTGTTGTTGAGCCCCATTAGAAATTGAAGCAATTTCTGCTCTTCAAATTGAACCTTGATTTTCTTATTTATTCTTGGATCACATGTACACTTTCCACATTGGCATCTGGGAAAACTGCTGACAGAACTGGCTTCATCCCATAACTTCTTGGCCTTTGTGAAGTAACTTGCTATGTCCAGAGAGTCTTGGGAAAGTCTTGAAACTTCCTGCTGCACTGAGTATAGTTTAGCCTTGTTACTTTGCCCAAATCTTTCTGATAACTCATCCCACAAATCTTTGGCTAATGTTGAGTACAACACACTGTCTCTTATATTCTTGGACAAAGAATTGAGTATCCAAGATAAGACCATGTCATTCCCTCTTCTCCAATATGGCAGAAGAGGCGAGTCTTCTGTAGGTTTTGATAAAGAACCATCAATGAAGGCCACTTTGTACTTGGCTGACAAGGCAATGGTGGCTGACCTCTTCCAAGTATCAAAGTCCTCTCCATTGAATGGTTCTGCCACCAGAGATAAGCCTGGTTGATTTGATGGGTGGATGTAAAGAGGATCACAAGGGTCAATGATGGACAATCTGTTTAGTGGAGTTGGAGAAGGATTTTCTGGACTCTCGGTTTTTTGTGTTGCTGGACTTTCTGCCATGGCCTAAGTGCAGGTGATGTAGGATCAGAAAGTGCGGGTGATGCAGGATCAGAATGTAACCTGCTCTGATACCATGAAAACAGAAATCAACTCGATGAGCTGAGCCAAAGAAGAAGAGAGGAAAAAACACAGAATAAAAATGTATCTTATTCAATGAAAAAGAGACAAGGCTAAGCACCCTATTTATACAGATGCAAAACTAAGAACAAGAAAGAAAAGAAGAAGAACAAACCTAACAAACTAACCTAACTAACTACGACAACTCAGCAACAGCTGACAACCGAAACAAAAGAAAAGAAAAGATACAAAATATATCCTAACAAAAAGAATAAACCTTAAAACAAGAACAATTAATAAATGGAGGAAGAAAAGGTAAGAGTGATAAAACCTTAAACTTGAATTAGATTGCAATTAATAAACTTGAAAACTTGAGTTATCAACGATTGAGGAGCGCCCTAAAGTTAAGAGAAAACTACTCCTAAGCATTTGATAGAAGATAAAAATAAAAGATAATTGCATTTTTTAGAGTAATTAAAATCAAAATTAGTATTAAGGGGTCGTGCACGGGCACGAGTCTAGATATGCGCCAATTCATGAGTATTTCTGCCTAATTCTAGACAAGCGCACGACTGTGTGCCTGGTTACGTGTGTTGGGCTGGAAAACATCAAAATCACCCCCTAGGTTGTGCTAACTCGCTCAATTACTTGCTCTATTTTGCCAGCTTTCCGTTTTTAATGGGTGTGGCTTGCAGAGAGAAAAAGGGAGAGTCATAAATTAAGACCTCATTATCCTCTAAGGTCATCCCTTAAGGTCAATAACTCTTCTTGTTGTGCTGGTATAGAAATGAGCCCACTTCCAAACTCAATCTCAATCTGGATATAAATGTGAGACTCAAAAAAAATGATGAAAGTAATATCGTGGGTCTCAAAGTCAATGGACTTCTTTATTTAGGCTATGTTTTTTTATGCAGTTGATATGATGCGGAAATGATGCAGTATGGTGAAATTGTGAAAAATGTGATAAAGCATGGAATAATATGATAAAATTTGTGGAAAGTGTGATTGATATGATATGTGATGAGAGAAAATGTGTAAAGTAACGAGAGAGAAAAATGATGAGATATATTAATAATGATTGTGGTAAAGTTTGGTATGATATGGTAAAGTTTGGAAGACTATTGAGCAGTATGGTAAATTGTGTTACCGCATTGCACCGTACCGTACAAAAGAACAGGGCTTCAATATATTTCATGCATCTCCAACTTTTTTTTATATAAGAGAAAAATATTCATTAGTAAAAAATCATACGACATCTCCAATAAAAATAATCGAATAAGAATAAATTTCTACCATTAACATATATTCTGATCTTAAAAAAGTTAAAGATAAAATCTAACGAAAATTTGCTCTAAACCTATAATATTTTCCAAACTATTAATCGTGTTCTTTGACATCTTTGAATCTTTCCATGATAGAACAATAATATGAATTTCCATTGTTGAATAATCTTCAGAAGAAAACTGGCAACGTCCAAATTTTTTCAAATATACTAAACTCACACCAAGGTGAGAACCAAAATCGCATTAAAGGCGAGAACAAAACTCGCGCTGAAGAAGAGAAACACCTTACATTAGATAAGGAGCTAAATCAACAACCAAACTCTCACACAATATGGAGAGAAAATTTATTGAAAATAACTATAAAAAAAGATCCACTATCAAACTATCTAAATAACACACATGGACAAGCTATTACAAAAGTATTGTTGGCAAAATCAACCGGGAAGTATGTTCAATATGGTTTATTCAAGAATCAAAATCACCTTACTCAAACACACAATGCAAGTGTGTCGAGCAATGCAGGTAGCTATAATAACACACATGCTTCAATATTTAGTACTTTACGCCCAGGTCTTTTGTGTGGTACCATACCGCACCTACGATAATTTATCGTAACAATCATATATAACTTTCTTTCTCCTCACTTTTCTCACTACTTTTCACTGTCTATATTTTACCATGCGGTACTTGTGTCTTACTCAAATATACTGCAGTGATCATCACTGTAGGCCTAAGTAGGTAAACTACACTCCATAAAAGAAATATGTGAAAATTTAATTGCCCTAACTGGAAAGGGCCTTGGCAAGATTTTGTGATTGAAGTGACTACTAAAAATATGACCAAGCAAGCTACTCATCTAGCTATGCATACCAAGTTAACGTTGTTAAAGAAACTTCAAATTCTCATGTTTGGCCAGGAGAAGGGAGAAAAATCTTATATAAATCATCCAAATTATGAGAAATCGTACACAAAGACTGCATATAGCACACTGAATTGAAGTAAAAACATTGATGAGCTCCCGCAGAAGTTTAGCGCTTATTTTAGTTTATTTTATTTTAGATAGAAAGCAAGAATTAATCAACAAATGTCTTGAACTTGCCGTAGATGGTATCCACTATTGCTACTTGACGTAGAAAGATTGTCTCATATATATGTACGTACGATAGTAGTGGTAAACCCATTGTATCATCCGTAGAGTCATCAGCCGTACTCAGTTCTGTTGGACATAGAACAATCGTACTTTGAATAAGAACATAGTAAAAATGAATCACCTGTTGGTATTGGAGTTGAAAATGATTCTTACCGGTTTTACATATGCTCCAATAGAATCGAGGTACCCTCCAGCTTTTCCGAAAAATCCAACAATAACACCAGCTGGTTGGGTTGGTGATGAGAAAGTAGCAACACTATTCTGTTTAATATTTTTCCCTAATCCATGTGGCCCATATCCTTCAGGACAAAAGTTCGTGTGGATCTTAATAGTTGCGATATGGACCTGATACCCATCTGACCATAAATCGTATACCCCGTACGTGCCACTTATATATGTTATATATTCCCACGACTTCAATGTAATCTGAGTATTAGTCAATAAATAGGCTTAGACAACTATTGTTAGAGCATAAAATTATTATTGGACCTTCAACTATCAGCTTAAATTTTTGGTTAAGATAGTTCTAAATGGTATCAGAGCTAGACTGAGTAAGATGTCTCAGGTTCAGATCTCAATATCCCCATATTCGGTTATGCAAGGTGAAGAGTGTCTTTACTGCACCTTCAACCATTGGCTTAAGTTTTTGGTTGAGATAGTTCCACATCTATATATCTCAACTCAATAAGAACCCTTTCAACTAAATATTTAAATTAATGGTTGAAAGTTTGATACAAACATAATTTTGTACTAACAAATACCTTCCTGAGTCTGCCCCCCGGCCCACCAAAGTATGTATTAGTGATTTGTCCAGCATCATCTGCAACTGTGAAGCCAATTCCATCAAGAATGTATCCGGCTCGAATGATAACTTCTCTAATGGTTTGGCGAGGACCCAACTCGAAGTTCCAATTTGTTCCACCCTGGTTTCCCCATGGTCCAAATCTTTGAACTTGACCTAAAATTTCCTGCGGATCGAAATTGATATTATTTGATATGTAGCTAGCTATGCAGAATCTATTTTTGTGTATATATATATATATATATATATATATATATATATATATATATATATATATATATATATATATCATGAAGGGTCTGTATATCAATTGAATTTGCTAGTTTATTGGGTTTGGAAGTTTGAAATGAGGAGACAATGCTAGGTCAAGTAGAGCAAATTTTACCATTTACTATGGATGACCTACCCAAGTCCTTCACATGTAATTGAAATATGTTAATTTTTATACGTAACGATTTTTTCAGCAAATTGATGAATTGAAATTGGCGATAATTATGCAATAATTTGATAATGTACATTGGAATTTATGATAAATATTTGATGAATTTCGTTTTGAAATCTAACTCCGATCCTTAAAGGACTTGGGTAAGCACTCTAAGGAGTACCATATAACAATTGGGCATTCATCTCTAATGTGTATCTTCTGGTTTTCTTCTTCCTTTTCAAATCCAAATCTAGTGCGTCTCCAATGGTACTTCAATGTAACAAAATAGGGTGTGGACAAGTTTGATATATATAGTAGTCTCACCCCCTAATTTAAAATGAAGAGATTGATTTTGATTGACCCTAAAATTTATGATCATTCAATATAATCCATAGAAGTAGATAGATTTGCTTCTATGTTCGCTTTTCTTTTTTCCTTTTGCGTTGCATCTAGATTATATTTGAGTTTTTTTTGTGTGTGTGGTGGGGGGGTTGTATTTTAGGACTTTTGTATTCTATCTAAATTACAGTTTTAAGTCGGAAAAAAAAAATCTTCCATTCAAGTTATGGGTATATACTAAAATTTCGTGTTGGGAAGATCCAGGGTGGGAGTCCACTTCAATAAAGGCCCATGGTCCATAAACTAAATGAATTCCGTTTTAAAACTAATTGGTGTTAAGAGGAGTAGCCCATTTGACTTATATATCACGTAATTTCCTTTTACTTTTCTGATATGTGTGACATTTTATTAATGGGTGAATACTAACATTTCGCTTTTGTGTTCACATGCTTTTTGGGGTGGATTTTAGGAATTTAGTTTGCTCGGGCATGGCCATGGCCTCAAAGGTGATAGTTTCTTTAAGCTAAAACTATTACCTTTGTATGCGATTGTTAATTACTAACCGATATGTAAAGCCAACAGTATAGTGATAGTGTCATGTAGAAATAGAAACAATAGGAATATGAAAATCAAAGAGGAACTCCAAAGACTATCATGATTATTTTACGAATTTTAGACGCTAACGTACAAATTTTTGAAGATATTGGATTATAATATACTAAATTTTAAAAGGGAAATGATAAAAGTCTTGTGCAAGACATATATTTTGTGTCTTGTCATTATAGAAAACTTATATATTTGTGAATTAAATTGGAAAAAAGTTACATGATTGACTTCTATAACTATAATAATATATATAAATTGTATAAAATCACACTTTTATCTATATTTTTAAAAATTTACAAAAAAGCGTCTAAAATATGCCCAACGGATGGGGTTCATTCGTTAGGGTGTCAATTTTAATTGTTGGTGTAGCCAACACATTCCAAGCTTCTTATAATTGATAATTAATAGTATCTGTCAAAAAAATTAGGGTTAAAAACGATAATAAGTATTGATTTTATAAGGGAGAAGACATTTAAAGAGTGTCTTGAGGCAAGACACTTATCATCACCCATTTTAAAATTGGTCATTAGAGTAATCTTTGGACTTATTTTATCGTTAATGAACGAACTTTCATGGTGATGAGTAAAATTGTACACACAAGACACAACTTATTGGGATTATTTTATCGTTAATGAACGAACTTTCATGTTGATTAGTAAAATAGTACACACAAGACACAACTTATTGCAATTTAAAATTCCTAAATGTAAAAATATTAGCGTCCATTTTTTTTTAAACAAGTACCTTTAGAGAAAAGAAACATGTGTTCTTACCGGCTTTTTATATGCTCCAATTGAATCAAGATATCTGCTGGCGCTTCCAAAAAATCCAACAATGACGCCGTCGGGTGTAGTTGAAAATGGGGAAGCAGCATTGACATCGTTCTCGTTCCCGTATGGCCCATGTCCAGTGCGAAGAAAGTTTGTGTGAATCCTAATACTTGCTATTTGGCATTGCTCTGCATTTGGGAATGTACCATACGTTCCGCTTATATGTGTTATATATTCCCACGGCTGTAGTTTAATCTGTGCATGGGAGAAAGTAAATTCAAATTAAAAGCCCATCAAAGTCCTTGAAAGGCTCGAAGCATATTTTCAATGGAAAGACAAAATCCAACTTGGTTTACACCAACTTCTTTGTTCCATCTAAATTTGATTTGATATTGGGGGTGATTTGTCTCCAAAATCAGAGGAGATATGATTGATTAAAGATTATTTCGTTGATTGAATTTATGCTGCTTGCTAGCAAACATGTATTTGATATTTTAGCAATAACATAGATGAATGGATCTACAGTGATTGTAAAGGAAAGAATGTGGAAAATTTGGAAATGATGATTCAACCCAAATGACTCACTAGTCCTATCTAACTGCCGGAAGAGATGCAAGGCCTTTAAATAACAAGTTCATCTTTAGTCTTACACTCTTATGCGTTGGTTGTGGCCGGTGATAGACATATCACTTGCTCTTCTATTCAATCTTTCATCTTGTAAGCGCTCTTGTGTTGAGAAGTTTGTATTAAGTGAGTTGGTGACCCACTTAAGTGAGTGAATGTGATTGGGAAGATCAGAAATTGATTCTTGTGTAGCTAATTAAGTGGTGTACTTAGTGAATGAGTTTGATTAATAGTGATCTAATAGCCTATAACCGTCCTTGAAGCTGGTCAAGGTTGGTTAGCCACATCATAAGAAAGTTGGGACTAGCATTGTGTGCTTTATGCAAGAGGGAAGAGGTTTCTTGAAATACCTTGACTGACTCAAAGTCCTTGAGCTAATTAGTTTGATTAATTTTGTCCTTGACATAGAAATACCCTATTCACCCCCTTCCTCTAGGTTAATGGTACAAAAATTTATCATTGAAATATAAAATTATTTTCCCTTGGCTTCTCAATGCGGTTGTTTGGTCCCTAGGTTGGTTTATTGGCTTTTTGAAGCGAAATGACTTTTTGGATGGTATTGGCTGTTTGACCAGTTAGAAAGTTACTGTTGAATCAGATAGATTCATATCTGTAAGAGGTTGACAATAAGTTTTTTCGAAATGGACTATTTGTCCCTCTGTTAGAGGTGTTCCAGAAATGTCTGCGATCGAGTAAATAGTTCTACGAACGAATAGATCGGATCGAATTGGAAAATCATTAGGTATGAATATGTTAGATACCTGTGACTCGATTGGTGAAATAGTATCTCTCTCCAAAAAAGCATTTTTTTTTTACCGATACACAAAGAAAATATTTTGTTGCAAATGAACATGATATTGAGGAATTGTCTATACGTAAAATCATAATTATTGATACAGGCCTTTTCTATATAAAAAGGGAATCTTTTGTTACAATAGAAGCAGAAGTGATGTGGATTCTTCAAGAATCGAAATTGATTTGCTTTATAAAAAGAAGATATCAATGAACTTCTATGAAATGGTTTTACAGGATTCAGCCAATTGTTTTGATCGTGGTCATAGGATGACTTTTTAGGTTACCTTTTTACTTCCAAAAAGTCAACTTGTACGTAAAAATCCACGCTCACTAGCTTTTTGGGTGGATGTTGGCTTTTTTATGAATTAAGTTATTAAATTGACCAAGTTTTATCAAAAATTACATCTAGTGTCATTTATTATTAAAACCTTTATTTTTTAGGGTTTACTTGTAGAATATGCTTGCCACTTTTATGTTAGAATGTTATGACTTTTACTAATAATTAATAACATATCGACATTACATTTTTTTAGAGAAAAATATTTACATGATATTGTAAAAGTAAGTTGGTAAAAAAATTTAGTCCTACTCAAACAAAAAAAAAAGAAGATAATTGTAGAACAATATAGTTATTAGCTTATTAAACACTAGTACTAAACTTTACTAATTAATTTTTGGTCACAAAAAAATAGAGGCAAATACCTAACAATGAATTAAAAATCATAATGTTACAAAATATTAAATAAAACTAAGGGCATAATTGGACCTCAAAAAACAAGATTTTTTTTGCAAATAGCTAATTGTACCAGACACTTTTCACAAAAACAACAGATACAAACTGTTAAGAAAAACAACTAACACAACAACTAAAAGTCAAATAGCTAACAAAACAGTCAAAAATCAAAATATGTATATTAACCTTCAATCTCTAACATATATATAGGGTCCGTTTGGACCTAGGAAAACAATATCGAAAAAAAATAATTAGAAAAATGAGAATGTTTCCTTAATTTGGATTGGAAAAAAAGAAATGGAAAAAAATAATTGGAAAACTGCCGGAAAAATTTGGAGAAATAAAAAATAAAAAATTTTCCCTTAAAAAATTAGAGGAAAGTTGAAGGAAAATTTTGGATCTAAAAGTCAACATTTTCTCTTGCAGCTATCTGAATTCTCTCTCTATCTCAGGCTCTCTCTCTCTCTCTCTCTCTCTCTCTCTCTCTCTCTCTCTCTCTTTGTCTGGTCCTCTCTCTAACTCTCTCTATCTCTCTAACTCTCCTCCCTCTCTCTCTCTCTTTCTCTGTCTAACATAGTCTCTCTCTCTCTCTCTCACATTCTTTCTTTCTCTCTCTCTCTCTCTTTAAATCTCTTCTCTCTCTCTCTCTCTCTCTCTCTCTCTCTTTGTCTGTCTTTGTCTGTCTGTCTCTACCTCTAGCTAACTCTTTCTCTCCATAACTCTTTTTTCTCTTTCTCTCTCTATCTCAAATCGCATCATACGACCTAGAAAAACGAAGCTTGACATTTATAAGGTTCCATGCAAATTTTATTTTTTCTTGAATTTTCCCTCAAATCAAACAAGGAAACGAAAGTCAATGAAAAATCAATTTTTTTTCCTTCAAAATTTTACTTAAACCAAACAATAGAAAGAAATTTACTTTACCCCAAAATAATTTCCTTCTAATTTTTTTCCATGAGATTCTTTTCCATTATGTTTTAACTAGTGCGATGCACTTACATATCTTAATTACGATGAACTTCTGAAAGTAATTGTTTAAGGGTTTACAACATTAAATAGTATTGCAGTACAAAAAATGTATGGTTTTTTTTTGTGGTAGCGTAGATGGAGTATAAAAATTAAAGAAAGCAAAGTGTTCGACACTTGACACTATTTACCAGGACGTGTGCTTCCTTAATCTCAAATCTAAGCACTTTCCTTAACAAAAAAAAGTATGTGGAAACTAACACTAAACATGGTGACACCGACGATGAATCATCGAGAATTACACCTACCATCTGAATTTATTATGTCCATGGTGCAATCACATGAAACAAAACACATGAAATTGAATTTTTGTATGCGACGGTTGGCAAACTTTTGTACGGGTATGTGTTACATCATTATATTCGTATAACATTTTTTCACAAAAAATTTAATAATATTAGTTTTACATTAACAACAATGTATATATTGAGTAATGAAAAAAAGATTGTAAATTTAAGGCTACTGCAGATTGCCGTCAATGACATATAATAAGGAATAATAAGAGGCAAAATGATAAACATCTTGATGTTGCACTTCACCCACCCAAATCACTCTGAAAATTAAATGCAAGTATATTTAAACTATTATAACGGTAAGTTTCATTACTTTAAGGGACGTTATTATGACTTATAAATTATATAAAAATAATTATTTATTTATATTTTTTCATAAATATAAAAATATGCACAAAATGTCTATTTTCTACTATATTGATAAATTGGGCTATCATCGATATTTTTTGACCTAGCTAATAAGTATTATACTCTATAGTTGATAGATATATATAATTACTTAAAAAAATGTTATTAAAAGTTACAAAAATGTGAATTATGCACAATTTAAGATGGTTATTAACCACATTGAGTCAAAATGTATATCATTATCCAAAAGAAGAGCAATGGCATTTAAGTTGTTTTAATCCAAAATGTTACGTGATAAAATTATCGGTATCCTTTCAGTAATTAGCTTAGTTTTTTTTTTTATTGGATTAGTTCTTAATTTTTCCATCATGTTTTAACCTTTTTTTGGTCGAATTGATAGTTGCATACGAAAAAATTGTAATTAAAAAAGGAAAAAAAGAGAATAGGGACTGATGAATACCGTATGCAATTCACCACCTTGGCCACCAGAGTATGTAGTGGTTTCTTCACCGGAATGAGAAGCAGTGACAAAGCCAATTCCATTGACAACGGATCCAGATCGAATAATAACTTCTCTAATAGGTTTTTGAGGATCCAAAAAGAAAAACCAATTTGTTGGAAGTTGACTTCCCCATGGCCCTTGAATCGACTGATGACCTGCCATTTTAATGTTATTAGCTGCAGGAATGAGATTGAGAGTTATTTTGCAGCGGAATTTTCAAGGGTATTGGATTTCAACCGCGCCTTATGATGGTCACAATGACATCTATTTAAATGCATCAGCTATGGACTCAACCCACCATATGTACCGTTTTATGCATTCTATATTTTATTTCCTCCACTTGTGCAGCTGAAGGAGAGCTCGTTTCAAGAGCTCGTTGAAACGTGAAGTTTGACAAAATGCAGAACGGATTGAAGTGGTCAACTTTTAAAGTCTAATGAAGGTTTTCCGGAGGTTCTTGAAATCTGACATGATGCTTCGTTGCTTACTTGCTAATTCAGGCAGACATGTTAAAAAAAAGAAAATGTGTGGTAAGTCTGATAAATATGGAAATACATTTTGTATTTTTGGGTTAACTCAACCAATTATGATCACAATTTTTCCCATAGGTAATTACATGGGTCCTAGGGGTGTCCACGAGACCACGACCACACTTAGCCCAAGAAAAGTGTGTGACACTCTAATATAATTGAGAGAGAGTTTTCTTAATTGGAGCAAGGAGTCACCCTAAAATAATGTCAATAGTAGAGTACTTGACCAATGTAGCAAGCCCAAGCCCCCAAAATGTTACCGAATTATTTTAGAACAAATATAAGTTAATGAATTGGGTGTATCATGTATGCAGTATGTTAACATCCATTTCCAATTTTGACGGTTTTTCTCTAAATTTTGGGAGTGACAAGCAATGTACTTTGCAAGGAACTTAATTTGAGTGTTGAAAGATATGAATTTATACAAACATGTCAATCTATTTCTCATTATTCACGTGTATGGCTTATGACTAAAGATGTTGCTCAAACATCTAGGGTTTAAATTAACTGTTGACTCATGCTTTAGCCCTCACTCTTCCAATTCAAGTGTATACGTTCAAGATATAATAACTAATTTGATATTTTAATTTATTTGATGGACATATTTATATGATGATGTGAAATTTCATTAAACTAATAAATCTGTCATTAAATATTTATTTTATTTTATTTTTAATTTAATTTATTTAAGATTTTTTCAATTTTTTTGAAAGTGTTTGTGTAATAACAAGTATGTTCGACAATCTTAAGTTAAATTAAATGTCTAGATCTGCCACATGCTTCCCCCATCCTTTTCTTGAGAAACAAAAATTATATAAATGTTTCAATTTGTTCAATATAATGTATGCTATATATATCATTATACTTTTTTAATAGGGAGATACTGCTATAGGTCATGTTATTTGGATTGTTAACTTTTTCCAATCCAATCCAATCTAAACCTTACACAATTCCCCAAAAAAGTATCTCTCTAAAAACACAATTCCTCAAAAAAAATATTACAACTTATCAAATCCAATTCAATCTAATAGTAGAAAATTTTTTCAACTATCATAGCTAAAAAGTATACTTCACCTTTAAAAAGCCAAAAGTAACATATATTGATCAAAGTGATTTGTTGCAACAAGTATTATATTCACTAAAATATAAATCTTTCAAGAATTAAATTTTTTTCAACCATAACTGAAGTTTTAAGGAGATTCAACCACAATTGGATCGAGACATAACTTTTTTTACAAAATTTAATATATTGATAAATATTTTTAAAGGAGATTTTAATATGATTGAATTTTTTCACATGTCATAATTAAGAAGTCTAACAATCGTTGGTTCTACCTTAAAAAAAAACTAAAACCAATATATTTTGATCAATTTGAAGTAATTTGTTGGAATAATTGATTGTATTTATTGACACTAAAACTTTTTAACAGATAAGATTTATTATAGTTAAATTAATAATAAGAAATTTTTAACAGAAAAAAAAAATCAATTATGAGAGAATTTTCATTCTCAATAATGATGATACATAAATATAAATATTTTGACTTAGATAATGTATAGTAAGAATTTTTCATAAAATTATTGCCAAAATTCTGGTCAACCGTCTATGTACTGTACTGGGTAAATTAATCCATTCTGTGCAATGTGTGTTTATTCATGGAAGGTTAATTCATGATAATATTCTTATTACCTATGAAGTTTTAAACAAGTTTCAAATATATGAAAGGTAAGAAAAGTTGGGTTGCTTTAAAATTGGATATGGAGAAGCCTTATAACCGAATAGAATGGGACTACGTACCTTAAGAACGTTATGAACAAATTAGGTTTCCCACCTAAATGGGTTGCATGGGTTATGGAGTGTGTAACAACCGTGTCTTATTTCTTAATAATCAATGGTGAAATGACATGTTTTCTTTTTACTCCCTTTAGGGGAATCATCAAGGAGATCCTCTCTCCCCTTATATTTTCCTATTATGTATGCAAGGCCTTATAATGGAGCTATCTCGTGTTGCTATGACACGAAACAATGGCATTGGTTATTGTTGGGTTAATGGCCCAAATTCTCTTGACTCATTATTTGGCAAGTTTCCTAAACCTGCTTAAACTCCAAATTATTGGTTGCTATTAGGAAATTATTTTATTTCCTAATTATATTTAAGCAAATTTCCTAATTGTAATAGCATTCTAGCTAAAATCCAATTGTATTTGGAGTGGGGGTCTAGCCAAACCTATAGGAAGTTTACCCCTATAAATAGAAGTCTTTATTCACCTTGTAACATGCGCCAAGCAACCAATGTAATCGATGTGAGAGCCTTCAAAACTCCCCATGAGGGAGGTACGGTCTTATTTCCACATCTTCACCCTACTCATCCCTAGGTTATGAGAGTCTATGAGAGTTCACACATATATTTTACCTCTTGTAATATCTCATTTTTCTACTAGTGGATATTGGTTGTTGCCCGTGGGTTTTTCTCCAAGTTCTTTGGTTTCCCACGTAAAAAATACTGTCTCACCCTATTTATCCTTGCCTCTCTCTATTATTATCCTCGATTCCATAATCATCCTATATTTCCTTCCGCTGCATACATTGCTCTATTTCACACCCTAACAAGTGGCTAACAACTGGCAATCAGATCTGAATTCGATCCCTAACAAGTGGTATCAGAGCTAGATTCAATGAGATTCAGATCCTACCGGAGTCAGGTTAAATTCCTTCAAGAGTCGGATCCTACCAGATTCATGATAAATTCCTTCAAGAGCCAGGTACCGCCAGATTCAGTCAAATTTCAATTTTACTAGAGTCAGGTGAAATTCCTTTAGAGTCAGATACAACCAGATTCAACAAACTTCTAATCCTGCCGGAGTCAGGTCAAATTCCTTCAGAGCCGGGTTCAATCAATTTCAGGATGAAGTCAAAATTTGGTTATTAGAATTTGGGTGATAGAGTGTTGTTAACAGGATGACGTCGAGAAGTTCGTTGGCAAATCGAAATTCAGGGTTCTATGGCGTTACCAGAGAATTTGTTCCAAGGTGGAGATTGTTGGGTTAATGGCCAAAATTCTCTTGACTCATTATTTGGCAAGTTTCCTAAACCTGCTTAAACTCCAAATTATTGGTTGCTATTAGGAAATTATTTTATTTCCTAATTATATTTAAGCAAATTTCCTAATTGTAATAGCATTCTAGCTAAAATCCAATTGTATTTGGAGTGGGGGTCTAGCCAAACCTATAGGAAGTTTACCCCTATAAATAGAAGTCTTTATTCACCTTGTAACATGCGCCAAGCAACCAATGTAATCGATGTGAGAGCCTTCAAAACTCCCCATGAGGGAGGTACGGTCTTATTTCCACATCTTCACCCTACTCATCCCTAGGTTATGAGAGTCTATGAGAGTTCACACATATATTTTACCTCTTGTAATATCTCATTTTTCTACTAGTGGATATTGGTTGTCGCCCGTGGGTTTTTCTCCAAGTTCTTTGGTTTCCCACGTAAAAAATACTGTCTCACCCTATTTATCCTTGCCTCTCTCTATTATTATCCTCGATTCCATAATCATCATGTATTTCCTTCCGCTGCATACATTGCTCTATTTCACACCCTAATAAGTGGCTAACAACTGGTAATCAGATCTGAATCCAATCCCTAACAGTTTTAAAATTGCGCCAAATGGGGGGAGAATCCCTAGCCTCTTCTTTGCGGACAATAGTATGTTGTTTTGTCGTACTAAACAGGAGGATTGTCAACATCTACAAACTATTCTAAATAAATTTTGTGCTGATTCTGGGACAGCTTGTTAACTTTCACAAATCTTCTATGATTTTTTCTAGGAATACAACCTCACGAGATAAACAGATGTTGTTGGTGTTTTTGGGATAAATCAACATAATGAGATTGGGAAGTATCTTGACTACCCTTTGTTTAAAGGGAGTAGGGATGGCAGTCAAGTCCGAATCCGAAGCGAATCCGATTCGCTCCGACTAAAAAATCCGAGTCCGAATTCGAAAAAAAAAAACTCTGAATTCGAATCCGATTAAAAAAATTCGACTCCGATTATAATTGGGGCGGATATGGAGGTGACCACCTCCGATTCGATTAAATCCGATTAACTCCGATTATAGTCGATTCTATTAGGTTCGATTAACTCCGATTAAAATAATTAAAATAAAAACTTAAAAAAAAGTTGAAAATTAAAATGACCGATTTTTATTATAATAGATTGTAAAAATTTTGCAATTTATGGTTTTGGAATTTCCCATGAATATTCTGATGGTTGAGAGACTATTTTTAATATGTTATATGTGTGTTGTGTGTTATGCAAACATTTTTAAGAATTATTGTTGGTGTTTTATTTTAACATGATATATAATCAGAGGTAATTGGAGTTCGAAGTAATCGGAGTCGGATGAAATCATTACAGTTAATCGAAGTCAGAGGTAATTAGAGTCGAACTTGGAGTTGGCTACCTCCGATTAAGTTTGGGTTTGGAGGTCTTCCCACCCCCGATTAATCGGATTTGGAGGTGGACCTCCACCTCTGATTATTAATTGGAGCGAAGGTGGAGGTACCTTCCTCCGATTAAGTTTGGATTTGGAGGTCTTCCCACCTCCGATTAATCGGATTTGGAGGTGGACATCCACCTCTGATTATTAATTGAAGCAAAGGTGGAGGTACCTACCTCCGATTCGCCTCCGACCCATTGTCATTCCTAAAAGGGAGACCTACCAAGGATACTTTTGCTCATCTTGTGCCATATGTTCAAGTGAAGTTACAACCTTGGAAGGAAAATTATATTTCCTAAGCTGGTCGAATGGCGTTGATTCAATCACATATCGAATCCATCCCCTCCCATGTTTTTCAATGTTTCCGAATTCCTAAAGATACTGCTAGTCGGATTGACTCGGTTAGTCGTTTTTTTTTTGAAGGACCTCAATACAAATAAAGGTATGCATATGGTCTCTTAGGACAAGGTCTGTCGACTGAAATCTTTAGGTGGGTTGGGTCTGAGGAAAACAGAGGCGGTTAACATTACCTTTCTTTGTAAATTATTATGAAGGGTTATGTTTGGAAAGGGCTTTGGGTAGACCAAGTTCGTGCCAAGTATGTTCAAAACAATAATATTTTCTCTATTAAGCCAAGAATTTCTGATTCTTGGGCTTGGAAGTCAATTTTGAAAGTAAGACCTATATTTGCAAAAGGTCTTGGTTGGAAGGTTGGTAATGGTGAACAGATAAACTTCTGACTTGATAATTGGTGTTGACAGACTAATCTTGTTGAGAGACTTTATGAATTGATATACTTCTCAAGTTGATATTTCTTTGCATGTTGGTAACTTCATCAGGAATGACATAACATGGGATATTGAGTCACTGGCTTCTATTGTTAACCCCGAGGTGGTAGATTCTATCAAATCAATTCCTCTTCCACCAAATGTTTTGGAAGATTCTCTTTGTTGGGGTTTAATAAGTAATGAAGACTTCTCTACTAAGTCCGCAACATAGTTAGCCCATGAAGGGGTTCACTTTGGCAATGTTTGGGGATTTAAATGGATTTGGAAGCTACATATTCAGCCCAAATTAAAAGTTTTCATTTGGCAAATGTTTCAAGATGCTCTCCCTGTTAGGGCGCATCTGGTCTATAGGGGTATGAATTGTCTTCCTCTGTGTCCTTTATGTGGCTTAGTTGAAGAAAATGAGGATCATTTATTTCTTTGGTGTAATTTTGCTTCTGAAGTATGACAGTTAGCTAAGCAACATGCTTGGGTCCCATGTTCCCCAGAGGCAAATGATAATCTTGAAGGATTCCTCAATAGGTGTAAATCACATTCAATTAAGTCTACTATTGAACGAGTTGTAGTGCTCTTATGGAGCATTTGGAAAACCATAAATATAGTGGTTTTCAGTCAAAGATCTTCCCTTCTTGGAAGTATGTTGTTGAGAGTTAAGCATGTGTATGCTGAATGGAGAATTAGGGATAGACTAACTGAATCTTTGGGGGGGGGGGGGGATCTAGAACATGCTCCTTATCAATTCCGAAGCAATCTAGTTGGGTCTCTTGGACAAAACCCCCTCGGAATATGGTTAAAAGCAATTTTGATGGAGTTGGGGGTGGTTATATAGTCAGGGATGAGCAGGGTCAGGCGCTTCAAGTGGTGTCCTTCATTCTAGGGAGTTCATCGGTTCTGGTTGCTAAACCCACGACTATGCGAAATGGGATTAGGGATGTAGTCCTGCGAGGCTACAGGCGAATCAATTTGGAAGGTGATAATCTAGTTCTCATTAGTGAAAGGGGTTTTCCAAATTCCAATTGGGAGATCGCCAATTTAGTTCAAGACATTCAAGAATTTATGGCGATGTGTTTGGAGGTTACTGTGCTTCATATTTTTCGCGAAGGGAATCGTGCTGCAGATTGGTTAGCAAAATTTGGTCTTTCTTTAGAATCCTCATGTTGCTATAATTCTAGTTCTCATAGCGGTTTATCATTAACTGTCTAAGATGATGCACTTGGAAGATCCCTTGAGAGAAGGGCTTCTTAGTGTTTATTAGATTACCTTTTTTTTTTAAAAAAAAGAATTAAGTTTAATTTGTAATGAAAATTCTACCATAGTTGAAATGTTTTTCAACTATGGTAGCCATGGGTGGAACTATGGGTAAGGTGAGGGCGTCCATGGACACCGCTAACCAAAGAAAATTTTGTGAATTTCCAATATTATTCAGAAGAATTTTTCTTAATTGGAGCAAGTAGACGCTGTAAAAAAAGTCCCAAAAAATATAGTTTGGTGTCCAATTTAGCAGCAACCCAAAAATCCTAAAATATTACTCCCTCCATTCCAAATAAATTGTCTAAGTTTGACAAATTAGATCAAAATTATTACCTGAATACAATATTATTAGTATTGCTAAGGAAAAAGATGTGAAAAATTAGCGGTCAAAGTGTTGCATCGAAGACCGTTAAAAAACAAACGGGATAAATTAATTGGGACGGAGGGACTACTAAATTTTTTTTTATAAACAAAAAGTGTAAGTCAATGAATTGAGTAATTGGATATCAGTATAAGTTTAAGATATAAATATCTAGTTAATGTGAAATTTTAATTTATTTGGTAGGCATATTTAATTATATTATGATGTGAAATTTTGTTAAGCTTGTGAATATGTTATTTAATACTTATTTATATTTTTATTGTTATTTATTTAAATTTCATTATTTTATTTTTCAAAAGAGCTTATATAATAACAAGTATATTGGACACCCCTAAGTTGAATGTCTGGATCCGCCACTGATGGTAGTTGAAAATTTCATAACTATTAATTTATAAAAATAAATCACACAATATTAAAAAGATTTATATCTCATTAGGTATGATTAACTATTGTATTCATCAATATATTTTAATTTTGATTTTTTAATGATAGAATTAATGTGATGCTTAAACTTTTAACTGTGATAAAATTGAAAAAAATCAATTTTGGTAGAATATCCTTCAAATATTAAATTTTGTCAAAAATTATATCTCAACAAAAATGATTACTTATTGTTGCATGTTCTATAATCAATATATATTAATATCGATTTTCTTAAAGGTGTATTTTATGATAATTATATATTTCAACTACCAGTTTTCAACTATAGTAGAATCTCCATAATTATAATTTAATAGTCAGAAATGTAAATCCAAATTCACAACTAGTTGACGCATAAATCTGGGGGCCTTAAACCAAAAATAGTTTGAACTAGTACAAGTATGCAAGTCAGGTCCTCGAGTCGATAATATCTGATCTGTATTTGTCATGGCCACTTGCACAATTGTTGAAATTGTAAGTGCACCGCAACTCGCAAGCCAAACTGACCCTTTCTTATTTAGAACAACTGCAAGTCAATTGCACTTGCACAAGTAGTTAATTTATTTATGCCAGGAGCTGCGCAACTTGTTAATTGATCAATATAAGAGCAATAAGTCAATAACTATTCATTTGAATTTTTTTTTTTTTTATGATGGTACTTCAAAATTTCATAATCATCTACTACTAGGGATGGCAATGGGGCGGGGAATCCCCGAACCCGTCGGGGCCCCACCCCGCTCTGGGAAAAATCCCCACCCACATTGGAGATGGGGACGGGGACGGGGACGATTTTCCAAAATTCGCTCGGGGACGGGGCGGGGATGGGGACAAAATTTTCCCCATCCCCGTCCCCTTTTTTTCCCCGCCGGGGTTAATTCCCCGTCCCCATCCCCGAATCCCCATCCCCGAAAATGTTAAAATTACCAAATAACCTTTATTCAAATTTAATATATAATAAATTAATGGAAATGACAAAGTAGTAATTTTCCAATTTATTCTCACTTGTTGATGTATTATTGTTTGATTTTGATGTATTATTACTTGATCAAGTTAAATACGTTGTACTTTGAGCATGTTAAAAACCGGGTTCGATTAAAAACCGGATCCGATTAACATTTAGTTAAATTTAAGATAGTTTTAAAAAATCCCCGTTGGGGATGGGGAATCCGCGGGGATGGGGATGGGGCAAGATTCATTCCCCGAAGTGGGGATGTGGACGGGGATGGGGACGGGGGTATACTCCCCCATCCCCGATCCGCCCCGTTGCCATCCCTATCTACTACCTCTGCCCCTATTAATTGTCCAATTAACTGAATTTTATAAGTCTAATGGCCCGTTGAAAATGGGGTGAAAGATATATGATATACCCACATTACCCTTATATTTATCTTGTGAATAAAAGGCAAACAAAAAAAAAAAACAAAGGGCAAGCTTCACTGCTTCAGGTCTCTGTCTAATTTCCCCAACAGAATCATCAACGTCGGAGCTCAAAGGCGTCTCTTAGAATCCAACAACTTTAAAGGCTTCTTCTTCCACGACACTTTGTTCATTCTCGCCAATATTGAAGGCAAGTACCAGGAAAAAATTTCAAAATTTCAGCAGGATTTAAGTGTGGCAAAATTCATAATCTTATTTTATGTCAAGCCCCTTATAAAAGCGTCATGGATTAAGGCCAAGTCATCACTTGTGCGTCCAATCAAATTACATTCAGAAACAACTTCAACTTTGGTGCCGATTTTCATTATGATCAAGAATGTTCTCCTGACTTATCATACTAATAAATAAATATTATTATGTTATTTGCTCCTAGGCTCCGAGCTCACGTGCTTAGGAAATAAATGTATTGGTTCTATCAAATGTCCTACGGAGTATATGGATAGAATAGTGTTGTCTCTACCTACTAAAAAAATAAATTTTTCTAATTAATATCCCACATTGACAAAATAAGGTAACTTATAGCTCTTTATAAATTAAAGAGTTATATAAGTTTATAAATAAATAAATTATAGACTTAGCTAATTATCAGTGCTTGAACTAAGGTTAAATGCTTGGTAAATTGTACTCAAGTTTGGCTTGGTTGCCTTCTGGGGTTATACAATCTAGTGGTCTTCAAGGTATATGTTGAGGACTACTATACCTTCAAAATTTTCATATCTTCTAATAAATTAAAGCTCTGTTTTTTGTAGAAGGGTAATTACTTACAATATTTTCATATCTTCTCCTATAGTTAATTCTAGTAAATTAAATTTAGGCACCGTTCTTTTGTACGTTAACGCACCCAAACGCAACGCAGAATCAATAAAACCTAACGCATGGCAAACGCAAGATAACGCAACTTATCACAATCTACTATTCACCTTTACTCACCTTTTTATTATTTCTTACCGCAACCTAACGCAACCTAACGCAACCCAAATGCAGCTTATCGAAACGCAAACGCAACGCAACGCAAACGTAACGCACAAAAGAACGGTGCCTAAATTTTACAATTTTTTTTAACTAAACCTAACATTTCTACTTCTTGTTCTATATAAGTCATTCAAACTTATACGAATCTAACCAACCTTACTTACCATGCCAATTCCTCCATATTAATAAGAAAAATGTAACCTAAATTTTATTAAGAATTTTATCGTTATCCATCACAAGATTTCTCATAAATTAATCCATAACTTTGATTATTTATGTATATACACAAACTGATCAATTTGTTATAAATATTCGTAAATTGATCCAAATCGGTTTTATATACACAAATTCATCAATTTATTATAAAGATTCGCCAATTTATCACAAGTGGACCCTTTAAAAAGCAAATAAACTATATGCAAGTATCTCAGTTTTATTTTCCCAAATTGCCTTTAAAAATGTCATTTTTGTTTTGTTATTTATACTTTTTTGTTGTATCCCAACCCCACTACTACTATTATTATTACTAGGCCTCAACCCGTTCGATGCATCGAGTGAACTCAATTACTTACTTTTGAAATTTTATAAAAGTTATGGATGTGAAACTTACTGATAAATATTGAGGAAAACGTTTATGAATATGAAACTTATTGACGGGAAGGTGAAAGATTATATCTATATGATTCTGAAGTGCGATAAGATTGATTTTGCTTGCTTATGACTGTAGACGAAGAGAGGTTTAATTTTGGGATATTTAGTTGTTATTTGTGAAGTAGATGCATAATAATAAGTTAATATCTAGGAAATAGATATAACCTCTAACAGATGTGTTATATTTATATAAATATCTACAAAAACTCATGAATCTCATTGACCTAACCGCAAGGGTCATGTTAATAATCTAATTGGTAATGGTTTTGAAGTGTTTCGGATATTAAGGTCATTAGTTATTGATGGTTTTGTTTTAGTGTTATAATTAAATTAAAATTGAATACTACGGTTGGAGATTTCGTAGGACTCGTTTAATTAAATAAAATCTTGAAAGAAATAGAAAATAAAAGACAATTTAAATGAAAATTGAACACTACCGTTTGAGACTTAGTAGGACTTGTTTTGAGTATAACTGTTGTCAAGCAGACATGGATTAAGTATATATTTTTTAATTTCTTTAATTGTAAATAAAATACGGAAAGAAATAGAAAATAAAATACAATTTAAATTTAAATTAAAATTGAGCACTACTATTTGAGACTTAGTAGGACTCGTTTTGAGTGTAACTGTTGTCAAGTATACGTGGATTAAGGATATATTTTTTAATTTCTTTAATTGTAAATAAAATCTGGAAAGAAATTGAAAATAAAATACAATTTACTGTGCTGTAATTGATCTATATTCCGAAAATGGTTTTTGGCTCAAAATAATCCAAAGTGAGAGGTGAGTGGCTGAAAATAATCCAAACTAACTTTTTGGCTGAAAATAATCCAAACTCTTCACCTGTTTACTCTGGCTAAACCAGAATTGAATTCCGACGTCGCAAAACTGACTTGACCCCCCTTAAAAATTTCAAAAATGCAGTGGGTTAATATTATTTTCAGTTGAGTCTGAATTTTCAAGGACGTCAAGTCAGTTTTGAAACGTCGGAATTCAATTCTAGTTTAGTAAATAGGTGAAAAGTTTAGATTATTTTCAGCCAGTCATCTCCCACTTTGGATTATTTTGAGCCAAAAACCCTTGCGAAAAACGCTCCTATGACTTTATTTCGTGGATCCACAATGATTTCAATTATAATATATAGATTATTATTATTATTATTATTATTATTATTATTATTATTATTGGAGTGAGGGGAGAATTAAATGTATATTTCTTGGGTCCACAATGATTTCGCCAGTCAAAAGACGGTTGGGAATCTTTGCTGGTTGCTAACCGTTGAACGTCTGGGTCGCCGGCCATTCGTCGGTATCTCACCGGCCCATCAGCATTCCCGTTGTCATCTCTCGAGTCCGGCGAAATCTGCTCAGGCCAACTGCTGCTGTGTCTTTCCCTGCCTTTGTTTTTTTCTTCTTTTGGGATTTCAATTGTTGGCCTCCGCCAGTCTCAACTCCGGGGCTTGTGGTTGTGGCCCTTGTGGGCAAGCAGTCGTCAGTCGCCTTTGCACTTGGAGTATCTACAACAATGAGTTTGTGTTAGTTAAATTTATTGGATAAGGCGGAATATCTTAATTCCTATTAATTAAGTGAGTCAAAATTAGTCTCATTATTTAACTAATTTTCCAATGAACATGAATTTAATTAACTCATATTAATTAAAAAAAGGTAAGTAGATCATATTTTTTTTTTAACAAAGGGTAATTACACAAACACTAGCAAGTCATTCTTTCAAGGGATCTCCCAAGTGCATCATCTCTTACAATTAGGGATAAATCTCTATGAAAACTAAAGTTATAACAACAAGACGAAGCTAACAAAATCCCAAATTTAGCTAACCAATCCGCCGCCAAATTCCCCTCACGAAAGATATGATAAATCTCCAACTCTCCACACAACGCAATAAACACTTGGATGTCTTCTACTAATTTAGCAATCTCCCACGGAATCTTGAAGGAACCTTTAACAACATTAATAAGGACAAGGCAGGTTATCCCCCTCCAAGATGATACGCCAATAACCATTGAGAACTGCATCTTTAATCCCATTACGCATAGCTGTAGCTTCAGATCATACTTATTAATAATATAGGTAATTGGGTTATAATGATAAAAAAAAAAGAGGTGGATGAGGAGATACAAAAAAAATATAATTAAAATATTTGTTTAATAGACTCACAATCAAACTTGTGTTGTGAGACTTTGACTGTCAGTCTCGCGACGAGTCAAGTCTCATTTCCATTGCTGGAATGTCTTACACAACATCATTTCATTCTCATCCCACCTCATGTCAGCAATGATTCAAATTTAATCCTCCTTCTTTAGTATAGTGCGATGCCATACCGCAACGTTAACTGACCATACCACTCAATATTCTTTCACACTTTACCATACCATACCACATTTTACCACGATCATAATCAATATGCCATCTCACTTTTTTCCTCCACTTGTCACATTTTCTCCCCTCACCCACCTACCACATCAATCACTCTTTCCACAAATTTTAACATGTCATATCACACTTGACCGCACTTTCCACGGTAATGCACCATCGTACCATACCAACCACAAAAATACAGGACCTTAAACTCCCCGTTAGAGATGGTCAACTGCCGGTGTTTGTTGCTGCTTGGCTCGAACACAGCCACCGATTGGAGTTGGGGGGTCAGAACTTTCCGAAGCCCAGTTTTTTTACGCATCCGTTCTATGTGGGTTGTAATTTTGTGCTCAGGAGTCTTGTCCTCCATCTCCTGGTGGTGTTGGAAATCTGTTGGATGGTGATTGGTAACTCGATCACCCTCATTTTGCCGGGTATAATTTAACAAAGCCGTAAATTCATTTTATTTTATTTTATTATCATTAGTATTTTCACTGGTTTAAGTGCTTAATTTGTTGTTTAGTTAATTACTTGAGTTTTTACATTTACGGGGACTCAATGTTGGGAGTTCTTCATCGATTGCCTTTGATACTTGCAAGTTGCAATCCATGCATGGGTAGTTGGGGGGTAGATTATTTGTTCTTTCTTTGCCCTTCTCTTTCTTCTCCGGGTCAAATTTTCACCAAGTTACCGTCATTTGACTCGGTGGAGTCTTATCAAAAAAATAATATCATGTTTTATGGAACCATTAGATTAAAAAAAAAAAGTGGAGACTACTATAATATATATAAACTGAGAATTAAAACCATCAGAATCCAATTTTCCTTATATTTATCTATTTTTTACTTTATGGTTTGAGCAAAACGCCATGGTGAAAGTGAAACTGTGTTCATCAAACAAAACAGCAGAACAAACATCTCCAAAAGAAAAGGTTACAACCAAATAGCTAAATACAATTAATACAGCAACTACTTTCACAACCACCACAAACACCTCCAAAAAAAGTGAAACTGTGTTATTATTGTTTCTTCTGACTTCGAGATAATGTGCAACTTCTTACATTAAAAAAAGTAAACACTCTACCATATGTGTCTCGATTCCTGATCATGTAGATTCCCGGTTAGTGGTTATTGATTTTGATGTCAAGCAGATCATGCTTGTGTTATATTAGTGATCGAGTTGCCACATTAAGTTGTTTAGTATACCAAAACCAAACTCATACTCCGAAACCCCGCCCAGGTTTCGTATGGGGGACATCTCACTTGGAATTGATTTCTGATTGGTTTAATATGTTTAAACCTCATAAGCTTCTCAGGGTTCAATTTGAGAAGCAGTGAATCAGTTTCCTGGCACCATGGAGAAGTGAATGAGATTTTCCCTCACAGAAGGCACTGAGAATCTAACAACAAACTTTTCTCTGTGTGTTGACAACGGTGAACAAATCCACCTACTCCTTGCCCAAAATTTCAACACCATCTTGCAGAAGAAGAAAATTGCAACCACCAATCACCCTTTTCACCGCCCTAGTCTTCTAATTCAACAAAGTATCCCATTATGGTAGAAAATTGTGCTTGTCAATAATTGAGGTAGTTGGGAAATTAGTCTATAAAGAGCAATGTTTGTATCAACAGAAATCAATCAAGTAATCAATTAAGTTTTATCAAAACACAGTGAGTGTTTGTAAGGTTGAGAAAGAGTCTCCCTTCCCCTTTCTATCAACTCCTCCCAATTGAAGTTATAGAACCTTCTGATTTGAGAAATCAAATCTATTACTGATAAAAATCATCACCCACTTCACCAAATTGGAGCACTAATACCTAAGTGGAGCATAATTAAGTGCATGATGGAGCACTAAGTGTGGATGTAATAAGTTGACTTATATTTGTGGAGGGAGTGTGCTTACTTTTTTATGTGTGGTTGAAGAAAGCTTAGGTGTGTGATATTTTGAGTGTTAGTATCTAATTCTACTAGTATAAATAGGAGGTGTGTCATAAGGAAAATCATCCCAAGCAAGCAAAAACAATAAAAAGTGTGAGTGAGTGAGAGAAATTATAAAGAGTGAGGTGTCTTAAAGAGTGTGTGTTCAAATATTGTACAATTGTCTTGCTTCCAGTGTCGTAGTAAAAGTATAATTTGTAAGTATACCACCTGCTCCCTTCCTATTTTTATCCAACAAACTGATATCAGAGCCAGATTTTCTAAAGATCCTTGCTAACCTCGCATTCATAGTGTGTGCACGGTCAGGGACCGAAGCACCAAGGATACTTTGCCGCCACAGTCAGGGACTGTGATCATTATTATAATTGTTGGTCTGGGACTGCAAGTCTTTGGTTAAGTGCAGGGCGCTTACCAAGCTAGCATGGCAGATTTATCAACATCAACGAGCTCATTAGAGAAGCTCAATGGGAGCAATTATAGTACTTGGTGCACACGTATCAAGTACTACTTGAAGGGGCAAGACTTATGGGAGATCGTTGGTGGCAATCAAAAGCTAGAACCAACTGATCCAAATGAGAAGAGGAAATGGGATATCAAGGCTGGAAAGGAAATGTATATCCTTTCAGTCATGGTGGAAGATGAATATCTTCATCGGATTAAGGATTTTGAGACACCTGACAAAGCATGGGATGCCTTGGCTACGTTGTTCATCAAGAAGAACGAGGCCAAATTGCAGCAGCTGGAGAACGAGCTCATGTCTATTAAACAGGGAGACATGACAGTGAGCCAGTATTTCACCAAAGTTAAATCTTTGTGTGGTGAAATAGCCAAAGTAGATGATGAAAGTGCAATAAGTGAGTCAAGAACGAGGCGGATAATTATTCGAGGCCTCGACCCCAAATACAGTGGCCTTGTTGCAGAGACCAGGGGCTGGGCCACACAACCTGGTCTGCTAGAATCAGAAAGCCTCTTGGTGAACCAAGAAGGCCTGGACAAACAAATGTCTAAGGTCTCGATAAATGAGGAAGATCAAGCTCTATTCACCAGAAGAAGAGCACATAAGAGCCAAGGAAGAGATATACAAAGAAGCACTAGAGATGGTGGACCACCATCAGAAAGGAGGCCATCATCAGAAAGAAGACAATCATCAGAAAGGAGACCACCAAGGTGGCAACAAGGACAGCGACGTCGTCCATATCAAGGTGGAGCTCACCAATCTCGAGATAGTCAGCAAGAAAAGGAATATCACCGTCAAGAAGGTCGATGTTACAAGTGTGGGCGGAAAGACCACTTTGCTCGAGACTGCAGATCACCCTCGCTGGAAGCTAATACAGCAACCTTCACAAATAATAACAGTGATGAGGAATGGGACTTCCAAGCATTCTTTGCCATAGAAGAATCTATTCAGGCAGCCAAAGCAGAAGAATCCACATATGAAGAGTCTAAAGAAGAGTTTGCACTTACAATGACAAACAAGAACTTTCTAAATTATCAAAAAGATTGGATTGTGGATTCTGGTTGGTCCAACCACATGACAGGCGATGTGAGAAAGCTGCAAAACATGTCTGAATACAAGGGAAACCGAGTCGTAGTCACGGCGAATGACTCAAAACTGCCGATTTCACATATCGGAAAAACGTTAATTGCTCCCCGGTTCAGTTCACACCAGGTGCAACTTCAAAATGTCTACCATGTACCTGGAATGAAGAAGAATCTCTTGTCGATCGGTGACCTCATCAGGCAACTATGTGGTCTTTTGGCCACATGATGTAAAGGTGTATCGCAACATTAAGCCTACATCTCCCCCACTTATGGAAGGACGCCGTTTGGAGTCGGTGTACGTGATGTCTACGCAAGATGCATATGTAGATAAAACCAGGAAAAATGAAACGGCAGATCTTTGACATGCAAGGCTTGGCCATGTAAGCTATCACAAGTTAAAAGTGATGATGCTGAAGTCGATGTTGAAAGGTCTCCCACAACTTGAGGTTCGAGATGATATAGTATGTGCGGGGTGTCAATATGGGAAGGCACATCAACTTCCCTATGAGGAATCTACATTCAAATCTAAGGCACCACTCGAGCTAGTGCACTCTGACGTCTTTGGAAGAGTAAAACAACCATCCATCTCGGGATACAGATACATGATCACTTTTATCAATGACTTCTCGAGATATGTTTGGGTTGCTTTTATGAAAGAAAAATCAGAAGCACTAGACAAATTCAAGGAGTTCAAGAACAAGGTTGAAGGTGAAGTGGGACGTAAGGTGGCTTGCCTACGTACAGATAATGGGGGAGAGTATACATCCAAAGAATTTTCAGAATATTTGCAAGCTCATAAAATACGCCGCCAGCTCACTTGTCCCAATACACCTCAACAAAATGGTGTAGCAGAAAGGAAGAATAGGCACCTCGCAGAAACTTGCAGAAGTATGTTACATGCCAAGAATGTGCCACCTCGGTTCTGGGCTGAATGCATGAAGATTGCAGTATATGTCACCAACAGGCTACAACAAGCAAGACTTGGGTTTGTTTCTCTATATCAAAAGCTATGGAATGTCAAGCCTACGGTGAGCCATTTCAGAGTTTTTGGCTGTGTGTGCTATGTCTTCATACCGGATCATTTGCGAAGCAAGTTCGATAAGAAGGCTATTCGTTGCATATTCGTGGGGTATGACAATGAAAGAAAAGGATGGAAGTGTTGTGATCCGACGAGAGGACGTTGTTACACGTTAAGAAATGTGGTGTTTGATGAAGCATCATCATGGTGGTCTTCTGAACAATTATTGCTACCTGATTCAAAAGAAATTGAGGAAAGCTTGGAGCAAAGATTCAAGGAACACCTAACAGACGATGAATAAGGAAAAAGTCCCACGAAGACGTTACAAGAAGAGTCTGTTGAAGAAGAAGCAGAAGATAGAGAGGAGACTGCTAATAAAGAGAAAAATCCATGGAAAACAGGTGTACATCATAAATTTTCAGAAGAAGAAAGACAAAGCCAACTTGAGGACACCATAGCAGAGATAGTTGCAGAGTTAGAGTTAAGAAGGTCCAAGCGGAGACGAAAGCTAAATCCTAAGTATGCAAATGCAGCACTGGTAGAAGGGCCCAATATCAAGGAACCGAGCACATATGAGGAGGCATGTCAAAAGAAAGAATGGCGAAAGGCAATGGAGGAAGAGGTGCAAGCTTTAATTCAGAATGAGACTTGGGAGTTGGTACCCAAACCCAAAGATACAAAACCCATCTCGTGCAAATTGGTTTATAAGTTGAAGGTACGTCCTGATGGCTCAATTAACCGATATAAAGCTCGATTGGTAGCTCGAGGCTTCTCGCAAACCTACGGTATCGATTATGAAGAGACATTCAGTCCAGTTGCTAAGATCACTACCGTACGTGTTTACTAGCATTAGCCTCTATCCAGTCTTGGAAGTTGTGGCAGATGGATGTGAAGAATGCCTTTCTACATGGAGAACTTGATCGAGTTATATACATGGAGCAACCTAAAGGATTTGAAAGCAAAAGTCATCCTGACTTTGTGTGCAAGTTGAAGAAAGCTTTGTATGGACTCAAGCAAGCACCTCGAGCATGGTATGGCAAGATAGCAGAGTTCTTGGTTCAAAGTGGATTCATTATGTCAGCAGCAGACTCCAACTTGTTTGTGAAGACTCGCGAAGGAAGGGTTGCTATAATTCTTGTCTATGTGGACGATCTTATCATCACTGGCAACGACAAAGAAGAAATCCAGCAAATCAAGGCTAATCTGTCAGTGCGCTTCCAAATGAAAGATCTTGGTGAGTTAAAACATTTTCTTGGTCTAGAGGTTGATAGAACTAACCATGGGTTATTCTTATGCCAACACAAATATGCTCAAGATCTTCTTGAAAAGTATGGTATGCTTGAATGCAAACCAATATCAACTCCTGTGGAGCCAAATGCAAAACTATGCTCTTATGAAGAAAGAGATCTTGAAGATCCAACGATGTACAGGCAATTGGTTGGCAGCTTGATCTACCTGACATTGACCAGACCAGACATTACATATGCTGTCAGTGTAGTAAGTCGATACATGGAGCAACCAAAGAAATCTCACTTGGAAGTTGTACGAAGGATACTGAGGTATATCAAAGGAACTCTTGACTTTGGTATATTATACAAGAAAAATGATAAAGTTGAATTAGCTGGCTACTGTGATGCCGATTATGCTGGTGATCATGATACCCGTCGATCAACTACGGGTTATACATTCAACATCGGATCAACTGCTATTTCTTGGTGTAGTAAAAGGCAACCAACAGTGTCCTTATCTACCACAGAAGCAGAGTATCGTGCAACAACAATGGCAGCTCAAGAATGTACGCGGTTGGTTCAGCTACTTAAAGATCTTCATGTTCATGTGAATAATCTTGTGGTGCTAAGGTGTGATAATCTCTCAACTATACGACTGGCAGAGAATCCAGTTTTTCATGCAAGGACCAAGCATGTGGAGGTGCACTATCATTTCATTCGAGAGAAAGTGTTACGAGGAGAGATTAATATAAAGCATACAAGGACAGAAGACCAAATAGCTGATATCTTCACCAAAGGGCTTGGTGGCTCAAAGTTTGAGGAGTTTCGAGCAAACCTTGGCATGGTTCCAAGGGCAACATTGAGGAAAGTGGGTGCTGAGGGGGAGTGATAAAAATCATCACCCACTTCACCAAATTGGAGCACTAATACCTAAGTGGAGCATAATTAAGTGCATGATGGAGCACTAAGTGTGGATGTAATAAGTTGACTTATATTTGTGGAGGGAGTGTGCTTACTTTTTTATGTGTGGTTGAAGAAAGCTTAGGTGTGATATTTTGAGTGTTAGTATCTAATTCTACTAGTATAAATAGGAGGTGTGTCATAGGGAAAATCATCCCAAGCAAGCAAAAACAATAAGAAGTGTGAGTGAGTGAGAGAAATTGTAAAGAGTGAGGTGTCTTAAAGAGTGTGTGTTCAAATATTATACAATTGTCTTGTTTCCAGTGTTGTAGTAAAAGTATAATTTTTAAGTATACCACCTGTTCCCTTCCTATTTTTATCCAACAATTACCGATCTACAACAGGAGATTCAATGATTGCAAGAACGTCTTGCTCGATACGAAGGTCCAAACAATCAATCGGGAGGTGAACAAGCCGAAGGAAATCATGATGAAGAAAATCCATTTTATCACTCCGATGGCTCTTCATCATCAGAATCATCCATACCACATCGTCCAGTTCAAATCCGATCTCAAGAATGAGATTTGGGTATAAAAGTGGAGATTCCCGATTTTGAAGGAGGTGTCCACCCAGATGACTTCATAGAATGGCTCCATATTGTCGAGCGTGTCTTTGATCTAAAAGACATTCCCGATGACCGCAAGGTCAAGTTGGTCGCTATTAAACTCAAAAAGCATGCATCCATATGGTGGGAAATTTTAAAGCGCCAATGAGAAAAGAAGGTCGCCGCAAAATCCGCATGTGGGAAAAAATGAAGCGAGAACTCAAACGCAAAATTTTTTCCCAGTCATTATCGGCTTGATACTTTCCTAAAGTTCCAAAGTCTCCGGCTAGGAGAAAATTTCGTCGCCCAATACGCTGCAGAATTTGAAGAACTGTCTATGAAGTGTGACAATTCTGAGCCAGAAGAACAAACCATGGCTAGATTTCTAGCTGGTTTGGAGCCCAAAATTCGCAACATCGTACAACTCCAACAGTATTGGATGTTAAATGATGTGGTGAAGTTGTCCCTTAAAGTTGAAAAGCAACAGAAAAATGATATAGGAGCTGAAAACCACCTTCTTATTCTTGCCAATGTATGGAATCATCTAGAGAGGTTCTTGGCCACTCCAAAGGAGGGCAAACACCAAGTTAGAAGGGTCCGAGTTGGAACAAAATTGGGCCTCCAAGTTGACGTGGGGGTGGACCTCTTAGCCAAGGTGAGGAGATTGACAAAAAGGCCCCAACCCCTTCAACAACATTCCTCAATTCTTCTTTTTTTCGTTTTGGATAAAAACATACCCTCAAACTTTTTTTTTAGTGGGGCAAACCCCATTTTATTCAAGTTACATTAACACATTACATAGCATAGAGGTCTTGTGCTTTTGTACAGTCCCCGTGAAGGAAATAATGAACCTCCATAGCCCATAGGAGGCTCGTCTAGAAACACTACACTGCTCAAACATTTGTGGCTAGTTTGGCGAGCCTATCAGTAACTTGGTTCGCCTCACCATAACTAGAACAGACTTGGACCACCCAACCTAGGATGTCAAACCACATTCTACATTGAGTAATTAGATTACTCAGCCCTGCATTGTGATAGCCTCCACCATCTATGAGGCCGGATATGGTGAACAACCAGAGAGTCCACCCTATGATATGGGTTTTGGATACCCATTCCGTTTGCCATTTTGAGACCTTGAACGATGGCGTGGAGTTCCATCATTAGAGGGGATTGAAAGCTTAGCCCCTTCATGTGACACAATCTATACATTAATTAATTATACCCTCTAACTCAATCTATATAAAGGTCCATGTACTATAAACACTTTAACTCTCTGTAAGTCAATGAGACCTTGAAGGGTTCAACAGCTCAAGCTAAAACACCCATCACATCTTGCCAGTTGCCACCGTCACAGAAATGCATACATGATCACAAGCCCTACCAGTGCAGAAAAGCGCTCAACTTCCCCTGCATGTTCTATATGACATGAAGCTTTATGAGGAAAACCTAGTTTGGTTCAACATTATTCTGAAACTCACAATACAAGTCTCATTAAAATGTTCCAAACTAGCACAAGAAGTAATTTTACAGCATGTAGAACATGTTTATAGACCAAGTTACAATTTTCCAGTCAGAATGGTGAAGAATTCGGAGACATATAAAGTTCTGATCACAAAAAACACAAACAATTTGAATTCGTACGAACATGAGTTTCAAATAGAAACAGAATCACCCTCGGCTATCAAAGTTTAAGCAGACCACAAGTCATATGCTGCTTCTTGAATCATCTGCCACCAAATAAGTTGAGAGCCCTGAATTTGTATCAGTAAGTTTCATTCCAACTAAATTTCAAATGCAGCAGCTATCAAGAATGCAATCATTCCAACTTCCGTATTCTAATGGAGGTGAACTATGAAAATTTCTTTCATCCTAACTCTACCCACGAATGATAACCACTTAATTCTCACCATTTATCTGTACTCTTGCACAGACATTTTGGGTATAGTTTTTCCCCCTTCTTTTGTACTATGTCATGAATGTCAATATGACAGACGAGAGGAGAAATAACGTGATTCTTATATGATATTCCTAGAAGCATCTACTAAAAAAATCATGGAATAAAAAAAGGTCATCTATATATACGACAAACATGAAACATGAAACTAAGACTTGTATCTCCTAACACCTGCATAATGCTAGTGTAATACGCGAACGAAAACCCACATGAAAAATAGATAATCTCAAAATCGTTAAGCGAATCAATATTGATGCAAATATGAATGTTTGATAAATCGCAAAATAGGAGTACCTTCAGAATGTATTTGGTATGAGTGGTTGGACATCGATAGAGAAGGCAGTAGCAGTAGCAGCACCCAACGAGAATGTGTTTGCACTGGAAGAAGCACTTTGCAAATCTTTCATTTCAGTCACTGCATGTTTACTCTCCCCAGATTGCATTTCTTTAGATTCGGTAGGCAACTTTTGCGACCTAATCCCATCTAGAACCTCTGCGATCTCTTTCATTGAAGGCCGTAACTTCCCATTCATGTTCAGGCATTGTCTCGCAAGGTTAGCGACAGCAATTAACTCCTCTTCCTTCCCTTCTTCTAAAACTCGACCATCTAGTATGTCTGGCAGGCGAGATGTTTCCATATGGGAGAGGAACTCATATGCCAAGTTTATCCAACCTCCAGATACAGTAGGGCAGATTGGCTTCTTACCTGTTATGAGCTCAACCAGGACTACACCAAAGCTGTAAACGTCACTTTTCTCGGTGAATTGGTGTGATTGGAAGTACTCCGGGTCTAAGTAACCATACGTGCCCATAACGCATGTAGTCACATGAGTCTGCTCAATGGTGATGGTCTTTGAGGTGCCGAAATCTGAAACTTTTGCGCGGTACTTTTCATCCAGAAGAATGTTGGAAGACTTGACGTCCCTATGATAAATAGGAGTAGCCGCTGATGAATGTAGGTATGACAGAGCATCAGCTGATTCTGCAGCAATTTGTAATCGTAATTTCCAACTAAGGTGAAAATCTTCACTTGCGGAAGCATGTAGGAGATGATAAAGCGTTCCGTTTGGGATGAACTCATAAACAAGCAAAGGCACCTCTGTCTCCAAACAGCTCCCAAGTAATTTGACCACATTCCGATGATTGATTCCACAAAGGATAACCAATTCATTAATAAATTGTTCCAATTGGTCTTCATCTACCAAGTTAGACTTCTTAACAGCCACAATTTTCCCGTCAGTTAGCATCCCCTTATAAACAGTACCTTGGCCACCTTTGCCTAGAACCCTGCTCGTGTCAAAGTTGTTGGTGGCTTTTTCTAGCTCACTGGCATGAAAAGTTCTTGTTCTGTCGAAAGAGCCATCACTGGACGTCACGTGTTGTTGGAGAAGTAAACCACCATTCCTCTTAAAGTATTTAGCCTTACGTTTGGCCTCCATTCTTCTCTTGATGACTCTGTAAAGCCAATAGCAAGACAGAAGCACAAGTCCTAATCCAACGCTTATGCTGAATCCTACAAAACAAGCATAATGTGTCCATCTTCAAAATTTAACATTGTTTGTGTTACCCTTAACAGAAAGTTAACATTGTTTGTGTTACCCTTAACTGGGTTTAAATTGAAGGGCTTACCTAGAATGGGACCGAGCTGGAACAATGGATTCACACAATAATAACGAACTTGGTCAGGGTTGAACGAAACATAACGGCTGCGACAGTGGCGTCTACACTTGTGACATTCAGGAACAACTAAATGAGACAGAAACATTAAGCAGTCAGTTATTTCCTCTTGTTGAAATACACAACAGGAAAAGAAAGAGTGAACCAGAATTAAAAGTGTTATTACCTTGACATCCGTTGGGAATAAAAGGGTTTCCTTGGTGATATAAGTTGCAGCGACACATCCACGACCCATAATAGATGTCTTGACAACTGTATGTGTCATCGCCCAACAAATAAGCATCACTCAAGTTTAGTGTCCACGCCAATGCAGTTGGGAACATATTCAAACCTGCAACCTTCTCGGCCCAATCTTTCCTGATGAGCCCTGCAGCTAGCGTACATGTTTTGGACGTAGCAACTGTTGTGATCATACTGTAAGACTCAGGTGGGATCCCTGGATAAGGATTTGAGCGGCAACACCCGATTCCATAGCAAGATGAAGTGTTGTCAGTGTCGTCAGTGGCGGCACAAAGTGAAGAACACCCACCCAATATGGTGCCCTGACTGTCCTTGAATACGGCACTCCCACCACAGCCCACCACGATAAACTCATTCAGTGAATATGGTGGATAAAGATATGGACTCCCTTTAAAGTCCAAACTATCTACTTGTGCCCCATCAACTCCACAGATATTTCTGGCGGGAAGCAGTACTGTTAGCGTGAAATCTGACTCTGCCAAGGATATATCTTTTATCTCGAGGCTGTAATGTTTTAAGAAGGGACGATCAACGGAATTACTGGAGTTCCTGCAATCAATCTCGTAGAATGGATCGTGGTAACAATTAGGACCCATGCCGAAAGGATATGGTATTTTGACATTGCCACACTGATCATTACAGTTGGGCTTTGCAATGGAGACAGGAGCTTCATACGAGAAGGTAAAAAAGGATGAAGATGCTGCTATTACCCACAGTGGCAGCAATGGTAGTTGAACCAAACGCAAAAACACAGCCATCTTTGTTTTTGATTTTGTTTGGGTGATGATAGACAAGACTTTTATCATTTCCCATTTTGTTTTTGTAATTGTGATCGCAATTAGTTTTCTTCTCTTTCTAAAGAAGACTGATGAGTAAAGAAAGAAACCGGTAATGAGATTGACTCAGTGACGGGAGTTGTCTTCCTCACAAGCGGGTCTTGCCCTTTTTTATAATCATTTTACAATTCACACAAGTTAAATAATCAAGTTCATTGGAAAATTTCTGCCGCTCAACTTTTTATTTTAATCAAAAACATCACCCAACTTTCATTTTAATTAAAAATATCACTCATTTTTAAAAACTATGATTTTTGTTACTCAACTTTCCAAATTAGTCAAAAATATCACTAACTCATGTTATAGCAAGTTATCAATCGGTTAATACTAATAGGTTTAATAATGCAAATTGAAAAGCTTACTTAATTCTATAAATTGAGACTAAAGTGATTGACGATGGAGGGAGGAGGAAGTACATTCTTTTATATGAATTTGGTATGCCCAAATACACATAGGTTTAGTAATTATATTGTGTCAAAACATTTTACCTTGAAATATAATATAAATTTAAATAAAAATAGAAGCAAACCACCCTTCCTACTATTACTAGTTGCTTTAATATTTTTTTAATGATTAAGATAATTTAATTAGCATTTTTATTGCAATTCTAACGACTTTGAAACGAGTAATTTGAAAAGTGTGCCAATCACCTTTTGCCTAAGTAGCAAGAAGTCCACCTCTTATTTCAGGCGTCTAAGTTTCGAATTTTGAGGGCAGCGTCTCTTCCTTACCAATTTAAAAAGTGTTATGAATTGGAGATGAGACTCATCTTGACAATGCCAAAAATCCGTACGATCCAAAACTACTGGCAGCCAACTTTGACACAATACCAAGATTTTTTGAATGAGAGAAATTTTGAGAAGCACACAGGAAGCATAGAGGAAAGTAGGGAAAAGTAGAGACAAATGTTCTAGAAGGGGAGGGAATCAATCAATAGGGGTTTGGCAAAATAGTGGTCAATTTGCGCAAGATTCATTGTACTCAAGTGCTGGAGGGCACTTTCAATTATTTTGATGATTGAATAAAATGAGCCAAAGTTTAATAATTATCTTTAAACTCTTACTTAAGTCTAGTTTTGAGTCAAAGTTTAATACTTATCTTTAAACTCTTACTTAAGTCTAGTTCTGATATCATGTTAAATCATCTCAACTAAAAATTTAAGCTAATGGTTGTAGAATCAATGATTATTTTAAACTCTAACCATTTGAACGCAGCTTACTTTTCAACATTGTCCTTACTCACTTTTGATCCCATATTTGAACAAAAATATGGACATGAGCAAATTATTAACCTTTACAAGTGAATGTCAATTACACACCCACGTCTCAACTTGGGCAAATTTGAGCTCTTACTGCGGGTGCTCTACAGATAGTCTGCCATCTAAAATTCTAAGCCTACTAATTTAGGAAGTGAGATAGTCAGAATATTAAAAACAAAAAAAAAACTGAAATTTACGGAGTTAGAGTTAAAAAAAAAAAAAAAAAAAAAAAGTGTCGACATCCTCAACTAGAGTGCAACAAACAGAGAAGGGTCCAGCTTTGCTTAAATATTATAATAAACAACTTTATTATTCCTAATTCTAACTCTGAGAAGCAAATGCAGAGAGAAATGAATTCTTTACAAATTACTTTCAACCAAACAATGGGTTCAAATTGCTTACTTTTGCTTGTTCTTCACCTACAGTCTTCACTCTTGTTTGCAGTTTCATCCTCCGATTATAAAGATTATCCCATTGCAAAGCCTGGTTGCCCAGATCGATGTGGGAACATTAGCGTTCCATATCCCTTTGGAATCGGAGCCAACTGCTATCATAATGCATCATACGAGATAGTATGCAACTACTCATCTCATCCGCCAAGAGCATTCTTGCAAAGATACAGTCTTGAGGTGATGCGGATAACTGGTGGATATGTCAATTATGATATGTTTGGAGGGCAGTTAATAACTGTGCGCATTCCAATGCCGGGAAATATGTGCACCAGTGATGGGAAAGGAATCCCAAGCATTGACTTCCGAGGGAGCCCCTATCAGTTCTCAGTCCAGAAAAACAATTTCATGGTGCAGGGCTGCTCGGGCAGTGTTGTGTTCAAGAACAGTTGAGGACAAATCGTGAGTGGATGCGCATCTGTTTGTGCACAAAATTCCAGTACTACTGCTGCTATTCATAACATCAGCATAACCAACAACTGCTATGGAGTTGGATGTTGTGAAGCCTCACTTCCCAGCGGCCTTGACTATTATGAGATATTCTTCGATCAGCGCGCCTTGCCAGGTAGCCCCAGCACCTGCAAACTAGCTGCCACGCTCATCCAGACGGATGCCTCGTGGGAACTTGAAAACAGAAGCACCGTTACTGTTGTATTAGATTGGCAAGCTACACTTGGTGTCCCACATCGGGGGGTCCTCTGTGACGTTTATCAACAAAATCATATATACAGCTGTAGATGCAAATGTGCTAAAGCAGGCAACCCATATCTTCACAACGGATGCGTAGGTAATCCACGATTAAGAGTATTTATGCATTTACGATGCCTTCATTGTATTATATATCTACTTGACTGCCTTTCAACTCTAGGAGGTATTGACTTTTATGGTTTTCTTTTCTCAGTTGTGAAAGAATGCCAGAAGTGCAAAAACTCGTGTAGATTTAATTTAGCAAATCAGTATTATTGCGAGAAGAATTCATTTTTTAAGCGACCCTCTGTTTATGGTAAGTCTTCGAGAGCAGTTGTCGTTTGTTTCACCCTGGTTTGATTTTGTGCATCTAATTAAGCATGTTGTGGTTGGTATATTCAGGATTCAGCTCAGGCGCAGGATTAATGCTTTTGATCCTAGGTTGCTATTGGATGTATAGATTGGTAATGTGGAGAAGAGATGTCAAGCGAAAAGCAGAAAACTTCAAGAGAAATGGTGGTTTACTATTGCAACAACAATTGTCTTCTGACGATGGTATTGTCGAGCAAGTGACAGTTTTCACAACAGCCGACTTGGAGAAAGCCACTGACAGCTTCCTTGAAAGCAGAATTCTTGGGCGAGGCGGCCAAGGTATTGTCTTCAAAGGAATGTTAATGGATGGAAGAATAGTTGCCATTAAGAAATCTATGAAGGTTGATGAAGACCAGCTAGGTCAGTTCATTAATGAAATGGTCATTCTTTCTCAAATTAATCATCGCAATGTCGTCAAATTACTAGGCTTTTGTTTGGAGACTGAAGTTCCTTTGATTGTCTATGAGTTTGTACCGAATGGAACGCTCTACGAGCATATCCATGATCCAACTGAAGAGTTTCACGTCACTTGGAAAATGCGCTTGCAAATCGCTGCAGAATCAGCTGGGGCTATAGCATACCTACATTCGGCTACCTATTCTCCCGTTTATCACAGGGACATCAAGTCATCCAATATACTGTTGGACGACAAATTTAGAGCAAAGGTTTCAGATTTCGGCACCTCAAGAGTAGTCAACATTGAGCAAACACATGTGACTACTCGTGTTCAAGGCACATATGGTTATTTGGACCCAGAATTCTTCCAATCAAACCAGTTCACGGAAAAAAGCGATGTCTACAGTTTCGGAGTGGTCCTTGCAGAGCTCATAACCGGAAAGAAGCCCATTAATCGTACAGAATCGGGAGGGTTGAAGACTTTGGCAACTGAATTTCTTTCCCAAATGGAAAACTCCCATCTATTTGAGTTCATTGACGCACGCATTGTTGAAGAGGCCAAGGAAGATGAGCTCGTAGCTGTTGCAAACCTTGCCAGGAAATGCCTAAATATAAATGGAAGACTTCGGCCTACAATGAAACAAGTTGAGAGGACTCTTGATGGGATTAAGTCGCTTAATTCTAAACAACAAATTAGTAACATTGATAATGGCAGGTGTATAGTCACAGAAATAGGTGACAGCGGCCCTTTTACAACAGACACATTCTTCTCTGCCAGTGATTCCCTCTCTTCGTCGGCCATGGAGGTCTTGCCTCTTACGTCCAATCTCTAGTGATGTTTAGAGTTTCTTCAAGGCTACAAAATTGCAGTGTTTTATTTTATAGTAATTCTAATGTAAGATCGTCTCTTATGTTAGAATTTGCATTTATTTTATGAATGTGAATATTAATTAGAAAATTAATCTCTGCATCTTAATTTGTACCATCTCTAATTCTTGAATCATTTTCCTGTACTAGTGTATGACGGGAGTTTTATGTGAGTACATCCCAAGCAAAAGACATGAAACTTCTAAGATCCTGGTGCAAACAGGGTGACAGACACTACTGTATGACGGGAGTTGTATACTTGATTCATTTTCCTGTACTGGCATAATATATGCATGGTCTCCTGCTCATTCGTGGTCACATAAACTGCGGTTCACCGTATATAATATGCGGTTAACTGACGGTTTCGGTTTGGTTTAGGTTTCTAAATTTCAAAGCGGTTAGTTACCGGTTATGCAATTTAGGTTTACGTTTTCAAAATCTAAAAGCCGTAGAAACGGTTAATCACATATGTGTCAACTGCTTTTACCTTTAACCAGTTACACCCACCCGGCCACCCCCAGTCCCTAGGGGGAACTCACTCCCATTTCTCTAATCTCTCTCTATATTTTTATATTATTTTGACAATTAATTAATCTTTTATTCGATGGAATTTTTTTTTTTGAGCTTTATCCATTTGGAATAATTGAAATCTCTAATTTCGTTTACTCACCTAGTGACGGTTCTCCCAGCCGCCTTAATAATTTAGTCAGTGAGACAGTGACTACTGACATTGAGTCATTGACTTGTTAGAAAATAATAAATCAAGGCTGTGGAAAGAAAGAAACTGAGCCGTGGGATAACCACTGTCTTGAAAGCGAATACGGATCGACCTAGGTGTCAATCGAGAAAATCCGGTCGCTCCCCAAGGTTAACTCAGCGAGCTCCTGGACACGTGCAGTCGTGGCCAGGAACTTGGAGCATGGAAGACTGTGTATGCCCAGAGGAAAGAAAAGAAGAGAAAGATGGTTGTATTTTCTGTGTGATCACACATCAACTAAAACACCAATTTATAGGGAAAAACAGATCTGATGGAAGAGGAAATTGAAAAGACAAAATCTTAATGGCAGGCAATCTGGATCGGAATTAATTCGGTCAAAGATATTATCCGCTATCAATTTAATGACTCAAAAAATATCAAACCGGATCAAAACCACCCGACCCGCAACACGCGCCCGGCCCAAACGGATGGCGGCGGCGGAGCGCGCGCATGTGTGAAAGCCCAAACCAAGCCCTCCTCCATAAAACCCACCTTCAAGCCAATACAACAACCCATAAGAGAGTGGAATATTTAAACCACTTAAAACTCTCCAACTCTTCCTATGTGGGACAAAGGGAAGATAAAAAGAATGAGGAAGAGCCTTGTTGCCATTAACATATAATCTCCACAACTAACAATCCCCCACTAATGGCATACAAGGGAAAAGGAAAAGAAAAGAAAGAAACCTGGGCAGAAACCGGGTCAGATACCTAGGCGTCAATATCTTTTGATTTGAATTGACACATTAGTGGAGTGAGGCAACAATCAACAATCTGACAAGTGGACTAGGTCTTGAACTTGTAAGAGCTTGATTGAGACCCCCACAACACATATAAACCCTGAAGAAATCCATACTCCGCGATAGAAACATTTGCGCCTTTATGGCCATACGCATACCTTGGGACTCATAAGCGCTCTAAAGAGATAGCCTAAATCTCTCATAGAAGGCGGCCAAACCTTCACACTTACATAGGTAATTCCATCAAGTCCATCTCAACATGGACCATCACAAAAATGACTATGGAATTATTAAGAGCAAATAGCTCAACCTCTCATTCTTCAATTGGTGAATCCATCAGTGCATCTCACAAGCACCCCCCACAATGGGCCTGGATTCATAGAGAGAATAATCTCTACTTTCAAAAGCACTACTATGCACCATAGGGATAAGAATGTAGTGCACCTCGAAGATTAGTATGGTTTCGTTTGACCAAATAATTGGGATCCACCATACCTCTTCAAGCTATAGGCTTAAGCCCTATCCCCCTCGATGCTTCGAGAACAACTCTTCTAGTCAATCCCTTGGTGAGTGGATCCGCTAAATTCTTCTCAGATCGCACATACAACAAGGGCATGACACCATGTTCCAGCAATTGTCTCACTGCACTATGTCTCACACGGATATGTCTCCTCTTTCCGTTATAGACACGGTTATGTGCCACTCCAATCGCTGCTTGCGAGTCACAATGTATAGAGATAGGTATCTTTTGACTTTCCCATAGTGGCACGTCTGCTAACGGACCTTTAAGCCACTCTGCTTCCTGACCTGCCAACTCAAGAGCAATAAACTCAGATTCCATGGTGGAACGGGCTATGCAAGTCTGTTTTGCAGACTTCCATGAAATAGCCCCTCCACCCAAGGTAAAAACAAAACCACTAGTAGAACTAACTTCATCATTATCGGAAACCCAGTTTGCATCACAATATCCTTCTATAACAGCTGGAAACTTATTAAAATGCAAACACCAATCAATTGTACCTTTAAGATACTTAAGCAAACGATGAAGTGCATTCCAATGTTCTTGACTAGGGTTATGTGTATAACGACTCAACCTACTCACAACATAAGCAATATCGGGACGAGTAAAGTTCATCAAGAACATTACACTTCCTATGATTTTAGCATATTCAGATTGAGACACACTAGGTTCGTTGTTCTTCTTCAACGAAATACTTGGATCATAGGGAGTTCTAACAGGTGTCACATCATAATGATTAAATTTCTTAATACTTTCTCAATATAGTGTGACTGACATAAAGCATAACTAGAATTGGTTTTTCGAATTTTAATCCCTAAGATCACATCAGCTTCACCCATATCTTTCATTTCAAACAAAGAAGACAACAAATTTTTAGTCTCATTGACTACAAGCAAATTTGTACCAAAGATCAGCATATCATCAACATATAAGCATATGAGCAAACAATCTTATCCAATCATTTTTGAATAAACACAAGAATCAGACAAATTTGCTACAAATCCATTTTTCACAAGAGAACTATCAAATTTCTCAAACCACTGTTTGGGAACCTGTTTTAGGCCATAAAGGGATTTTTTCAACTTACACACTTTATTCTCTTGACCAGGAACCTCACAACCCTCAGGTTGAGTCATATAAATTTCTTCCTCTAAGTCACCATTAAGAAAAGTTGTCTTAACATCCATTTGATGCACAACAAGATAAAAAATGGCAGCCAGTGCAATCAAAGTTCTAATGGTACTTATTTTGGTCACATGAGAATATGTGTCAAAATAATCTATCCCTTTCTTTTGATCAAAACCTCTAATAACAAGTCTGGCCTTGTATTTATCAATTGATCCGTCGGCCCTTAACTTCTTTTTGAAAATCCATTTACTACTAATAGATCTACAACCTCTAGGTAAATCAGTTAATTCCCAAGTTTTATTAGACTCTAGGGAATCTATTTCACTTTTAATAGCTTCTTTCCAAAAAGTTGCGTCAATAGACCTAATAGCTTCTGCATAAGTTTTTGGATCTTCTTCAACAAGAAATAAAGACACAAAATCATCAGTCAAGGCATCCACATCATAACAATTAGAAACTTCAACTAGAAAAGCAGTAACAAAATCAGGTCCAAAATCAGTAGTTGTCCTTTGCCTCTTACTCCTTCTAGGTTCAACTACTACATCTCTAATATTAGAACTAGAAGAAGGCAAGTTCACATTTTCAAGCATATGATCAGGCACAACATTAGGCACAACATCAACTTTTGAATTGGACACATTCTTTTTCAATGGAAATACATGCTCAAAAAACTCAGCATCTCTATATTTAGAAATAGAATTATCATTCAAAGACATAAAACGATAAGCAGCACTATTTTGAGCATAACCAATGAAAACAGCATCGAAAGTCTTTGGGCCTATGTTGGTACGTTTATGACTAGGCAAAGCAACTTTAGCCAAACATCCCCACACTTTCAAATAAATTAGGTTCGGGGCATACCCTTTCCAAAGTTCATATGGGGTCTGGTCCATCTTTTTATGGGGAACTCTATTGAGAACAAAACATGCAGTTAAAACAGCTTCTCCCCACATATTATCAGGTAATCCAGAGCTTATAAGCATGACATTCATCATTTCTTTAAGGGTATGATTCTTGCGTTCAGGTACACCATTCTGTTGTGGTGTATAAGGGGCGGTAGTCTCATGAATAATACCATTTTTCTCACAGAAAACAGCTAAAGAAGTCGAATCATATTCACCACCCCTATCAGACCTAAGTCTCTTGATTTTCCTGTCTAGTTGATTCTCAACTTGTGCCTTGTATTTTATGAACATTTCTTCGGCCTCATCTTTAGACTTTAAGAGGTAAACTTTCGTATATCTAGAATAGTCATCTACAAAAGTAATATACCATTTCTTTCCTCCTCTGCTCATTGTGTTCTTAAAGTCTGCTAAGTCCGAATGAATAAGTTCAAGCAATTGAGTTGATCTAGTGGTTACAGATTTGAAAGGTTTCTTAGCAAATTTTGCCTCAACACAAACATCACATTTAGAACAATTTTCTGTGCTAACATTTGGAATTAGTTTCATTTTCTTTAGTCTGTTTAAAGAAGCATAATTCACATGTTCGAGTCTACCATGCCAAAGATCAACAGACTCAGCAATATAAGCAGAAGTAGAAGCATTTCCATTAGCATCAGAAGCAACATTCAGAACATATAAGCCATTGCTAAGATACCCCTTCCCAACAAAAACCCCATTACGAAGTATAACTATTTTTCCAGCCTTTTGGTTCACCTCAAATCCAGCAACATCAAGGAGACTACCGGAAACTAAGTTTCTACGAAGGGAAGGGACATACAGCACATTGTTCAGATATAAAGACTTTCCAGAAGTAAATTTAAGGAGAACTTTTCCTTTACCCAACACCGCTGCTGTGGTAGCATTGCCCATGAAGACTTGTTCACCATCAGGAACTTCATCAAAATCATGCATCAGCTCCTTGTTGGTGCAGAAATGTCTGGTTGCAGCATTGTCCAGAATCCATTCAGTGTTATTGGTAACGAGATTAGCTTCCACCGTTACTGCACAAAACACTTCAGAATCTTCAGTCAAGTTAGCTTGATTTTGTCCACCATTCTGTCCAGCGGGTTTCTGTTGGGTCTGGTTCGCTCCCTTGCGTTGTTTACACTGGTATGCCTTATGGCCTGGTTTGCCACAGACATAACAAGTAACTTTAGGCTTCTGGATTTTATTGCTAGGCTTGTTCATTTGATTCTGATGCTTAGATTGCTTCTGATCCTTCTTATTTTTTCCCTTGAACCTGTCTTTATTAGATTGTACAACAGATTCAACTAAGTTAGCTTTAACAGAATTCAAAGAAAGAGAAGTCATCTTATCTTTCAGACGATTTGCTTCCTCAGTCCTCATATGACTAATTAGCTCTTGAAGAGTCAGATCTTTCTTCTTATGCTTGAGATGATTCCTGTAGTCAGCCCATGATGGTGAGAATTTCTCGATCAGAACATTTGCTTGCAAAACGTCGCACATCTTCATTCCTTCATTCAAGATTTCAAAGACACGAGTTCTCATAGACATGAACCTGTTCCATAATGGGCTGATCGTCAAGGATCTGGAACTACAGCCACTTGCCAACCACGTACTTCTTTTTCCCAGCATCGTCAGCACCATATTTGATTTCCAGTTTCTGTCATATAGCCTTGGCTGACTTGAACACGACGAACAAATCAAACAGCGGGTTCGTCATATTGTTGAGAAGATAACTTCTGGCCACTTTGTTGTCTTTCTCCAGTTTCTTCTTGGCATTCTCATCGATCGGGACAACTGGAGTTCTTGGAGCAGTAGGAGTCTGTTCAGGATCATTTTGAGGATGCGGAGCATCTGGATCCTCGATATGTGGAGATGACAGAACATAATCGATCTCCAGTTGCTCCAGACAAAGAAGCAATTTCTGAGACCATCGCTTGTAATTAGTTCCATCGAAGGGCTCGATCCTGTAGATTTCAGCAAGGGATTTTTGTGGGGCAGCCATTGATCTTATTCGCTTTCAAATTGTTAGAAAATAATAAATCAAGGCTGTGGAAAGAAAGAAACTGAGTCGTGGATAACCACTGCCTTGAAAGCGAATACGGCTCGACCTAGGTGCCAATCGAGAAAATCCGGTCGCTCCCCAAGGTTAACTCAGCGAGCTCCTGGACACGTGCACTCGTGGCCAGGAACTTGGAGCATGGAAGACTGTGTATGCCCAGAGGAAAGAAAAGAAGAGAAAGATGGTTGTATTTTCTGTGTGATCACACATCAACTAAAACACCAATTTATAGAGAAAAACAGATCTGATGGAAGAGGAAACTGAAAAGACAAAATCTTAATGGCAGGCAAGAATCAAGGAGTAATAAAGGGCAAGGCGCAAAATCTGGATCGGAATTAATTCGGTCAAAGATATTATCCGCTATCAATTTAATGACTCAAAAAATATCAAACCGGATCAAAACCACCCGACCATGCAGACGCCAAATGACCGGACGAGCGGACGTGGCGGTGGCACGCCTTGTGGAAGCCCAAACCAAGCCCTCCTCCATAAAACCTACCTTCAATCCAATACAACAACCCATAAGAGAGTGGAATATTTAAACCACTTAAAACTCTCCAACTCTTCCTATGTGGGACAAAGGGAAGATAAAAAGAATGAGGAAGAGCCTTGTTGCCATTAACATATAATCTCCACAACTAACATGACTAACCCACTTGGAGTAAATACATCCATTCCTCATGTGCTTGGATAAAAATGTCAACTTAAAATGATGAAAAATGCTATTTGACTTTTAAAACTATCAAAACTATTCAAGTACTCATTAATTTTCTTTCTCGCCTTTAGTGCGAACTTTGTTTCTCTCCTTGTGTCACGGGGTGACTTTAATTTGTACAACACCCGTGCGGCGCTAGCAAACTTTAATCTGATTTTATATTAGAAGTTTGCTAATAAGTCTTTCACAAGCTTAACTTAGACTATGAGAGACTAAGAAAGCTTTGAAGACAAAGAAAAGAGACAAGAGTGTTTGGGAGAATGCTTTTGAGTATTGCTTACAATTGTTGGATGGTTACTGTTCGGTCTCGTTTCGAGCCGAATTAATATCTTTTATAAAGAGTTTTGCTCGTCTTTAATAATTAATTTAGGAATTTTATTATGTTTTTGTGTATTTTTGCAATATTATTAGATTTTATATAATTTTATTATTTTTGTTATTATTTCTGTTAATTATAAATCAAATTATTAAAACAAATAAAAATAAATTAAATAAAATAAAAAAAAAACCTAAACTAGCCCAACCCATTTTCCTCTTCTCTTTCTTCTCTTCCCTCTCGGCCCAGACACCAACCCAGCCCACACCTAAACCCCAAAACCCGCGACCCGACCCATTCCCCCCTTTCTTTTCTTTCTGCCGAAAACCCCCAGCCCCAAACCATACCATTTCCCCCTATTCTCTTTCTCTCTCTTTCCCCTTTCTTCTTCTTCCCGTTCCTCTTTCTTCCTCGTTCTCTCAAATTCTTCCTTCTTTCTTCTTTCTTCTTTCTTTCTTCTTCTTCCCGTTGAAATCTCATCATCATTCTTCTTCTTCTTCTTCTCGGATTTCTCAGTCAACAAACATACACCCGACAACCATTCCACCGCCATCATCATCGAGCTCCCTTTCTCTTCCCTTTTCTAGATCTCTTATTATCTTCTTCTCATCTCATCTCGATTTCTCATCAATATCTCGATTTCTCACTTTCTTCTTTTCTTATATTACAGATTCGAGTTCGAGGCGAAATTCATCATCATCACCAACCGAACACATCTAAATCGTTCAAATTTGAGGAAGATCAACGGTCGAAAATTGAAGAGGAAGCTCGATGATGTGTATAAAAAGGGAAGAAGGAGGAAGACAAGGGGGAGTCTAGCGTGAATTGAACCGAAGGTCGAATTTGGGGGGTGACAACCCAATCGGCATTCTAGGGTTCGTAATTTAGGGTTAGTTTAGGTTTAATTTTCGTTCTGCAATTATTGTTATAAAAACTTGTTTTCAAACGATTTGAATGTTGTGATTTCGAATTTGAGATTTGGTTAAGATTCTGAGTTTGGTTTAGATATTGATGTTTTGTTTGAGTTGTTGTTCGAATTATTGGTTAAATCTTTGTTGATGAATGTCAGTTGAATTTCTGAGTTTGTTCTTAAATGTTCTGGGTTAATGCGAGTTGTTTAGTTCAATTTATGCCTTGGTTCTGTCCGTTTCTCTTCCTTGATTTCTGAGTTTGAATCTGGTTTCGATTTGACATCGGTACGAATTTTGGATCGTTGGTGAGTTATTTTAGGTTGAATTCATGAGTTGAAGGTGTAATTTGTTTCCCCTGTTTCGATAACTCTTCTCTTCTGTCTGTTTTAGATTTGATTCAGATGCTTTATTCTTTTTCTTCCTTTCTTTCTGTTTCGGCTGAGCAGTAGGGATGTTGAATTCCTTCTCTTCATTTTTTTCCGTTTTCCTTTTTGTTTGATCTGAATGTTAAGTTTAGTTAGGGTAGTAATTGGACCTGCATTGGGCCATGTCTAGTTTTATTATGGTTTCATTAGTTTAGTTTAAAGAAGTATTGATTATGAGTAATTTCCCTAAAGTTGTTAGTTCTTAGTTTTATTATTGATGTTTGCTATTCAAATCTTATTAGCATTAGTCACAAAAACTTCCAACTTTTGGTGAGGAGGAGGATTAAGGGTTCACAAATTCTCCTTAACAGTGAGGATTTGAGGATTCTTAGTAATCTGAATCACAACTTTCTAGTTCGCTAGGGAAAAATTTAAGTAACGGAGTCAAGGGAAGAATAGTTCATCGAAGGTATAACTTCTTGTTCCCAATTTCATTGTTAGAATTAGTTTTATTGCTTTCTTATTTATTGCTTTTTAATCGCTTTTTTAGTTTAGTTTTGTTTCTTGTCAAAGTAAGTTAAGTTCATTTCTTTATTTAATGCTCCCTTTAACTTTTATTGTTTTCAATCCATATTAGTTAGTTTATTTAAATTATTTACTGCTTTCCGCATATGTAAAACTACCCCTTACGCAAACCAATTACCTGATGACCTAAAAACCCATCCCTGCGGATACGACAACCCTTAGGAATAATTCATTCCTAAAAACCCCCTAAAATGCAAACCGAACAGTTACAAATGAGACCCCAAGGGGGTATTTATACACTTCCACCTCCTCAATGGACGGTGGAGATTGATTTGATCTAACGGTCCATATCGTGCCTCTAATACCTTCTATAGAAGTATCCAATAATCTATATAAGTGTAGAGTACTCTAGAATATTCTAGGACATTCATGAGTAGTCTAAAGAACTCTAGGGAATTCTAGAATAGTCTAGAGAATTCTAGAGACCTCATGAAAGATAAGGAATATTCCGGATATTTCTAGAATATTCCGGGACATTCCAGATGGTTCCGGAAAATTCCGTGACATTCTCCCCCACCTAATTCGATGACGTCCTCGTTGCCTTTAAGTCCTCATATGCTTGGATCTGCTTCTTGAATTGCCATAAGTTCTGGATAGGCTCCCAACTTGCTTCGCTATTGGGAAGTCTCTTCCACTTGACAAGTAACTCCCTGCTTGGAGGTAGACCTGGTTGGAACACCACTCGATTGGTAAGAATCGTCTCTGCTTGCTTATCATGTTGGACCTTGATACCCATTGGTGCCTGTTGAGATATGCCTCTACTCGGATCGTCTTGGTCTCCGTGGAAAGGTTTAAGTAAGCTTACATGGAAAAGAGGATGGTACTTGATCCTGGGAGGCAACTCCACCTTATAAGCCTGTGCTCCGACCTTTTTTATTATGGGAAATGGTCCTTCGTACCTTCGAAGCAGGCCCCGATGTCGCCCTTCTAACCTCGCGTGGTTGTAGAGCTTAACAAGCACGATGTCACCAACTTGAAATTCCTTCAGGCGTCTCTTCTTATCAGCCCATTTCTTCATCTTCTCATACGCCTTTTCTAAGTAAGCTCGTGCCACCCCTAGTTGGTCATTCCAATTCTTGGCAAACTGAAATGCGGGTGGACTTGGACCCTTATAGCCCGTAGCAATGGTGCTCGGTGTCAACGGTTGTTGTCCTGTGACAATCTCGAATGGACTTTGGCCTGTAGACTCGCTCTTTTGCAAGTTGTAGGAGAATTGGGCTACGTCAAGCAACTTTGCCCAATCCCTTTGATTGGCACTCACGAAATGCCGGAGGTACAACTCCAAAAGTGCATTCACCCTCTCGGTTTGTCCATCACTTTGAGGATGGAAGCTGGTGGAGAAGTTAAGCTTCGAACCCATGAGCTTAAACAACTTCGTCTAAAAACGTCCCGTAAAGCGAGTGTCTCGATCACTCACGATCGAGTGAGGCAAGCCCCAATACTTCACAACATGCTTGAAAAAGAGCTGGGCGGCTTGCTCAGGCGGTGCATTCCTTAGGGGCAGGAATAAAGGTGGCATACTTCGAGTATCGATCCACCACCACAAGGATCCAATTATATCCTTTACTCATGGGTAGACCCACGATGAAGTCCATGGAAATGTTTTCCCACGGTCTCTCAGGAATGGGAAGTGGATGGAGGAGTCCTACGGGTACTCCTTGATCAATCTTGTCTTGTTGGCATACAAGACAAGTTTTTACATAGGCCTCAACATCATTCTTTAACTGAGGCCAATAGTAAGAATCGCCTACCAATGCAAGTGTGCGGTGTGTACCTGGATGCCCAGCCCACTTGCTGTCATGACATTCCTTTAAGACTTCCCTTCTAAGGCCACCATATGAAGGAACATAGACTCGCCTGCCCTTAGTGAGAATCAACCCATCTTCAACCCAAAATCTCCTTGTCTTGCCATCCTTGATCAAGTTAGAGATGGTCTTCGCAAAAGAATCATGCCCCAATCCTTCCTTGATTCGATCACGTAGGTTGCTTTGAGGTTGGCTAATGTCGGCAAGCTCTCCTTTGCGACTTAGAGCATCAGCTACCAAGTTGGCACGACCCGACTTATACTCCATTGTATAATCGAACTCCGCTAAGAAGTCTTGTCATCGAGCTTGCTTGGGAGTTAGTTTCTTTTGGGTTTGGAAGTAGCTTGTTGCAACGTTGTCTGTCTTGATAACGAACTTACTCCCGAGCAAGTAATGCTTCCAAGTTTGAAGGCAATGCACAACTGCGGTCATCTCCTTCTCTTGTACCGTATATCGCCTCTCGGTGTCATTAAGCTTCCGACTCTCATAGGCAATGGGATGACCATCTTGCATCAATGCTCCACCAATGGAGAAGTGGAAGCATCGGTGTGTAGCTCGAATGGGTTGCCAAGATCGGGAAGTGCTAGAACAGGTTCTTCCGTGACAGCCTTCTTTAAAATTTCAAAGTCTTGTTAGCATTCCTCTCTCCAAGCCCAACCTCTTCCCTTCTTGAGCAAGTTGGTGAGAGGAGCGGCGATAGCGGAATATCCCTTAATGAACCGCCGGTAGTAATTCACCAAGCCAAGGAATGATCTTAGCTCAGTGACTTTGGTTGGTGGCTCCCAGTCAAGGATCGCTTTGATCTTGGCAGGATCCATGCGAAGTTTTCCCTTCCCCACAATATGGCCCAAGAATGGTACTTCTTCTTGAGCAAAGTAACACTTCTCCTTCTTAACGTAAAGCTCATTCTCTCGAAGGGTCTTGAACACTTGCCTCAAATGCCCCACATGATCTTCCATAGTCTTGCTATATATGAAAATGTCTCGAGATAAACCGCCACAAAATGATCAAGGAATGGAGCAAATACCTTGTTCGTGAGGGTACAAAATGTGGCTGGGGCATTTGTGAACCCAAACGACATGACTAGGAACTCATAGGATCCATAGCGGGTCACGCATGCCGTCTTCGCCTCGTCTCCTTCGGCTATGCGAACTTGGTAGTACCCACTCCTTAAATCAAGTTTGGTGAAATACCTTGCTCCTCCAAGTTGATCAAATAGATCATCAATACGGGGAATAGGGTACTTGTTCTTGATGGTTACCTTGTTTAGAGCTCTATAATTGATGCATAGCCGAAGTGACCCATCGTGCTTCTTTTGGAATAGGACCGGCGCACCATAAGGAAACTTTGAAGGGCGGATGTACCCAGCATCCAACAACTCCTTGAGTTGTCTCCTTAATTCCTCCATCTCTGGTGGTGCCATTCGGTAGGGAGCAAACGCGGGTGGTTTAGCCCTCGACTCCAACTCGATCTCGTGATCTACTTCCCTTCTTGGGGGAAGCTTCTTGGGCAACTATGTGGGCATGATGTCCTTGAACTCGTCAAGTACCTCTTGGACGGCCTCCGACACTTGAGCTTCTTTTTTGTTTCCCTCTTCCATCTTAAGAGTTGCTAAGTAGGTAGGCTCCTTTTTCTTCACTCCCTTAGAGAGTTGAAGGGCGGATAACATCCTTCCCTCATCAATGTCCGTCCTTACCAGGACGACACACGGTTGTTTTTCTTCCATGATACACATAATGTTGGCGAAGGGGATGGGGAAGTGTAACAACCCGCCCTAAACCATTCTTATTTAAATCTCTTAATCGTATTAATTAATTAATTTGTGCCTAAAATTTTCTTTTTCTTTTTAACCCAGTGTGTGTTTTGCAGGACTTGAACAGTGCAACGATCATCCATGGTTCAGTTCAATTTTCTTTTTACAAGAAATCTCTACCGATAAATTTTTATGATGAATTCCGATCGTATCTGAATTCTTTTACCGAGGCTGATATTTCGGGTCCTCCTTTATCCGAATTATATTAGGATTATAAATATGAGAAATTTCATGGAGGTGCATGAGCATATTTATTTGGGTTCCAATAATATTTTTACGCATAGTTATTAAAATCCCGATCCTGATTTATGATCCTACGATTTTATGGTCCAAAATCCTCTATACGATTCTACTATTTACACACGATCCACGATCCTACATAGGCTAATTTCCGATCCTAACTTCCCCATAGTTTCGAGTCAGGATCCCGATTTTAACAACCTTGTTTTTACGGTTTAAGAAATTTCGGTAAATTGGGAAATTAGGGAGATATAAGTACAAGAGGGGAAATTAAAATTGATGAAATAATTTACTTGGGCCATCATCTTGGCCAGCTAAGGGAGAGAAGAGAAGGCCAAGTTGGGCCTCTTTAGTATAGATATATATGGCCTTGTGTTAATATACCACTTTTGGGGGCATCACTTAATCAATCACATACACTCTCTCCCTCACACCTCTCTTGCTTGACCCTCCCTCTGCCCAACGCCAGATCTTCCCAGCTGCCCTCTGTACTGCCGCTTCTACGGCCACCAGCCAGCCACCACCATCATCTCATCTCTTCTTCTTCCTCCCATTCTCAAGTGGTAATTTTTCCATCTCTCTCTTCTTTTAAAGGATGAATCAAGAGATATTCTAAGTTTTCTTCTTGTTACTATTAGGTTTTCCAAAGGTAAATTCAAGAAATTAATGGTCTTCAAGAGGAGTTTTCTAAGAGCTAAGAGAATCAAGGGAATTTTGGGTAAGTTGGGATGGATTCTTTGTTCTATTTGTTGAATTAGTGAAAGATATGTGAAAGTATGAGAATGCATGTGGTTTTGATAATTAAGCTCACTGTGAAAGGATGAAAAGTTGATTAAAGTTAATTGCATGTGTGTATATTAGACTTAGATTAAGTAAGATGATGTTTTGAGTGATGCATGTTAAGGAAATTCAAGGGGAAATGAATCTGGTTGCAATCTGAAAATTCCAGGGAATATAAAGTATGAGCTTGACTCAATTTATGGTACGATTAGGTGGCCTACGATGTTAGTTAACTCCCGGTTTTTGAATTTTGTAATTCCGGTATGTATATTAGGAGTTTTGGCCAAAACCGTGAAGGTGTGTAAATTAATACGTTTTTTGTCATCAGTTTAACGATTGTTGTTTTTGGAATGGTTAGAGATCCCTATGGGTTGAGAGTTAAACATGAAAGTTTTAGAGGACATTTTGAGCTTTCCGGAAAGGTATAGTATGCGTCCATACAATATCGGGAGAGAGAGATATGAGGTTTTTTCTGAAGGGCTGTAATCTGGGTTCTGCCCAGAATTTTATTTACGTGTTCTGACTTAATGACTATGGTTCGCCTCCTTAAGATGTTTTACTTAATTTGTAGTCAACATAAGACTTGAAGTTTGTTCTGTAAGCTTTCCGAATTGGGGTTTTAGGCCTTCATTGAACATCGGGAGTGAGATTTATGAGTCCCCGATTGTTGGTTGGTAACCTGAGTTACCCCAGAAAATGTTATGTGACTACCCATCTTTATGGCCAAAAATCCGACTTGTTCCCATGATCAAATTAGAGTGGGCGGACTCAATAAAAGTTGTAGTATGTGAACCAAGCTTTCCAAAAAGTCCTCTTATGTGAGATTTCGATAGGTGGCGTTCGAGATATGATTTTTCGAATAATTGAGGTTTAAATGGTTATATCTTTTGGGCGACTTGTAAAGACAATAGTATTTAACCTCCTTAGCCATGGTTCTAGTCTTTATGGTCAACTTCAAAGTTGAGGTGTATGTTCTAAGCTTCCCGAAAGGTCCTTTTATGCCTTAGTCCGATATCCGAAGAATGGGATAGGACTTTAGGAGTACGCCTTAAGGAGCGAATTCGTTATCAATGTTTATAGGAAATTTCCCAAGTTATTATTTCATGGTTCTACCTAGCTTAGATCCTAATTCATGGTCTTTATCCTTTTTAAGTTTCCTCAAGAGATCGTTGCACCACCGTTCAAGTCCCTACTCGTGTCGGACATGTTTCAAGTTTTCAGGTACGCAAATTGTCTAATCCTTCATTTTAACTTCAATATCTATTATTTATGTTTCAAGTCATGACTAATGATCTATGTTTCATGTTTTAAGTGGTCCCACCCCATTTATTCTAGCTAGTCACGTGAGGTGCTAGCCCCATTTCTAGATGCTCCTGATCAGAGTGTCCTAATGACCTGACCAGTGTCGACTGTGTATCAGTCACCCAATCCAAACTTAGATCGGTTTGGGCATGCGCGTGTGTGAGATGCTTAGCATCGATCGTAAGGGATACCACTCTAATTTTTCATCGCAAGATTTATTTATCTACACATACATACTCAACAATTCATTTCATTCCCCTTCCCGTTTTCAAAAGAGTTTTGAATGGCCACCAACGTTGTTTATTGCGAAATGCTTCTTACATTTTAGAGGTTTGTGTACTGAGTGTTTCCCCCACTCATTTACGAATGTTTTAATGTTTTGTTTTTAGGTGGTCCGAGCTCCCAAGTGAAAGGAAAAGGCAAGAAGGAGTAGCTTACCTCCTCCTTAGCAAGGTAGACTTTTGGGTGCGATGGAAATTGTTGGACTTCACTGGTCGTATTGAAATTGTGGGCCAAGTCATGTTTTGAGATAGATTTTTATGTGTCGGATAAATTGTATCTAAAGCCTTAAGCCTTATGTTTGAGTGGTTGTCCTTTATTCGTTGATGGGCTGTGGCGTTAAATGCCAAAGTATGGAGTTAAGTTTTATGATTTTGTTTGATGAATTGTTTGTGGTTTGATGGTCTTGAAGTTGTTATTGGTTGCCTTGTCCTTAGTTGGACGGCGATAATACCCCTTTCCTTGATTTCCGCTACGCTAATCACAGGTTTACTAGCAGATTTAAGTAAATTGAGTGATTACAGGATTTGGTGTGTTACAGGAAGGCCTTTGTCTTGACAAAGAAATCAATTCTCGAGTAGAACTTCTTGTCATCTAAGGGAGCGACAGTGATATCGGCCTTACTTTCCCATTGTCCGATGCGAATGGGTGTGTCCTTGGCAACTCCATAGATCGGGAGTTTTTTCAGCATTTACTCCCTTGACAAAACCCTTGGTTTTGGTGTAGGAGAGGCCCACCTCATCGGCAAGCTCCTTGGCCATATAGACCATATCCGCACCTGTGTCCAACAACGCTTGGAGAAGATTGCCGTTGATGTGTGTCTCTACGTACATACGCTTATAGGATCCTTCCTCGACCTTAGCTTGGACGGCGCTAAGGAATTTTAGAGAAGATATCCTCTTCTCCTTTTCCTCCGTTTCTTCTTCCCTTACGAGGGAGGCAATCTTTCCCCTCATAGGACAGTCGGCAACCCGATGTGGCCCTTTGCATAAGAAGCATGAGTACCTCCTCGGAGCGTCATCTTTTTTGCCTTTACCCTTGTCCTTGTCGTGGCTTTTGAAGGGTCGATCCTTCTTAGGAGACTTGTCTCGATCTCCCCCACCTTTGCCATTGTTACTTGGCTTCTTACTTAGTCCCTTGGAGAACTCTCGCCTACGATCGGGTAGGGTGTCGGCAACGGCAATTGCCGAATCAATATCATTCACTCCTTGTCGCTTCAGCTCCATCTTAGCCCATGGTTGCAATCCTTCAAGGAACATAAACAACTTGTCCTTGGCACTCATGTCGGTGATCTCCAGCATGAGTTATTGGAACTCCTTGACGTACTCTCGAATACGTCCATCCTTGTGTTGGAGGTGTCAAAGCCTAGTGCGGGCTTCAAATTCGGCATCCTCTGGATAGAATTGCCTCTTAAGCTCCCTCTTAAGTCGATCCCAAGTAGTGATTGGATCGGATGTGCCGGTGGTGGCATCTTCACACCTGCGTCGCCACCATATCAAGGCAACATCTTTGAAGTAGCGGGAAGCGGTGTTTACCTTCTTCCTTTCGTCCAGTATGTCATTGGACTCAAAGTATGACTCCACATTCCAAATGAAGTCATCAATCTCTCGTGCGTTCCTCGACCCCTTGTAAAAGGGAGGAGGAGGAGTGCTATCCTTCTTGGAGACGGAAATCTCCCGAGCGCCCCCACCATTTACCAACAGGGCCATGCAAGTCTTCAATTGCAACTCGAGTTCTTCCACCTTGTTGGAAAGAGACTCGATTGTTGACTTGCAATCAGACAGCTCCTTCCTAAGGGCTTTGTTGGAATCCTTTAACTCCCTTTTGAGAGCATCATCCCCATGAGAATCAAAGGTGCTTTGCACATCATCTTGGAATTCTTTCATCTCCTCCTTAGAAGCGAATTCCTCCGTGTCTTCAGCCTTTCCCATCAAGGCCTCGACTTCCTTCACTAGGTGGGACATGGTGTCCTCCACCTCGGCCACCCTTTCATCAAGAGTGACATGTCCCGGGTTCTCCATGCTCTCCTCGTTCCCCTTGCCCTTCTTGGAGCCTTGCTCGGCCATACTCGACATGACTTCTCCCGCACACGAATTTCTCAAAATTGAGAATCTGATACCGAATGTCACGGGGTGACTTTAATTTGTACAACACCCGTGCGGCGCTAGGAAACTTTAACCTGATGTTATATTAGAAGTTTGCTAGTAAGCCTTTCACAAACTTAACTTATACTATGAGAGACTAAGAAAGCTTTGAAGACAAAGAAGAGAGACAAAAGTGTGTTTGGGAGAATGCTTTTGAGTATTGCTTTCAATTGTTGAATGGTTACAAATGAGACCCCAAGGGGTATTTATACACTTCCACCTCCTCAATGGATGGTGGAGATTGATTTGATCTAACGGTCTATATTGTGCCTCTAGAACCTTCTATACAAGTATCCAATAATCTATATAAGTGTAGAGTACTCTAGAATATTCTACGACATTCATGAGTAGTCTAGAGAACTCTAGGAAATTCTAGAATAGACTAGAGAATTCTAGAGACCTCATGAAAGATACGGAATATTCCGGATATTTCTAGAATATTCCGGGACATTCCAGATGATTTCGGAAAATTCTGTGACACTTGGTGCGAGTCAAATAGATCTAAAGATAATTAATTGTCAAAATAATAATATATAATGGAGAGAGAGGTTAGAGGAAGGGGAGCCAGTTCCCCTTAGGGGTAGGAGGTCCAAAACTGGTTAACCGCAATTTCGGTTCACCACATATGCGGTTAATCGTATTTGTGGTTTATAGATTTTATAAACCTAAACTGCTTTATGCGGTTAACCAGTTTGCAATTAATTGCATTTGCGATTTATGAATTTTATAAACCTAAACTCAAACCGCTTTATGTGGTAAACCAGTTTGCGGTTAACCGCTTTTGGAAACTAAAAACCGAAACCAAATCAAAACTATTGGTTAACCACAATGATAACATGGTTAACTGCTTTTTGGGTTCGGTTTATGGTTAATCGCGGTTAACCGCCTGTCCCTATAAATTTAAAGTAACAAGGAAGAAAAATTAACATTTTGCTTCAAAATTTCAAAATTTGCAACTAAATTAATTCTGACTGGTTAAACACGGTTAACTATTTCACAAAAATGCAAAACCAAAACCTAAACTGCTTAAACCGGTTTGGTTAACCTAAACCATAATTTTCAAAAAATCCAAATGATTAATCGCTTTTACCGGTTTGGTTAATGTGGTTTTGCGGTTTGGTTTTTTATTTCGGTTAGTTTTGGACATCCCTACCTACGGGTGGGCATAACTGGTTAAACGCAAAAGCAGTTAACACACATACGATTAACCACTTTTACGGTTTTTGGATTTTGAAAACGTAAACCTAAATCGCATAACTGGCAATTAACCGCTTTGAAATTTAGAAACCTAAACCAAATCGAAACTGTCGGTTAACTGCATATTATATATGGTGAACCGCAATTTATGATTAATGGTAGTAAAAGATATTCACTTTCCCAATTTTCCGCTTGGAATATTTTTGAAAAAAACTAAAACTCACTGAACATTTTTACCACTGCAGCGGCGCTGTCGCCTCGGACCTAGAGTTTTTTCGTTAAGTGAAACCGGTTAACTATGGTTAATTATTTTAGAAAATTTCAAAATCTAAACCCAAACTGGTCAAATTAGTTTGGTTAACCGAAACCACTTTTACACAAAAATTCATTTATTAGTTAACCGGTAAATCGGATGTGTTTTCGATGAGGTTTTTTGCACAAATACTCTACTACAACTTTGAAAACAGTGTTAATGAAACTCTGGTATGACCATGAACGAGCAGGAGACCATGCATATATTATGCCAGAACGGAAAACGAATCAAGTATACAACTCCCATCATACACTAGTGTCTGTTTGCACCAGGAACTTAGAAGTTTCATGCCTTTTGCTTGGGTAAAACTTTAGGTGTAAAACTGATCAAGTATAGAACTTTAGTTAAACTGTAATCCATGTTCAAATTTTTTTTTTTTCAAAATTCATCTTTTTTCTTCCAAAACATATAATGTCTAGGTGTAAAGTGCAATACCAGGAGATTGCATAAAGCAAACACATATCAAAGTCTTTAAGAGCATTAGCCAGCCAGTAGCCACAGCTAGAGCAGACAATATTAAAGGTTATAGAACTCCAGGCATGCAGTCTACATACCCAGCAGGTGTATCAAGATCAAAGGCATTGTTAAGTACTGCAAAACCAGATGCATCGCTACGTACATGATGCTTTGATGCGTCCGCATTTAGTCATCTTCATCAGTAGGGATGCTCACAAAAAGTCACTGTGCAGGTCCTTGTTCGCATATAAGGCGTTAAAAATTTCTTCAGAGCTCCACGCTCCTTTGTGAAGCCTATTAGTTTTATTTCCTTTAATACCGCTCCATTTCGCAGGAAGTACTTCAAAATGTCCACATCAGACTTGAGCAGTTCATCGCCATGCATTTCAAAGTATGTGAGGGATGATCGCAAGCACTCAGGCACACAATACGGTGGCATCCCATCACACTTACGTGAATCGACATTCTGTTAACAAATGATCTCCAACATAAAATGTCAAAACTTTACTAAAATAAAAACATGTTAAGAAAACAAATAGGGGAATAACTTACATGAAAGTGTAGGGTAAAATTCTGCATATGAGGGCAGTTTTTCAACATACCAAGTATCAAACCACAAACGGGATCACAAGTAGAACAAATAATCAACTTCAAAACGGTCAGATTGTCAAACCTCGGCAGGTTCTTTTCCCAGTCAGGCTGTCTCTGACCCTGAAATGGAGGGCAGAATGATGGCATAACTATGCAAAAGAGGCAAAAATATTAAAAACCCGACAAGTTATATATATTATAAAGATGTGAATGACGGTAAAGAGAGTAAATTACATTACAGTAGCCCAAATGCAAAGTAGTAGCCTTGGAGTTGGAGATGGCCCTCAAGGCTTCAAACGATGGTGTTTTGATATTTGCTTTCGTTAATACTGGAGTATTGTTTCCCACATAAAATAGATCTGCATTGGTTATATTCAACTTCTTGAGATTTGGAGCTTCTAGTATGACCACATCAGAACCTTGCTTCATACTCAGTACATGTAATGTTTTCAAGGTTGAGCTATGAATTTCTATGCAGAGAAAGCGATATAAATACACATTTAATTCCTCAAGAACTGGACAACCGGAAAGAAGCCTGGGGAGAAAGTCCTCAACATCATCATATGATGGATACGTAAACAACTGACAAAGATCTAGTGTAAGAAACTTCAAATTGGGAAGCCAAAACTTCACCACATTTGGAGCATATTTGAAGCCTGTTACAGTCATCCGCAAAACAGACAAGCTCTCAAATGAGAAAAGCTTGTGAAAAAAATAAGAATCAGGTCCAACCATATCAATAACACAATCCCCCAAAACAAGTTCCCTCACTTGGCGAGCAGATAAAGCAGCCATCCAAGCATTCTTATGAGCAGAATCGATGTCATAAATATGGTCAAATTTACACCTTTCTATACGGGAAGCATGGTTGAGAAGCAAAACCCTGTTGACAAAGTTTTTAAAGGAAACCTTTTTCCTTGCATATTTTCTCATGTCTGTTGGACTCACCCAGAATTCAAACTAAAGTACCGGCAAATCAATCCATAAGTTCACCCATCTCTTGGATAGAATGCTTGTGCAGACAGCGTTCTTTGTAGGCAGAAACGAAAAAAATATGAAGTAGAAGGGCATCTGGAAGCTCACTGATTCTGTCCAAAGAGTCATTATTTTGGACATTTCTAAGTCTTTGACGTCTGCCCCCTTCCATGGATTCCTAAGGATCGAGAAACAACAAAATTAGCTCTCTTATCAGTCGAACAAACCTGAATTTTAGTATCTTGCACTCAAATAATAGAACTTGACACCAAGACACATGGCCTGCAATTGCATTCAAGCTCCACTCTACTTAGTATCAATCTGCCGGTCTGCCTACCCATAACGAACAAGCTTTAAAGATCTCAACTAGGTTAACATCCCAATTTGCATTCTTTAAGGGGAAAAAAAAGAACATGGTTGATCTCAAGTATTGTGGATAAAAGCATAAACTCAATCTATCAACAGCTGTCAAAAAAATGACAAAAAGAATTATAACAAACAAATAAAAAAAAAGTCAATTAAGATTTAGAGTCGATGGAAGTTGTCTAACGAGGACAAAAAGCATTTACAAAACAAATCCAATTTTGGATACAACTCTCAACATCGGGCTCAAATTTAGAAGTGTTGGGAATGTCCCGACAATGTTCGATATACACGGAGATTAAACCAAAGTAATATAGTAATTATATGTCTTGCTAGAGACCTCTATAATTAGTAATTAAATATGTTTAATTACAACTATATTATTTGGTCCTACTGGATCACACAAGTCAGTGCCCTGGAACAATGTATGTAACCTAAATGATATTGTATCACGTTTAGAAAAGTTGGAAATTGATTTCTGTGAGAAATCAGCCCAACACGGACCGAATTGGGTTCAACACGGGTCGTGTTGACCCAACACGGTCCGTGTTGAGACACCACGGTCCGTGGTGTCCATGGGCCGAATAATTGAACCTTCAGGAGTTCAACACGGACCGTGTTGTTTCAACACGGACCGTGTTGGGCCCAGAAAGGCGCCGTTGTTTTAATTCGGCCCTTTAGGGTTTTTTAACCCTTTCCCTAGGTTTTCTAAACACTATATAAAGGGGTCTCTGGGAGAGATTATTCTACACCAACTGCCTAAGCCTCTTAGAGAGATACCATGGTGATTTCCTGAGTTCCTCTCTCTTTTAGTTTGCAGTTCTAGTTTCAGGAAACATTCTCTGTTTCCCGAAACAATCTCACATACATCTTAGATTGAGATTCGTCTCGATCGGGTCGATTTAGCAATCGGGTTCCTGGAGTGCTGCGTGGACTTTTCAGTAGAGGGTTTCAGCATTGGAATCTGGAAGGTCAACATCTTCTTCTGCAGGAATTAGCGATCATGTATAATTACTAAAGCCTCTGCAGTTGTTATTGATTAATTGTTTATAACTGTTATAATTTTTCGCCAATTAATCTGTATCTTTTTAGGAAATAGATAACCTAAAACCTAACAGTGGTATGAGAGCCACCAATTGCATGCTAAAGTATTGTACTTATATTCATAATTAATTTTGTCAATATTTGAATTATATTATGAATATGCTAGAATAGATTTATGCCTAAATTTTTGAATCTTTATGAAAGTTTTAAACTTTAATGTTCATGATAATAAATCTGAGATTTTATTGTAAAATTTCATGCTTTGTTATTATTTATTTCTTATTGCCTTTAGTAAATCGATTTTATGTTTGTTTAATCGTTAAATATAGCATGAACTTGATTTATTTTTGAATGTTTTAGAAACGATCTTTTTTAATATTGTTAAACAGTAGGCAATACATGAAATAGGTCAAAATTCGCAAAATAGGGTTTTGCAGAATTATTTTTCTGATTTAGTTTATTTAAGGTAAATATGAAAAGTCGAAATAAAATATCAAACGAACTCGAAAATTTCTGAAATTATAACTGGAGGTGTCTGGAAGTGTTCTGAACTTTCCATAATTTTTGTAGATTTTTCACAATTAAAATGGATTTTTAATTGAGTTTTCAGATCTGAAGTGAATTAAAATTCGTTTAATTCTCTGAATTTTGTATATTTATAGAAATTTGCAAATTTTCTGAAAATTTTACATTTGGTTACTGGGTAACCATTATGTTATGGATAAATGTTTCGTGAATTTTTGAAATCGTTTACTAATTTTCCTTTAATTTTCATATTAACAGAAAGTATAATTGTTTACTTTTCTGAATTTTATTCTAATTTTCGAAATTTGATAAAAATCTGAAATTTTTACAGTAGCATATTGGATAAAGCTACTGTATGGGAAAATTTTAAAATTTGATTTTTAAACTTATCGGACTATTATTATTTATTTTCCTCTTAAACAGAGAATTAAAAGGTTTAATTCCCAAAATTTTTACAATCTTTTAGAAATTGTTAAAGTTCTGGAAAATATTCATATTGGGTTATTAGATAACACTATGATATGAAATCTTTTAATTCGATAAGTTATGATAATTTTATTTAAGTTTTTCATTCACGAAATTAACCGAAACTGGGAAGCAACACGGACCGTGTTGCCAGCAGTTTTGGTGAATTCGTGTATTTTAGGATTTTTTAATTAATTTTAGAAATTAATTATTAAATGCTATTACTACTAAATCAGATAATGGGCATAAATCTGTTCAGTATTTTGTATGTATAGTATCTTTTAAATTTAAATTTCAGTTAAGTTTGAAAGATATATAGTATCTTTTAGACTCCTTGATTTTAGGAAAGTCAAGTATTTTGTATGTATAGGTACAAAATCCTAAATCTGTTCAGGTATTAAGATAAAATTTTGATTTTGTTTATATAATAATCATGCAAACTTTTAGGAAATTTTATTTAGTATTTATTTCCTTATGTGTTATATTGCAATTATATATATGCCTTTATAATTTGTTATTTAAGCATGTGTTATATTTGATATAATTATTGCAATATTACATGTTTGCATGTGCTTCTAGTATGGTCATAGATAGTCGGTTTTACCGGTCTGTGTACCGGGTTGGGTGAAATACGGTCTGCGTACCGTTTTTGAATTAAATTTTAAATTAAATTTCAGTTAAGTTTATTTTAATTCATGTAAGGACTCAATTGTGAGGTCCAAATTTGTAAATTTGTTGTAATTGGAGACATCAAGTTGAGTGGGAGCCCAACAGCAATGAAGGTGATGGTTCGAGTGGGAGCCCATCCAAGGAAGTTGCAAAATCCAAAAAGAGTTTCTTGAAGATTGTCAAGGCTTAGTTAAAATTAGTTTGATTAAGTCTAGGTGGTCATAATAGGGGTTTTATTTATGCTTTAAATTCGTTACTGCATGTTGTTTTATTATGCCTTTTATGCTTTTCGAAAGAGTTCACCTAGAATTGCATGCTTAGGATAATAAAACCTACTCTCAAAATGAATCATTGCTCAATCTATCGAAACACTACGTAGATGGATAAATAAAGAAAGCCAAAGCGAATTATTTTTCTATCATTAATAAGTAGGGTGGGAGCTAGGTCAATTCAAATTGGCTATCAAAATAGTTTTGGGCCAAGAGTAGAGGAAGAGAAATATTGTATTCGATACAAATTTCTTGCCAAGAGTCATTTTGAATGATCGATCATAAAATATGATCCACCAAAGATAACATGGGATCAAGTTTTGTTGGGCCAAAGTCTACTTGAGCCCATGAGTCTTGTGGGTCTTGGTAAATTAAAACACTAAATGAGGGTTGATAAAGTGTTTTGATTTGAAATTAAAATTAGTTTAATTTCTTTGGATGAATAATAACTAAAATGAACCAACTTGTCTCTTAGAATTATTTATGTCTTTTCACTCAAACATCCACCACTAATAAAATATTGTTTTCTCCTTGAGAAAGAGAAAAACAATTAACACCAATTCCTTAATTGGCATTGCCATCGCAAGATTGTCTTGAAGGCGGTTAAAAGAAACATGTCTTTGATATAACATTGAGCTAGGCATCAATATTAAGAGGTCAATCAAGCCAAATGAATACATGTAATGTCATAGTATGCATACAATTTTAACTTCAAAATGTTTGAAGATTAGAGGAAGAATTTCAATATTATCAACTCAAAACCAAGTTCATCGAACTAGTTAGAGTTGATAAATATGAAACCAATAACCAGATAGTCTCGGTTGAGCTTGATAAGAGCCAATTGTTGGCGCTCATTTTCTGAAATAATTTGACTATTTTAAAACATGAGAAACCTCATATCCCCTTTAGCCAAAAGATTGGCGACCAAAGATAGTCTTTTAGTGAAAGAAATCTATCAAAGACAAGAAGTCAAAGGAAAGGTAAGGACAAACAGTTGTACATACCCAACCAATGACAGCAGCCGGTTAACAACCAGATCATGTATATATGACACTGGGAGCGTGAATAACTATAAGAAAGACTTGAGATATGATTTCAATTCTAGGCAAATGCGTATATGATACACACTACCCTTATTAAACCCACTTTGAGTATAAGATACCAGCTGTGAAACTCGCATTTATGCAAATGTGTAGGATCTACAACAAAGTAGATGTGCTTTGAAGGATGAGAGTCAGCCTACAAATAGGAACATACAATTAGTTGTAGCTCCTTATGAAGAGTTGATTGTTTATCCATATCCTCAAGAATTATAAGAGAAATTTATAGGTGATTCTATGTTCTCATTATAAATAGAAATTTGATTTCGAGCTCTCAAAATTAGAGAGAGAGGATCTCGGATAAACACACACAACACATCGAAACAAAAAGGTTTAAAAGGAATAACTCATGTTCAAACATAAAACTTGTAACTATCTATTAAATCATGCAAATCAGAGCACATTCAGAAGCGTCACAGTGATAGACTTTTGAATGATAAGACTTTGAAACATGTGATGCCTGCGAAACATGACTGTACCTTTTACAAGACAGGGCGAATGTGCCAACAAACACTCATGCATATGGATGTATATGTAGTCCAATTGAGCACAAGTACAAGGGATGGATTACTTCAAAGATGAATAAAATAACACATGGTGATTCATGTCTATGAGATTCATATGAAGCCGGAATGTTAAAATAGTTTGAAGATTTCCAAAATGAAGTAGTCTTGGCGAAACAATGAGAGCACCTAGATACGATCGAAAGGATGCTACTAGTTGAGCCAAGAGTTTGAACAAGTGACTCAATTGAAACATAATTCTGGCACTATAAGTCATATTAATTAGAAATGCATTCAGAAACTGCATAGTGCAGGATTTTGGAAAACCTAAACTTTGAAAAGTTCAATGTTTATAAAGCATGCCTGATGGGTAAGATGACTAAAATCACCTCTTATTGAAATTGGTGAACAAGCTAATGACTTATTAGGATGCAAACATATTAATGTATGTGGGCCTATGAGCACTAATGCTAGAAGAAGGTTTACGGTACTATTTCATCACTTTCAGTGACGATTTTAGTAGATATGGATATATCTACTTAAAACGCCACAAGTCCAAATCCTTCGAAATGTTCAAAGAGTTTCAAAGTGAAGTACAAAACCAACTTGGCAAGAAAATCAAAACCCTTCAACAAGGTTAAGGAGGTAAGTATTTGAGCCATGATTTCACTGACCATTCCAGAGAATGTGGAATTGCTTCATAACTCTCTCTTCTAGGAATACGACATCTCAATGGCGTATCCAAGAGGAATCACACCTTATTAGATATGGTGCGATCAATGATGGTTGAGTCAACATTGCCGATTACCTTTTGGGGATACACGCAGTTAACCATAACTCTAATTACTGAATAAAGATTATCTGAAGCACTAGAGAAAAGAGGTTCTTGAACCATTTTCTGAAAGAAAGGAGTATCACTTCTACAAACTATTGTAGAGGAAAGTGTTTGTGTCTCAAAATGCTTTCTTCTTAGAGAATATTTTATTCTCTAAAAGAAAGAGTGGGAGAGTTTTTTGAACTTACCGAAGTTCGAGAGACACAAAACACTATAATCATCACCTGAAACTCTGCTACTTGATCATTATTCAAATTTTTTCCTATTGGTCGGGAAATTAAGAACAAGGTTGAGGCAGTTGAAGTTTCTCAAAACGTTGAGGAGAAGGTGCCATGAACATTACTCCAAGCAAGGTCAGGTAAACAACTCCGTCAGCCACAAAGATATCGATCTTCTATGGATGAACGTGAGATGTTACTGAGCTTTACGTAAATCAAGATTCCATACAACCAAGTCTAAAATGGATTCCATGTATTCAACCAAGTTTAGAACTTGGTTGATTTGTCTGCAGGTGTGAGCCATCAGGCATAGGAGGGTTTTAAGGCAAAACATGGGTTCATTAAGATAGACATAAAGACTAACTTCAAAATTAGATTTTGAAGAAAGGTGTGTACTTGACACAACTGAGTGGTCTTTTGTTGGAATACTTGTAAACTTCAAGAGATCATCTGTGGTCTTAAGGAAGCTTCTAGGAGTTGGAATCATTGACCTTCTTGACCAGGATATCAAAAACAAAAAAGTTTTGACATACTAGGAAGTGCCAAAGATAATATTGTGTTTACAAGAAGTTCAGTGGGAGCAATACGTTTTCTGATATTGTATGTGATTGACATACTGCCTACTGAGAAGAATATTCCAATGTTGCTTCTACTGAGGTTGACTTGGAATAATTTTCAAAGTGAAGGATTGGTGGGGCTAAGAATTTTCTTGGAGACAAGATCTATAATGATAGATTAAAGATTTTGATTGTTTGAATCAAAGTTAACTAGGTGTTGAATAGTTCAACTCACTTCGAGAATGGATTAATTTCCAGAAATCATGGCATATTCTTACGGAATTTTATTGTCTCAAAACAATCAGAAGTTCTAAGAAGGATGAGACATATAACTCATGCTTCAAGCATGAGATTAATGTATGCCATGAGATGTTCAAAGTCCAACATAACATATATATTGTATATGTATAAACAAAACTGAGGATGTGTCCTAAGTCTAAAATGGTTGATAAAAGCTAAGTGTGAAGAGTTGCATTGATGCTACACTCATGCAGAGAAATATGATTATCTGAAAGGTCAGAGAAATTTATACGATCTGTTTTGAGTGGTATTAAGGTGAACTGGAAGAAGTTCCTAACATGACATGCTTCTACAAATAAGACAAGTATGGCACGACTTTAGAAGTTGTGGCAGAAACTGTTAGGATTGCGAAGTTCGTTTTTTAGAACTGGGTGATGTTTCTAGCCTTGTGAGAGAAATGGAGCCTTGATTATAGGAGTCATCACTCAAGCAAAGGAACTGGGTGATGTTTCTGAAAGCTTCTTGGATTGACGAATATATATCTTCATCAATCCCTCATGGCTGCCTGATCTCTATCCATTGCACAGGATATGGATAAGAACGGTTTTGTGGAAACTGCTAATAACCGTTAGCAACCACCATGTCAATTGTTTAATTATTATAAAGAAAAAAGGAAAACAAAAGGCTTGTTTATTATAGTTTGCTCCTTTGCTCCGAGCTCAAGTGCCAAGTGCCAAGTGCGCCTAATAAGCACCAAAAGCACCTCTAACGCCCTAGAGCCTGCGGCAGGCGCACGAGTACGGTTCAATGCTAGCCTAAGTCCATGGTTTATTTATTTGTAAGTCCATATAACTCTTTAACTTATAAAGAGCTATAATATGACTTACTTTGTCTATGTGGGACGTTAAATAAATAAAAATCTATTTATATTTTCTAGGAGTTAAGGATTACATTATTCTATCCATGTGGGAGCTTGATAGAAGTAACACATTAATACCCTCATTAAATTTCACTAACTATTCAACACCTACCTCTAGGCATATTGTATCCTTCAACTTTCTCCTCCAAAGTCCTTTAAACCAAAACATTCTTCAATAGACAATTAACTCTGAAAATCTCCTTTGTTGCTTCACATCTATAGATGTGGGCCTACTCTAAACATAATCAATCACACACTTTTTACTCCACCACCTTCTCTCTCTTTAAATTCAATAGCTACCAGTCTGCATTGACAATTAACAAAAGGGAACAAAAGAAACAAACCATATAGATCCAATAGAGGACTGAACTAAAGAAAATACAGAAATCAATCACAATTATTTTGGCTTAGTTGGCAACTTCAACCATATCTAATATGGCATTCCAGTATATTGCAACGAATGAAACTTGATAGAAGAGTAGTGAGCTCAATGAAGAAATGTACCTTACGAAAATGAAATTTAAATAGAGCAAATCATATAAAAATGAAGGATACAAAATAGAATGTCTGAAAGTGACCGTACTCTCAGCGTCTTGATTGAATTATATAATGATGTGGTCGAACGTGACTTGCTTGCTGATCTTGAGGATTTTATCCTTGAGGCATCGAAGGGTAAAGCTAGGGGTAAGAGAAAGCAGAACATGTTGATGAAATCTAAGTGGCAGCTTGTTAGAGAAGCAACTTCTAGAGCAAAGAAAACAGAAGTTGTTCGTGGCCAAAAGGATGGTCAGAAGGTTAGAATGGTCAAACGTGCAAACAGATTAGAAGTTGAAAGTTTTGATGATATTGATGGCAAGATAGATCGTATGGTTGGGATTATTGGCAATGATATAGGGGTGCGAGTCCTCGATGATCCATGAAACTGAAGTTATTGATCTTTTAGCTGCGTGATTGAGTTGTGATGGATTTTGGTTGAGGTTTTTGGCTCAAAGTAATCCGAAGTGGGAGATCATTGGCTAAAAATAATCTAAACTCACTTTTTGGCTGAAAATAATCCAAACTTTTAACCTATTTACTCAGACTAAAAAAACCGATATCGATTTTCGGCGTCGGAATGTTGACTGGTCAGCTTATGTAGACCCCAGTCAACATAAATTCAAAACCAAAATCAATTAAAGAAATACATGCTCAAGCTTCTCAGTCAGCTTATAATTTCATATTTTCTTTTTTATTATTACAGTTCTATTCTCTCTATTACTACCCAAAAACAACTCAACTAACCAATTAACTACTTTTTTTGGTTTTTGTATTTTTTATTTTTTTTTTTTTAGCTTTCTCAAATTCAGCTTATAATTTGGGATGAGGGAAGCAATATGAAACAAAGTTAGTAATTATTTACCTTATTAATTAGTAATGGGCCTTTTGGTTTTCAAGTTGAATGAGCCTAATAACCTCAAATTATTTTCTATTTATGGACTCAATTATTCCAGGGTAATTGACCATCAGGGAAGACCCAAAAGCACAATTGACCATGAAGGAATTGAAGATCATAAGAATCTAATTTGTGAGAAAGTAGGAGATTCAATAGACACTTATTGCACATGTCATGTGACATTTTTTTATTTCAATTGCTCTGCCTTTGCCCTTCTTCGCCCTCCATCACATGCGCCACCAACAACACCACTACCACTCACCAGCAACAGCATCACATGCACCCAACACCCTAGTGCTAGAATCCACCTTCGACCACTCCTAGCACCGGCAACTGACGCCCAAACCATCCTTTTCTCTCTCTTCTCAAGCCTCCCAAACCTTTACTCACTCCGGCGCATCTTTTTCAAATGTGTGCACGTTCCCCTTTGTAGATATCTATGGACATCAACAAAGGCGAACCGTGGTTCCCCTTTGCAGACATCCGAAAAAAATGCGCCCGAGTGATTTTGAGGGACGTGGGGGTGAGTGACGAGGGTGGTGGTTGCGGACCTCGAAGTCATTGATGGCCCATTTGACGCTGCCTCAGCTTTAACTTCAAAATCCTCTACTTTTTCTTCTTCTTCCTTTTGTTTCAAAGCTCCAACAATGGCGGCCACCTCCCCAAACCCAACATTCTCCCCATTCCCAACCTCTACAAAACCCCACAAACCCCACCATGTCTCATCCACCATCTCCTTCTCAACCTCCATCTCCCTCTCCAACTCCAACTCCACCCCCAACCCTAAGCGACGACCCCTTCACTTCTCGCTTAGGGCTGGGGGTGGAGTTGGAGAGGGAGATTGAGAATGGGGAGAATATTGAGTTTGGGGAGGTGGTTGCCATTGTTGGAGCTTTCTCATACTTATTTTCAACTTTCGATGCCCCACAATCTATGCCAATTGTTTTTGTTTTTATTGTAGACATTTTTTTTTTGGCTTAGTGATTATAGTAGCTTAGATAGTATAGCTTGACACCCCAAGAAAAACAAGGGTTCTTGGCTGGATGAAGTAAAATCAAGGGGTGACAACATGATGCTTAACAAGATCCTAATATAAACTATTTGATGTTGGACATTGCAAAAAATATGCCACTATGAAGATAGAGTAGATGGGACAATGTTGTATATATTGTTACTTCATATATAAATAAACGACCCTTGTGAAATTTCATTACTATTGGCTCCATCGAGCGCATAGGCGGATCTAGGGCATCGGTGATGGTGGCCACGGCCACCATTAACCCCAAAAAAAAATTAGTGTAATTTGGAATAAAAATTATGAATTTTATGTTTATCATATAAAATAACAGTGTATTGGTCACCCTTAATCAGAAGGTCAAGATCCGCCACTGATCGAGCGTTGCACCATAACTTCCTTGACTAAATATATATTTCGTTACTAAAGAATATGCCCTTATAGTGAATATTAGAGTATTGAGTATCTATCATTTTAATTGTTTTGTAAGGTTGTTTTGTGTTCAAGACATATGCACTAATTAATCAAATGAAAATTGTCTAGCATATTTGATATATCTGTGAGACAATTTATATTTCTCTATCAATTTGATCTTATTTATGTTTTAGGTAATGCATGATCAATGATTGCATTTTTCTAAACATATGAAATTATTGTTCCATGAGTAAATTCTAGAGCACCATACATGGTATTATCATGTTGTATCTCATGTATCTCTTGAAGAAGCTTGTATTTCTCCCTAACAGATAAAATGTTGGATTTGTTGAATGTTACGAGTTCTAATTGTTGACTATCTTGATGACTTTATGAAGGTGCCTTGACAGAAATGGTGTGAACGGTGTTGTGTTAAGAGGATGAGATGGATGTTTTGGTTTTGGATTGTCATGGTTGAGTTAAATATTGTGGATGATGAAGAATTAATGATGTAGATACTAATTATTCTATTAAGGCCATGGGCCTTTAGTAAGGGGTTTAAATATTTGCAACTTGCAATTGTTACTATGTCTTTCAAGGAGGCTACTATAAATCACAATCACTTAATGTAAGTATTTATCTTAATTACAAGATTGTACAGAAGACGTGACCATTTGATGTATTTGTCTTAATTGCAAGATTATATTGTATCAGAAGACGTGACAATTTGCAATATTTGCTACGAGGTGAAGGTAATAGTCAATCTTATATGGAAGTTGGATTATATGAACATAATATGTATCTCCATTCTTTTTTTAAATTTCAGTTGAGATTGGGTTTAGATGAAGAGACTTTTACTAACTAAACCATACTTTATAGAGAATTGTACAATTTATAGTTTTGAGTTTGATTTTTACCTTTTAATGTCATGGCATTTGAGTTGACGCTCCTAATCAAATAGTTGTTTGTTAATTGGAAAGCTTTGCTCTAACGTTCTTTTGTCAACAATTCTCGCATCCTTTTAATGTATTCATATGATTAGTGTTGCAGGATCTCATTGCTTTTTTGGTTCTCACTTTTTGATTGTGCTTCAATTGGTTTATAAATTTGGAATCTCAAAACATACAATTCAGGAAAATGTAAAAGAAATTAGCAAATCTCTATAATGATTAATGACTATGTTAATTCTTTTCTATTTTTATAAAAATCTTAAATCCAATTACTTATTGGCAAGATGGATTTGAAAATTCAAGTATTTTTTTATTTGTTTCTTTTAAAATTTATTTTTGAGTTAGATGTTCTTCTAAAAATGCTTGGATGCCCCAATAATTATTTGAGTTTATAAGAAACTATTTTTAATCCTATTTTGTAGGTTTAGTATTTTTTATTTTGTTTGAATCAATAAAATGTTAAGTATATTTTTATATTTTATTATACATTTAATTATAACTTTGGTACATTACAATTTTAATTATACTCTTGATGGAATTTTAAAGCTTTTCACATGGTATTATGTAACCGTTAAGCTTGAGCGCCCCAATACTCTTGATATATATATATATATATATATATATATATATATATATATATATATATATATATATATATATATATATATATATATATATATATATATATATATATATATAGGGAAATTGGATTCTAATAATCCCTACTTTTGTAAATTGGATGGCAATAATCCCTACTTTCAATTTGTATTCTGGTGGTCCAAAAAAAAAATTGTATTGTAATTGAGAAAAAGGGCGGTCATGACCTGTAAACCCGACCCAAACCGCCCAAAACCGGAATACAACAGATCCGTATTTACCCGAACCCGAAATACACCTGACACGTATTTACCCGAACCCGATATACGACCGAACCATAACCCGCCCGCCCGCCCGTATTGACAGGTCTACTCCAACATCATCGTTGCTTCTCACATTTCATGACCACACTCCGTAATATTTATGACCACAATAACATAAATCAAAATTATATCAAGGACGACGCTCTCCTTATACATGACCACACCTCCCTAAATCAAATTATATCTTTATTGTCACATTATATGGAAGACCACAGTCCCTAATATCCATTACCACACATCGTATAAATTTGTCCCATAAATTTGCCCACACTTTGAACACACTGTGGTCATATTCAATAGATATACTCAACACACTGTATAAATTTGTCCACACTCTATATATATTTGCCCACACTCTGAAGTTTGAACGACTCTGGTCATTCTATGGATAGTGTGGTCATGATGTATGGTTATGGATATTAGGAAATTCACATTTTTCCAAGGTCTACAAAAGCTAACTGATTGTACACAGATACACTATCATATCTACACAATGGAGTATAGTCATAGATATTAGGGAGTGTTGTCACAGATATATCTTGATAACATTGATATAATTTTAACTTAATGGGAGTGTGGTCATAGATATTATGGGGTGCGGTCATAGATATTAAAGAGTGTGGTCATGGAGTGTGAGAAACAATGATTATGTTGGACTAAATATAATCCCTACAATTTTGATAACTTTTGTTTTTTCTTTGGTTTTTTATAATAATGGAGTTAAATTTGGATAATTTAATTCCTACAATTTAGGGAAGGAAATCTCTCTCTTTACCTAATTGATTTTATTTATTTTTTTCGAAAACCACTAGCTGATTTATCAAGAAGAAAGGTGGTTTTATTATCAACCATTGGATTAGATTTGCACGTTCCATATCGTTTCTTCCTATCTTTCTACCGGATTCATTCCCATATATATATATTCCAAAATATTTCATAACAATGCGTAGATATTTATTTTACGGGTTTTTGAACGTTAATATATTGAACTTTTGGGGTATTGGACAATAATGCACTGAACTTTGAACTTGGACAATAACACGATGTACTTTGGGGAGTGTTAGATGATAATGCACTTATAATTATTTCGACGATGGATGATTCAGTGGCGATCCTACATAGCAGGTGGACAAGATGAATTGGCCAAAAAATATGTAAATTTATGACATGTAAACTAATCCACATAAGCAAAGGGAGTCAACTTTGAAAAGAGCAAAAATAAAACATAAAATTACATTTGTTTAAATGTGTTTCCCCTTAGACATTGTTGTTGTTGTTGTATAAAACCACCTTTGCTTATGTGTAGTAGTTGACATGTCATAAACTCAAATAATTTTTAGCTGATTCATCTGGTCGGCCTGCCACGTAAGATCGTTATCGAGTCAGCCATCACTGAAATCGTTCCAAGTGCATTATTTTTCAACACCCCTCAAAGTACAGTGCATTATTATCCAACGTTATAGTTCAATTCATTATTGTCCAATACCCCAAAAGTCCAGTATATTAACATTCAAAAATCATTATTTTAAAGTTCTGGGCAACGCCTAGGTATTTGTTAGTTTCTCTAATTCAAAAGCAAATCTACATCTTCTGAGGAGGTTAGCTTGAGAATTTCAAATAAGAATAGCATAAATGCAGCGTACAACTACGCAATAGTGTGAAGCTGTAGGTTGAATTTCTGGGAACGTATAATTTTCATATGAAATGTCGATACCTTGAGTTCTGATGTAGATGTATCAAATCAAATCCTGAGATTCAACATTACAAGTTTTAGACCTGAAGTACTCGTCATACTTAATGTGCAATAGGCAACAATAATTTGCTACAAATTCCACCAAATTGAAGCATAATTGATACAAGCAACACACTCAGATTGCCCAAGTTTTATGGTTGATCTATAATAGGAAAGATACAACAATTTCTTTTTAAATCCACCACAATCAACATTAGCAAAATTTTCATAATTGCTAAACATTGTGAATGAGGTTGATTTGTAATCAAAGAGCATAATCAATTTGGGTCCTAAGCATAATTGGACATTGACAGTGCACTTGCAGCTTCTTCAGAATGTTTACATCCTGCATCAGATACTCTACATCGTCAGGCTTGAAGCCTGCATAAAGCACCTTGAGTAGAATGCTCTTAAGCCGAGACATCAAACATTGAGGCATAGGCTGGGGTGGGGTCTTCTGTAGTTCATCTATATCTCTCAGCAAACTCTGCTGCAACCAAAAACAACCATTTATCTCCAACATTAGAAGTCCCTTTTGAAGTTATAGGTTCTCCAGTAAATTTTGAAGTTTAGTAATATTTATTCCATGAATAGATTGTGGTTACCTTATTGTTGAGTGTAAGAACATCTAGATTAGCTGAGCATTTAATAAACCCAATCAACAACCTTATCCAGCAAAAATCAAAGCCGACACCAAATGCTAGATTGGTCAAGTTTGTAAACCTAGGCAGATTCTGTTCCTGAGCCACACAAAGCAACTGCAAAGCCGGAAACATAGTATTATCAAATAATTCAATGACAAAGAATTACATTACCAAACTTACCATTAGTTAAGAAATATGCAAAATAGCACGTTGCAAAACAACATTAATTACCTGAACAATGTCAGTAGACAATGTAAGGAATTTGGTACAAGTTATGGCTTTAAAGAGGCTGCAAACACGCTCACGGCAAGCAATATACTCTTCAAGAAGAACACCTGTCCGACGGAGATCCAAATGTGCGGTAATCACAGAGTCTAAACCTTGCACGTCAAAATCATCTGATATGCGCCCTTTCACATGAAAATATTCAAGCTTCGGGGCATTGATCAGAAACTTGTACGGGCAGTTCACTGTTAAATCTATCACAAATTTGTAACCAAAAGAAAACCTTCTCAATGTAGGAATGGATACGTGGACTACCCTGGGCTTCTCCCTTGTTGTTTCTTCTACAACCAAATTTTCAAGAACTACACAACCGGAGAGCAAGTTCTCGATGCACTCGTCATCAAAGTATGTTATTCTCCTAAGTTCTAGAATCTTAAGGCTTGGGAAGCAAACAAGCTTAGGCACACCAAGAGGCATACGTGATAGTCTCAACACAACTAGAGAACTGGATGTGAATAGCCGTTTAGGAAATTTAACAAATTCCCTTGGCACGCTTGAAAAGAAGTTAAGTTCAAGCTCCTTAATTTTAGGCGTGATTGCTACATCCAACCAAGTTCGAATCATGCCAGCATTACGACGACAATCATAAATGAGACGGAGCTTTTGGAAATGAGGCGTACCATTAAGAAGCAATACCCTACTCACAAAATTCTGGAAGGTTACCTCTGATCTTCGATTTACATTTACGTTGAGAATATGGTAGATTCCTGGATGTTGCCTTGCGTCAATGTCAACAACGGGAACAGAAGCCCATAAGTATCTCCATCTGGTTGACAAAGCGCTAGACACCACTGCATATTTAGTCGGAAGAAACGATAAGATATGACAAATGATGTGGTCAGGCAAATCGCTGATCCTATCCACACCACATTCAGAGCCAGAATCCATGATCTTCTGTACCCTTTCCTAATAAAACAGAGAGAGGGAAAAGAGAGAGCGATGAGAGAAAGCGAGATGTTCAGAAACTTGAAAAGAAGATTGAATTCTAACAGAGAGCTAGCATCTTTCATGTGAGAATGGTTTGTGTTCAAAAGGAGAAGATAAAGACAAGGAAAATGGCAAAGGAAGAAATGAACCCGTTGAGAGCTTAAAGTAGGTTCGTAACGCATCACTTGTAGGTAGCCACTTGTATAACGATGTCAGATCATCGGTTTCGAGTCTTAAAAAGTCAACCACCAATGGTCTGATTAGATGAAATGCATGTACATCAAAATTTCACAATTTTTATGTTGCAAAAGAAATTTAGAAATTATCTAGCGCTCACATTAAATGCTTGAATCCATAGAGATCGTCTTAGCATCATATTCTTATGTACATTAAGTAAGTTCACATTACCTTTCTTCCAACACCCCACCCCCAAAAAAAAAAAAAAAAAAAAACCACCCATCCTCCCCCCCTCCCCAAGCTTCTAACCATAAAAGCATGCAACTCAATGACAATGTGTCACTCGTTGAAACTCATCCCCACAGACTAAACCAAGGTGACCACTGGCGGATCCCGGGCCATCGTGACGGTGGCCACGGCCACCGTTAACTCCAAAAAAAATAAAAAAAATAGTATAATTTGAAATAAAAATTGTAGATTTTAAATTTATCATATAAAATAACAATGTATTGACCACCCTTAATTAAAAGGTTGAGATCCGCCACTGAAGGTGACACAAAGTCCTTACGAGCAAATTTATGGGCTCATAATATGTGTTGTGCCTAGTCATGCCCCCTCCCCCGGCCCAATCCAATGTACCACTCATGGTCGCAATAGAAGGGTCATTTTGCTGTTGTCAGGGGAAAAGCTGAGATGGTACCACTCAAGTAATTCCAAATTGTCTAGCACCCGAATCCATCTAAACAAGCATGCAGGCTAAATCACTTCTCTTTGCTCTTTAGAGGTTCCCCAGCATGGGAAAGGGAAAAAAAATAGTAAACCAAACTATTTAAACAGATGTTATACTATTTATCAAACTTGCAAGATTAGACTTATAAATGTTAAATCATTTTTTATCTTTTATTTTTAGTTGATGAAACCAATATTTATAAATTAAAAACCAAGAGGCATTTGCTCCTAGGCTTAGCATAACGTCATCAGAAACATGTCAAACACGAATAGTCCATTGTTATTTTTGAAAACAAAAGTTGCCCATGAATAACCCAACATTTAGGGCTATTGAACAAAAACATACCTAACCTTTCTTCTTAGACGTAAATAGTTTGACTATTAGACTCTTTTTTTTTAACAGAAATTTACTAGTGTTCTTGGACTTTACTCAACAGAAAACCAGCTTGGATTGTAGTTTTGGACAAGTGGCAACATTCTATTTGGCGCTATGCATTAATGCGTCCAAAAACACTCTTTACATTAGCTTTCTAGTGTGTCTAAATCCTAGAAAAACCGACAAAAGTTTGCAAAAAATTCATGCTAATCAGTCTTCCCTCTACTTTTCAGATGTCCAATTAACCATTTGAAAATCCTTAGCTAAGTGCACCTTATTTAACATTTTTAAAATAAAGATCATAATCTACTAAAATCTAAACAATCCCCTTGAAGAGCTAATAATGTAAACGAATAAGCACATATTTTTTTCACCAACACATGTTCGCTAAGTCCACTTTTTTTTTTTTTTAGTCAAACCACATGCCAGTTTGTTAGTCGCACATCATGTGCATGGTTCCTAGTAGTGTTAGGGCTTCTTAGCATCAAATATTGAAATCAATCAAGATAATCTATCAATTGTGATCTAAACAGGACACATGTGCTATAAATCTCTACCCCTCACTCCATTAATGTCTCATTCTTCCTCAAAAAAACCAACTAGTAAACAGAAGATAAGCATAAAATCAAACATGTTACATCGAGAAAATCAAACTAAATGCAACAAAGAAAGAACCAGCGAACTATTTCACAGAAATTATTATTCAATAATGAAGTATTGCATTTGCCTGCTTTACAATAAACCAAAGTGAAACCAAATGCGAATTAGAACACATGGAGAAAGAAAACAAGAGTCTAACATGCAATGTGAAATTAGCAGAAATACCAGTTCTGAATCTTGAGTTTCAGAAATTGTTAGAGACATAACCCATTAATTTTTGAACTCCAACTCTAGTCTAATTATGTGAATAGAGGAGCAGCAAAACTATACGGATGTGTCTTATTTCCTCATTCACAAATCCTGGTAATGGAAATTTCTAATAAATACAAAATTATAAGGCTTTGTTTAGTAGAATGTGACCCTTTCAGTAATAGAGGATAAGAATCCCGATCTAGTTAAAGAAACTAAAACCTCCTATAATAAGTATTATAAAAGTAATCTTAGATCTCATCTTGTTACATTCATCTATTTAAAAAGGAAAGATATCACATAGAATTATGTTCTTTATATGTAGTCAATAACTTTTCAAATAAACATTAGCCGGAAAAGATAAGCAAAAGTAACAAGCAAGATGAATGACTATCATCAATGTGTTTCTCAATTAAAAAAATTGCTAAATGAACCACCAATAATTTGCCATATTCTCAGCTTTCAGGATCAATCGTATTACAATAAATCTGTTAGATATGTATTTGTATGCATGCAGGTGACATTATAAGTCAAAAATTAAATAATTTAAATGTAAAATAAGTAAAAGTTACAACATAGTTTTCATGAAATCTAAGGCTATGTGTTAACAATATCTAAGTTAAAGATTTACGTTAATGTATAGACTTTAAATCAATGCAATGCAATATTAAGAAGAATATAACTAACTAACCTTCTCAACAACGCTGATGTAGTGGGAGAACGACAAATACTTCTACCTTCCATCAATAGAAGTATCACATGCATTCGCCAAATTAATTTACATCTTATCTGGTGTGCCTGAAGAAATCATAACCTGAGAGCACATTTCATGCATTTCTGGAAAGCAAACATTGAAATTTTACAATGGTGGTAAAAGGAATAATGATAACCCAAGAACTTCTAAGTTGATTACTAAGAGCATTATCTCCTTATTTGGATTCATTTAGTTTAGAATAACTAAATTTTAATTTTTTTTCTTGCTTGTGAAGGATCTCGACATAAGAACAACGTTATAAGCCCCTGAAGCAGAGAGCTTCTGATACAAAGGCACAAAGGGAGACCAATAACCTTGAGGCTCAAGGTGGTTAAACTTTCATCTCATGGTAAAATAAAGACTATACATGGAAAGCTTTAGTGTTATCAAACTTTGAAATTGTAGCCATCACAGTTATTTGTACTAAAATTCTAATCCATTTCATCAAAGACACAGTAAACTTTGTCCAAGTTTAGAGAACTCCTAATACGGGTTTTTTGCATTCTGGACCCCGAATTTTAGGGGTATTTATATTATGAACCCTTGTTTTTCAACTTTAACTTTTTGGACCCTAAAGTTTGTGAGATGAAAAAAAAGCCCGTTTCCCGTTTTTCTTTTTCTTTCCATGTTTGAATTTCTCTCTCGATTGGCATCAAACTTCAAGACTAAGGTTAAAACTAATATTAAAGTTATAATTAACCTCTTGTATTCATGTTGGAGTTACTTACCATGTACTCATAGGTCTAAGTAGCCCCGACATGTATAAGAGATGTGTATTATAGCTTCAATATTAGTTTTAACCATAGTCTTGAAGTTTGATGTCAATCGGGAGATAAATTCAAACATGGGAGGAAAACAAAGAATGAGACAGGGGCCTTTTTCTTCAACCCACAAACTTTAAGGTCCCTTTTTATTCAACTTACAAACTTTAGAGTCTAAAAACTTAATGTTGAAAACCAAGGGTTCAGAATATAAATACCCCTAAAGTTCGGGGTCCAAAATGCAAAAACCCCCTCCTAATACCCTTCTAATGAATGTGGATGTAGTTCTATTTCTAAAGAACTTCTAGTATAGGGGAACTTGCACACCAAAAAGGCAAACATATAAAAATGTCAATTCATTAGAGTTAGATATACACAATGTAGAAATAAAATACCATCTCAACCAATTAATCAGTGGCTTGGGTGAAGCCATAGAAATTGCAAGTTAAACTACCAATGCTAGAAAGTGGATTACAGGACTAGTATATCATAATTGACATACTGCATACAATCCAAAGCCTCAGTGGAAAATACAAGCTTATCGACATGTCCTGACCTAAAAGGGGGGGGGCACAAATTTAGAATGAACATGAAATATCGCCTTTCATGTATCTAAGAATATGATTCAGAAAACTTCTTTGAAAATCTGAAAAATAGTATACACCTTTTCCTCAATCCTTATAATAAAATGACAAATAGATAGTGAGTTACATCCCTTCAGGCACATAGTAGTTTCCAAAAATGAAAAATTATTTACTTAAAATTTAGATCATCGAACGAAACACATACCAAATCATATAAACTATCCACTAGATACCAAAATTTTTCATGTGAAATTCAAAAGCAGAAATAAAACTGAATGATGCTAGTAAGAATGTGACACACTCCAACAATGGCCTCTAACATGTGAATGATTCAATCTGATTATCTAAACATCATATAACATTAATTTGGTAACACAACAACAAGAACTCTGACATAATTAAGCATATCCTTAATATAACAACATAGGAAACTGAAAATTGCTAATTAGGTTCAAACCTGAACTGTTCTTGGTAATCCTTGATACAAGGGCGAGAGCTCAGTAAGCTAGTACCAATACCATGAAGTAATTTGAATGAGGACCAAATAAATTTGGGGAGATTATGGAAGAAGATGAAGATAGTTTCTGTATGTATGTGTGCGCATGCGAAGAACAAGAACAAGGAGCCATTGCAACCAGCGAATTGAATGGAGATATCATTGGGGTCCCGATTAAGTTTCACAATCCCAGCATACACTCTATCTGGTTCATCAATTGGAAACCCCTCCTTCTTCGGGGCGACAGCTCGGAAAGTGATCCTGTCAGGTGGGATCTTGAAGAAGTCGACAGATGAAGGAACTGCGGGCATGTCGAGACGAAGAAAGAACTGGAAATTGATTCGGTTCTTGCTGTTGCAGAGGTTGAATAAATCAAGATTCAAGGCTCATCAAAACCAATCAAGAATCAAGAAGAATCAAGAAATCAATCCCTACGAACAAACCAAATCACATCCACCTCCATTGAAGAAACCAATCAAGAAACATCAAAAGCAACCCAAACCACTTACAATTACGAACCAAAATTAATCACTCACACCCCAAAATCAACCAAAATCATCAGAATCAATAAAAAATATCTCACGACGCCGGAGCTCCCTACACCCTTCACCAAAGTTAGAGAGAGAAAGAGAGAGAGAGAGAGAGAGAGAGAGAGAAACAATGGCGGCAGCAGATGTGGAAGCGGTGGATTTCGAGCCGGAGGAGGACGATTTGATGGACGAGGACGGCGGCGCCGGCGACGGAGACGTCGGCTCTCTGAGGACTCAGCCCAAGCTCAGGTCCGCCATTACCGGTGGTTCTTCGTCGGGATTCGGTGCTAAGAAGACCAAATGTCGAGGATTCCGTGAAGAAGCTGATGGCAAGTGTAATAGCCGCATGACTTCGCGTGATTTTGATTCTCCTGATTCCGATGGTGGACCTGGACCTGCGCGATCCATTGAAGGCTGGATTATACTTGTTACAGGAGTTCATGAAGAGGCTCAGGAAGAGGATCTCCAAAATGTATTTGGAGAGTTTGGTGAGATTAAGAATTTGCATATCAACCATCTCTTGTTGTGGACATTGCTACATGTCGCCTCCATTTAACTAATGTTGCCTCACTTATTCATTATAATTTCTAATTATGTCCTTGATCCTTCGTTTTCAAACTTTTCTCTAGTTTCTCTCTCTAATAATAATAATAATAATAATAATATCAACAATAATAATAATAATAATAATAATAATAATAATATCAACAAAATAATAATAATAATATTTACAAAATTTTATTTAAAAAAAATTAATCAAAAAAAACCCAGAAAATACGGTTGCCGCAAGAAAATGCGGCGGTACCGCGGTGGCTGCCGCACATCCATCGCGGCACATACCGCGGCTTTGCCGCGACCGACGTGCGACAGCGACAGCAGTACCGCCGCATTTTTCGTGCGACAACCGTATTTTCTGGGTTTTTTCGATTAATTTTTTTAAAATAAAATTTTGTAAATAATAATATTATTATTGTTAATGTTATTATTATTATTATTATTGTTATTATTATCATTATTAATATTAAATTGCAATGTTATTATTAATAAATTAATGGTTTTTGAAATTCAACCTAAATTTAATTAATAATAATAACGATAATAGTAATAATAATAATAATATTTACAAAATGTTATTAAAAAAAATTAATCGAAAAAACCCAGAAAACACGGTTGCCGCACGAAAAATGCGGCGACACCGTGGCGGCTGTCGCACGTCGATCGCGGCACCCGCCGTGGCTTTGCCGCGACTGGCGTGCGGCAACCACCGCAGTGTCTCCGCATTTTTCGTGCGGCAACCATGTTTTCTGAGTTTTTTTCGATTAATTTTTTTTAAAATAAAATTTTGTAATTATTATTATTATTATTATTATTATTATTATTATTATTAAGGAAATTCTAAATGGTAGACATGAACTATTGTCTATTCCAAGTGGTCAGCACTTTTTTTCTTATTTAGGAAAAAATTCCATCCCGTAGGTTTTTATACAACCTGTCGTTAGACACAAAAAAAAAACGAAAATAAAAACTTTTGACATTAATGCCTAGCATCTCCTTGCTCCTCCCAACGCCCAACCATCTCCAGCCATCTCCTCCTCTGAATGACTCAAGGACAGCCCAGATTGTTTGACCGCAACACCCATCTCTGACGCCAGTTATGGACGCATCTTCTCCGGCGGCTTCCGTTTCCGACCTGCAATCCCGAGTCTGCCCAGTGTTTGTCTCCTGAAACAGCAAGAAGATGCTGGGAATGACATGGATAGCAATGGCATGGCAGCTGCTGCATCATGAGAGAGAAACTCTCCAACTCTAACTCACTCAAGCATATCGCCAACGCCGGGAAGAAGTTACGCCTACCCAACTCAATCAAAACTCATCCCTTTTCAATTTCAGTTCATCACCATCATAATCCATTTCTCTTCCTCTAATCTTCTTCTGAGCGGCAGCCGCTTTGTATCCATCACCACTTCGTCTTCTTCCTTCATCATCACCTAATTCTCTCTCCTTCAATGTCACTATTTAACCCCACTCTCTCCACCTTCAATGGCTATGTCCTCCACCACCCTCTTCCACGGCCTTCTCATTTTGCTTGTCCCCCCTTCAATTTCAGATTAGTTTCCCAGAAATCTCTAATACCCACTTCCATTAACGCCGGTTTTCCCATAAATCTCCAATACCCACCTCCATTAACGCCGGTTATGGGCTATCCTTCAGTCGTTCACAAGAGGATATTGTTGGGCGTTGGGAGGAGCAAGGAGATGTTGGGCGTTCATTACTGTCTGAATGTCAAAAGTTTTTATTTTTGTTTTCCTTTTTTTTTATCTAACGGCAAGTTGTATAAAAGCCTACGGGATGGAATTTTTTTCTAGGTGAAATATGAAAAAAAAGTGTTGACCACTTGGAATAGACAATAGTTCATGCCTACCATTTGGGATTTCCCTTATTATTATTAGAGAGAGAAACTAGAGAGAAATTAAAGAGTGAAGGGTCAAGGGAGATATTCGAAATTATTATGAAAAAGTGGGCGACATTAATAAAATGGGGGGGCGACGAATAGCAAGCAGGCTTGTTTATTGGTCTGGCTCTGATACCATGTGGAACTATTTCAACCAAAAGTTTAAGCTGATGATTGAAGCTCCAAGAATGACTTTATACTCTAACAGAATAAAACGAGAGTCAACTCTTCAAAAACAGGATAGTTAACCAAAAGCCTATTGACAAAGATATGATTCGAGCAAGTGCATTTCCTTCTAAGATGGATAATCTTCAAAATAGTAAGCCAATGCCCACATACGGTCATAATGATTTTTTTTTCCCTTTCTTGATGGAGGACATATTGATTTCAATGCACACCAAACCAACATATGTCATGAAGAAATTGGCTTTCCAAAGAAAAAAAAATAATAATGAAAGTTAGTCATTGAAAATAGAATCCAACATGCCCCCAAGAACAACTTTTTTAACTTGGCATTTGATAAGCAGTGATCTATAATTATTATATTGTAATTTAAGGGCTTATGGGATGGTCAAGTCTTTGTGGTTGTGGGGAGGGATGGTAATGATCAGATGTATCCAGTTGCATGGGGGTTGCTCAAAGTAAAACCAAGGAAGTGTGGGACTGGTTTGTAGAACAACTGGGGATGGACCTGGAGATGGCAGATGGGTCAGCTTAATAGTAGAACCAACAGAAGGTATGTCATGCTAACTATTTATTATTATTATTATTATTGTTAGTTTAGGGTTTTACTTAACCTAACTACTACTCATCTTGGTTTAATTATGAAAATTTGCAAGGGTTGGGTTGAAAAGTGTCATGAAATACTTACTTGGAGCTGAGAATAGAATGTATGCTAGGCATGTGTATGCGAATTTGAGGAAGAATTACAAGGGAGAGTTGTACGAGAAAATTTTCTAGTATATAGCAAAGTCAACCACAGAACCAAACTTGAAGAAATATGTTGAGGAATCGAAAACCTGAATCTAGGAGCTTGGGAGATCTTAGTTAAGAAGGGAGTGAAACATTTTTGTAGGTGTTATTTCAAATTCAATGCAAAGTATGATTAAATGGACAATAATATAGCTGAGATATTCAATTCATTCATTATGGAAGTAAGGCATATGCCTATTGTTTCAATGCTTAAGGCAATTTTCAAGTTAGTCATGAAAAGGATTGGTGACAAGAGCTTGGGGCTTTAGGTTACAAAGTCCAATAGCTCCTAGCATTAGAAAGAAGTTGGACCAAAAAAAAATTAGAGCAGTGTAGGTATTGGGAAGTGACTAAGGCTGCCAGTGATATGTGTAGTGCATGCAATGCCCCATGTGAGGAGTATGATGTGAATTTGCAAGCAAGGACATGTACTTGAAATGTTTGGGAGCTTAGTAAACTACCTTGCCCTCAATCCATTGTTGTCATGAGGGATGACAGGATAGACCCATGTGCATGCCAATTATGTCACTACCACTCTTAGGAAAACATACTCTCACACTTTGATGCTAATCAATGGACCAGATATGTGAGAAAAAAACACTTAGGTATGAGTTTCATCCCCCTACTTCAAACCAAACAAACCAAAAAAGAAAACTACTTCCAAGTACAAGGGAACTTCTGAGATTGGTGAGAATGCAAGGGGTAGAGTGACCAAAAATGGGAGAAAAATGCAATGTTCCCTTTGAGGTGAAGAGGGACACAACAGGACAAGATGTACAAAAGGCCCTTCATCCTCATAGGTTTGTACGATGTTATACTTATTTTGGTTACATCTCCACCCAATGTCATCAAAATCCTCATTTCTCTCTCTTTTTTTTTTTTTTTTTTTGTAGGCACCTAATGTAAGGAATGGGAAGTAATCTAATGTTGTTGCTGCTACTTCCACATGTGTTGGAGTTCTATATATCCACATCCACAGCTGTTGTTTGTGCTGCTAGTGTGCATGTTGTTGGAACTGCTATTGTCGGTGCATCATATGATGCTACTACTACTGTTGGAGCAGCATCTGTTACTACTGTTGCTTTTGACCATCCTTAAGGTGCTGCTACTAGGTCGTTGAATTTCTCTAAGGACATTGACAAGCACAAGCTGCCTGTAAGGAGACCTCAAACACAACAACCACTACCACATCTTGTGCATGTTACAACCAATATCTCCAGCTAGCCATTCACTTGCACCCAACACGACCCACTCCACCACCACTACCAAGGATGAGTCATAGGAAACACCCTAACATCCATCATCCATGAAGAAGATGTACATTGATGATGCTACTGTTTTTGTGAACTGATTGTCATTATTTGATGTGTACATGACATTAAAACAACACATTGATGAACAACTTTTGGGTAGGGATTACCATTTTGAGGAGGAATATGTAAATGTACATTTTGGGGAGTGATCCTTTTTATAAATGCATATGATAGATAGGATTGAGTGATTTAAGTCATAAACTCACCTCAACAATCAAACTTTGATGACATTATGTACCTACTACATATTCCTTCTATTTAATGTTTATATGATTTGCCTCAATTTTTATGGGTTGTCATACATATTCAGTCATGCTATATTTGCCTAGCCCATATTCCTTCCATTTTCAGTTCCGTCCCTAAAAAATATTTGCCAAACTTGGCGCTTTAATAATGATTGCTTGAAACATAGTTTTTGATTGAATGGAAGGAAACATAAGCATCAACAGATTGCTTGAAACATAGTTTGTGATTGAATGGAAGGAAACGTAAGCATAAAGAGAGGAACATAACCATGGTTAGAATCCAAGGAAGCTTTTTCATTCATTCCATCAATATATAACATAGATCAATTCTACTTAACTACATTACATAACTTGCATAAATCCACTAAATTGTACTACAACCCCTATACTTATAATTTCTACATCATTAATCCTTGATGAGCCTAATACCATGGGAGCCCAAAAAACAGAGCAGATACTTACAAGTTCATGCCCATAGCAAAAGGCCACCTACTACTAAACAAACCAACCTACATTGTCAATTTGTAACAATTTTGTGGTTGGACAGCAAAAACATTAAGTTTTACTAAATTCAGTGGTTTGCTAAATCAACAAAAAAAAAAAAAAAGCCACACCTAATAAGTTACTTGGTTAACTACGCCTTCCACTTGGACCTAAGCCCTACCCACTGCCTCTTACACATGAAGATTGACAAACACCCCCAACACCATCACCACCAGAGCAATGATCACCATCTGTAGATGCTTCTGAGACCTCCTCAGCTCTATGACCCAACAAGTCTCATCCTGAATCGGTATACCCCTTACCTTCTCGTTCTCATCCTCTAATTGCTTTGCCTTCTCCTCCATTAACGCCAAGTTACGAGTAAGGGCCTGACACCTCACAATCTATACAGTTGCCAAAGACCTGATCATGTCACAGAGGTGGTTGTCCACCTAGTCGAAGTACTCACACCAATTGATTGTGCCATAATTTCTGCAACGGTTGAACCTTCAGAAAGGGTTCACCGTCATGAACGAGAATCATATAATGCACCTCAAGTTGTAGGGCGGAACCAAATCGGGTTTGAGAAGCAGGGCAACTATGGCATGCCACCACTTCTTCGTTGCCGACCATTTTCTGACAAAGTCAGGGTTTTGATTTTTAGAGAGTGAAATGGTCAATTTTTTAAGAAGAGCAATGAAAAAGAAGATGAAAGGACATAGTTAGAGTTGAGGAACAAGATGAAGACGATGATGGTGAGGCTTGACGATGGGGTTAAAAAGACGAAACGAGTGGTGAGTTAATGAAGGGTAATAATTACCTATTGAAATGTCTAATCACCCATTTAACCTCTTCCAACCGATTACCCGTGTATAAAAGGGCATTTATTACACCTTACCAACAACTCAATGGTAATTTGGGAAAAAAAAAATTTGAGTGACATTTTTGACAAAATTGATAAGTTTAGTGGCAAGTCAATCCATGTACTCAAGTTTGGGAGGCATTGGTGGATTGATTTGAGATGATTTGATGTTTTAATGGCTGAGTATTGCAGATTAAACAAAGGTGTCGAACTCGAAATTGGTGAAAATTGAGGGAAAACATCAGCAGTAGATTGGTTCCATCTAGATCTGTTCAATGGGCCAGGGGCTCTCGCCTGGCCCGACCCGAAAAAGTGCGGGTCAAGACCATAATTTTAGACGGTGACCCGGGCCGACCAGGAAAAGTCGGGGCTCCAAAGTATAGTTGGGCCGAGCTCGGGCCAAGGGTCTGTGACTCGACCCGCCCCGATGATCCGACTAAATGCATTAACTTTTTAAAAAAAATCCCAGTTTAGGTTTTATTTTTGTGACCCGACCCGGCCCGGCTTGATGCTCCGACTAAATACATTCACTTTTTTTTTAAAATCCTAGATTACATCCTATTTTTTGTGGCCCGCCCGCCCCGATGATCCGACTAAATACATAAATTAAATGCGTAAATTTTTAAGTTTTTTATATATTAAAAAATTTATATTATATAGTTATCGGCCTGTTGATCCGATCCATGACCTGTGGGGCCGGGCTCGGGCCGAGTGTACTTGGTCTGAATTGTCAGGCCGAATCGGGCTCGAGCCGACAGGTCACAAGCTTCCGACTCTGACTGACCCGGCCCAGCCTGTTGAACAGGTCTTCCATCGTGCCACAATTGCAGGCAGCCACCGCGCAAACTCCTAGCAGTAGGCGTCCCAGTGCAAGGCTCCAGCACTGGCCGTGCATTCCTGTTTTTCCAGCGCTAAACAGCTCGACTTCTCCTCACCCTTTCTCTTTCAGTTTCACCCTCAGCATCTCAAACCCTAACCGCACTGCAGGCAGCCACCGTCCCGCTCCACTCACCGCCGGTAGACGGCGCATCCTTCCACCGCTATCATCCCCCTTCACCATCATCGCTGCTACTGTTGATTGCGTCCATTGTTTGGCTAGGTGGGTCGTCTTTGGGTCGCAAATATTTCCAAAGCTGCTCTACTGGGCTGAATTGATTTCATCTACAAGACACTGTTGTGAGTATGCTCCTGTTCCATTTCATTCATTTACATGTGATGTGCATTGGGAGGACAATGGATTGCGAAGTTTGAGTAATTAGTGCCATCACTTTGGGTTTCTTGTTAGCTTGTCAGAGTTTGGATGGTGACTGATTTTGCATAATTGGTTCTTCTAGTGTATTTGTGTTGACAAAATTCATGTCTTGAGGACAATGAAAGCTTTAAGCATTTGGGGGGGGGGGGGGTTTCAAGCTCATTGAATGGTGTGGGGTGGTTTAATTGGGATGGTGTTGGCATGATTCTCGCTCCTATTGAACCTACCCTACCATCCAAGACTTTATCAAATTGGCAATTTCGATCCCGAATTCGATCCTCCATCTACACCTATCCCTGACCATGGCAACTATGAATTGAATTTGGATGATATGGTTACATGTACTAGAACAGTCTGGCAGTTGTTTTGATTGAACTCATGGTATGTTTGTTTAAACTAAATGCTATATGTTCCCTTCTTATCTTGAATGTATGATCACATACTACTTACACCTAAATTGTTTAATGAATTGCTCTGATAAATCTAAAGCATTCTTGCATTGGTTACGTGATCTCAGTTTCCTAAACCCTCGTGTTTAGTCTCCAGATTGACTGACGTCTCTGTATTAAGGTTGGTGATTGCAAGATTTTGGAGGAATATTGTCATGGGGGTGCAGAACTTTTTTGAGACTGCATCTCCTCTCAAAGATCGATCTCTTATCAATAGAAAGTTGAAGGACTTTATTGTGCAAAACTCTCCCACATCAGGCAAGCATATAACAATGTTTATGCAATTGGCATTTTTGGCTGTCTATGCTTCAGAATCTGGTTGATGATGGATTGTGCTTGTATTCATAGGAGGTGAAACTCCTGGGAGAAGGATTGTATGTATTACCTCAGGTGGTACAACTGTTCCGCTTGAGCAAAGATGTGTTCGCTACATTGATAACTTTAGCTCAGGTCACAGAGGGGCTGCATCTACAGAGTATTCACGTGTGCCTTACTATTATGATACGCCCATGCCAGAACGTCTATTATTTATGCTTGCTATTGTTAACTATGGTTTGTTTTGCATCCAGGTATTTCCTCAAGGCTGGATATGCTGTTATCTTTCTCCATCGAAGGTGATAAATAATCACTTTTAGTTTGCTTCCTTTTATTTTACTCTGGCTGGCATGCCTTATACTGAAGTTAGTTTGGTATTTTTGTTTAGAGGAACTTGCCAACCATACTGTAGATCTCTTCGTGATGATCCTTTGCTTGATTGTTTTGAATCCACTGATGACTCAAATATTCAAGGTATCCCCCCACTATCTTTCGCTCTTTCCTTGTTTGATGGAAATTTGCTTCATTTGCTTTGTTGCTAGCTTTTATGACAAATTAGAGACTCGAAGTCTGCAATGTAACTTTGATCCGACTAGATATCCTTGAGGTTGGACGCCTTATTGCGTAAACGGACAGTTTTCTTTGTTTTGACATTGTGGTTTATTGCCTTTCCTTAGAGAAATGTTCAGGATTGTGAGCTGTACTTTAAAAAAAAAAAAAAATTGGTTTATGGCCTGTACTCAGAGGAATGTCCAGCATTTAAGCTCGGTTGTTTAGTGTTTCTAATATGTTGTTTACTAGAGGCTCTGATGCTCCAGTTCAAACTAATTCTTAGCCAACTTTGATAATTGAAGGAATTGATTTGCACTTTTAGTATAATTACATTTATGTCATTTATTCAGTGCAGCAATCACATGAAGAGGCTGTGAAGAAAGCAATTACAAATCACCATGCAGTATGGACCATTCTCTGTTAAATGACATTGCTTGGATATAACCTCCCAGAACCTTGATTCCTGCTTTCCTTGGTGCATTCAGAACTAGAAAAGTTTATGGCTGGTGGCTGATGCATTTATGAATTGCAGGCAGTAGAAGCAGGGTACTTGCTGAAACTTCATTTCACAACCATATTTGAGTACCTTCAGGTTAATTAGCTGCTGCTATTTCACCATTCCCTAGCAATACTTAAGCTTGAGATGTTTTCCAATCAATATCAGCTTGTTGAGGAAAGCTCTTTGTGATATTGTCATATTTATATGTTATATGGTCTAGAGCCAATTTTATTCAGTATTTTAGGGACTGGCAATGTTCATTGATTTGAAATGGTGCATCTGAATACTAGATGCCTAACTTGGCTTACATTTTATAAATTTATGAAGCTCTGAAAATTTTTGGTATGGCAATGACAAGTAGGGTGAATAAAAAGCCTTCATATACAAACCCTGAAAATACTGCATGACATCCAATTACTTCAAACTTGGGAGAAACATTGCTGTCAATTGAGCGCTGACTCTTTTGGTGCAGACAATCTGAGCTGGGAAGTGGAAACTAGTCTTATTAGCTGCTAATTGAGAATGTCATAATCAAGAAAAGACCTTTGTATGATGAAAAAATTAAAAACTATTTTTTTCCTCTGTCAGACTTGGTATAGTGACATCCAATTTCATGCAAAATGTTAGCAACTCTGTGATAAGGAGCAATGATTTATGGCTCCAATACAGTATCTTCCTTTCAATCAACTGCACAAGATATTTAATACTCGCAAGTTTCTATTTGTCATTTTTCCTTTCATGGGAGATATTCATGCTCATGTCTAGTAGTTATAAAACTCAGATGATTATATCCTGCATAACTGAATTGGTGTTCCAATGTATCCAGATTCTGCAGATGATTGCTATTGAACTGTGCGATCTTGGAACTCGTGCCATGTTCTATCTTGCTGCCGCTGTGTCAGATTTCTACGTGCCCTGGGAGAGCATGGTACCTACTGATACGTTTTGTTTTAGCTTCTGAAGGTGTCTTTGAGATACCTACCTGAATAGACATTTGGCCTTGATTCCTGATTTTACCATAGCAATATCTCGTTATTTAGAACCAATATCTGAGCAGTGGCATTTTCAGGTTGAACATAAGATTCAGTCTGCATCAGGACCCCTTGACATGCGTCTTGCTCAAGTGCCGAAGATGCTGTCTGTGCTGAGAAAGGACTGGGCTCCTCTGGCATTCTGTGTGTCCTTCAAGGTTAGAAACGCGTCTTTAACACCTTGTACATTCAGTAACATGCTCTGGAGCCTTTTGCCGACTGGTTTCTTGTTTCTCGTTATGGTTGAGTAGCTTGAGACAGATTCGGAGATTCTACTAGCAAAGGCTGATGCGGCCCTTAAGAAGTACAACATGCATGCTGTGGTGGCAAATGAACTGGCAACCCGAAAAGAGGAGGTCACGCTTGTCACTCACAATGGCAATACCTGCATCCACCGTGACAAGAGCCTTCCTGGGGATGATGTAGAGCGTCCACTCATCCAAATCCTCGTTCAGAAGCATACAGCCTATATTCAGGACAACGTTTAGGCAGGAAATTAATCACATTTCATCAATGATAGTTGATATATGATCCTTGACCAAGTTCTTGTTCAATTTATGTTGTCCTTTTTGTTGTCGTATAATGTTTAATTTAGCAATAATCTTTATTGTATCGCCCTAATGATTTGTTGAACGAAAACTGCTGCTTGTAGTTTTTGGGTTCATGTTCCCACAGATGCAATAATAAGGGCCTCTGCCAAACATATCAACACCTGCGCATTAGAATGCAGTAGCATATAATATAGTAGCATTTCTATTATCAGGACAAACCAGCTGTTCTGTTTTTTGGCATCCTAAATTACACCGTCCATTGTAGATTAAGCTCATAAAAACATTATATAAAACTCATCTATATTATCAAAATCGATCATTTGTATGTAAAAATAAATTGTACACCATGTCATAAATAACTAGTTAAATCTCTCATTCGATTGATTATCAATAAAATTAATTTACATTTCATATATTGAAGCTATGTAATTATAATTGATTAATAAATGTATAACGAATTTACATAAGGAGTTATATAAAACAAATTTATATAAATACAGTCATGTAAAACTCATAATACATAGTTACATCATGTAAAACTCATTTATATGTCAATTCAATGGATAAGAGAAGAACTACAATTTTTTTTTTTGGAGAGGAAATAGAAGTTATATTATATTTGTAAGAAATCCATGAGTACATAACTCGAGATCTGGCTAGGCGTCTCCTCGATCCAGACCCTTTCAGATTCTAAAGGAATCACTCTAGCTAAGTGATGGGCCGGTAAATTCCCATCTCTCTTAATGTGTGACCAAAAGCAGAAATCAAAATAACTACTACTGACTATAATATCATCTAAAACAATATCAAAATCACTTGCTTGAATAACTCCCTTCCTGACTCTTTGGACAAGCGAAAGGCAATCAGACTCCACTGTAATTGAAGTAAAATTCAGCCTCCTTGCTACCCGAATTGCAAACAGTGCAGCTTGAGCTTCTGCAACGGATATCGACCATCTGGCCTTGGCACGCCTGACCGCAGCCACCACAACTTCTCCCTTGTGATTTCGTCTTACCACCCCAAGGCCAACGCACCCATCTTCACCAATGAGAGATTAGGGTTACATAAACAAAATCTTGCAACCTCTTACCACTCAAAAATATATATATAACAAATTTGCATAGTCAATATTAATCTCAACATTCGTCTATGTAATACAAAAATCACATAAAATAGTTGAGTTGCCTCTTTATGAGATTAAATGGTACAAATGTATTATCATCAATCAATTAGATACATGTAAAATAAATTCACACTTATAATTATATAAGACTTACTGATATAATAGGAGAATTGGATTTTTATAATCCCTACTTTCACCAATTGTATAGCAATAATCCCTACCCAGATCTTGTTAGGTTGTTATTGGATTTGTGAGTGCCAAAACTTGTGTGCTAACTACCAAAGCCAATATTTGATTTTCATGCATTATAGCTGAAATTGTGATTTGAGAGCACATTGAAAATTTTGATTTTAATGAATATCTCCATCCTCAAATTTGAGGAAGGAGGTATTCATTCAGCATGTTTTAGCTTTTATTCAACTCAAGGTAGATTACCAATAAGCACCAATAAGTACTCATCATTAACCAAGAAAAACATGCCTTATGTTGTTCACGGAAACTCAATAAAAGATCCTCAACTTGATGTTTAACTTCATCCTAGGTTTCGACCCCACAATTAAGAATCACGGATATCATCCCAATCAAGTTGGGTCACCACCTAAAACACAATCCTAAATATTTACAAGTATATAAGAGATAAAAGAAAGAAATCAAAAAAAAGAAAAAAGAAAAAGAGAAGGGTGGAAAGATCATACCAAGTTGGATACTGATCGTATCCAAACTAAGGCTCACCTGTTATATACTCATTTGTTGCAACCAAAACACAACTTGGATAGAACATAAGAAAAAACCAATCTTGGATAGAATGATTATGCCAACAGCAAGCTTTGTGAGCAAAATAGCAACATAGGCTTTCATCTATGGGACATACCTCAACTGCAAATCCTTTCATTCAAATCTCTAGAATTCCACTCACAAATTCTAACTACACGAACAGGAAAAATGCAATTAAGCAGACGATCTACAATGATCAAGTTGTGAGACCCGACTGGAATGCTTCGTTATCTCCAACGGCTTTGTAAGCAAGAAAAGATGCAAACTCCACCCCTCACCCCCCCCCCCCCCCACAAAAAATGCCCACAACAAGCTTTTAGTAGTTAGTACACATGAAATGGAATATGTGCCATGAAAACAGAACAAGAATTCTGAAGCCGTTGGAGATGACGAAACACATTCCAAATCTCCACATAATTTGCAAAAGTAACCAATTCATCTCCAAAAGATCACTACTTTACAAGAAAATAGAAGAATAGTTCACGTCCTAAACAAAAGCAACGTTTGAAAAATAAGACTTGAGGAGGAATAGAGGAAGGTTGAGATTGAAGAGGTATAACAAAGATGGGTTTGCCTCTTAATGTTGACATCCTTCAGTAGTGTGAGGCCTAAACGTTCACAAACAAGACATCCTTGAACTGGAACATAAACTATTTATACGTCAGTTGAGGAGAGGTCTTGCACAACTTATCAACAATCCACAATGGACCTTACTACCATCAAGAAAAAAAAACCAGTCTTTAATTACAGAATTTTTTCCCCAAGCGTTTTAGTTAGTGGGGCAATGTAATTTAACACGGCGTTAAACAGAAAGTTCAACATTCATTGATCACGAAATTGGAGTTAGTCTTGTACTGATCTTAAGAACTTCCAAAAACACAATAAACACAATCACTCACCTTTTCCAGCAAAAAACAAAGCGAAACCAAAACGGCCAAAAATTTACCTGAATGATGTCACTGGAAACTGTAAGAAACTTGCCACTGGTTGCTACATCTTCTGAAGAGATTGTTAACACATTTGACCACAAGTAATATACTTATCAAGATGAACATCGGATCGCCAAAAATCTACATGAGGGCGGTCAAACTCGCCAAGCTTTTCACATTAAAATCATATGATATGTGGCTTTTAACATGCAAATACTTAAGCTTCGGGGCATTATTAGTTACAGATTTAGATAGACTATCAACTATTTCATTTATCAATCATAAACCAAAGTTCTCTATACAAACAGGAATATGCACACTGCCCCGGAATTCCACCACGTTTCTTCTATGGCTAAATCTTCAAGAGCTTAGCACCCGAAAATTCATTTGAGAATAATTGTGGCATTAACACCAATATGATGGCCACCATGCATTGTAGGAGATATTATAGTTAGGTTCTTCCTTTAACTATTTCAGATGAATTCATACAGTGACCTCACATCACTCTCAAATTTACACCCAAGAGAAACATACCGTCATGGCAACTACCACCAGATTCCATTTTCCGGTTGCCAAGTTCTTGAAGACCTAGTCATAGAAGAAACCAAGGGGAAGAAATAGGGCCAGTTCATATAAGATATAACCCTTGAGACACTGAGAAAATTTTCTTCTAGTTATAGATTTTTGATGTATCAGTTGATAGCCTATGTATTTTGTAACTCTATCTACAGTAATGCCCCGAAGCTTAAATATTTTCATATCAAAGGCCTTTTCTTGTGAACAAGGTGGGAGCTCTCATTAGCATGTGCATGGACCTCCATTGAGTAGCTATTCAATTCTTCTGCATAACAAACTTGTCATTATCTGAATACCAGGACAAGAAAAACCAGACAATAATGAAAAGACTGTGATGTAACCCAAAAAGAAAGAGAAAAGAAAAACAGCAAGCCGCAAGCATTTCACCGGATTCACTCAAGCATTGGTAACGTTCAATTCAATACAGTTGATCAATTCGAATGTAAAAAGAAAGTCATCCCATTGATTTAACAAATGAGCCCTAGATTCATGCATAAAGAAGAGCAGATACAATAGATTCAACATTGGTGACTCCATAAATCAAATATAGAACATACTCCTAAGATAAGGAAACATCCGAAATTCAGATGAAAATATACAGTTATGATGTGATGCGACGATTTAGGGTTGTTTCTTACCATATAGCAATTTGAACAATCTAAAAGAGAAACAAAAGAGATGGAGGGGGAGAAGAGATGATCATACCGAAACAGCGGAATTGAGAGGAACCTCGATCATACCGTATAGCATCAGAGAGGGATTGTTTTGAATTGTTTTGATTGAAGGCGACTCAACTACATTACAATACAGTGATTAAATAGTAGGTTTAATAGCGTAACGTCGCATTGAAATCAAATTACGTTGGGGGTTTGTCCCTGTCGTGAATCTTGTGAATTGCGATTGGCGGGGCATATTACGTTAGGACTTCTCCCAAGTCGTGAACCTTGTGATTCAGTCATGGGCATATGTATGTATGTAGGTATGCAGTATGCTCCATGTGTTTTGTGGAAGCTGTTGGGTAAAGCCAACTGAATTGGCATTTCCCTCGTGTATAGACGGCCCGCAGATAAGCCATGCTGTTGCTGTTGCTGTTACTGTTACTGTCTTACGTTACGGTCCGATCAAATTGTCCAACTTGAAAAAAATCGGGTTTGATTATGGATTTTTTATTCGGATTTTGATATTGACTGATTGTTGGACACGATATTCTTTTCTTCTTATTGTTTGAAGCTGATTTTATTCTAGATTTAGTCCTGTCTGAATCCGACCTGAAAATTAATAGGTTCGGACATAAATTTCTCGTTAAAATTTTTGATATTAATTGATCGATTCAAATTTGATCTGCACAAGGAGGTTTACGAAGATTCCGGGGAGAGCTCGTCAGCTAATTTGGAGTATTGATCGTACCCAATGGTATAGACAAGTAATGCGATTGGCATAAATATTTTTGGGCAATCAAGAAGCAGCTCTAAATTTGTTTAAGAAAAAAAAATAATTACGGATGGGAAGATGGGTACCAAGGCCTGATTAGTTCAGGTGGGGTAGGGGTATACATCAAATGTTTGAAGAGATAATTACATTTACCCTACCTAATATATGTGGTAATAATTTTTACATACCCGACATTTGAGAAATAATTTTTACCCTGGACAATTTCAATGTTCGAAGGAGTCCAAACCTGGACAATTTACCCAAACCTTTCCTGTTATGCCTTGGTCTCAGCGTTGTTCTAATTCTTGTACAAAGGTTGTGCTTGCAGGGTCAAGGAAATTGAATAAAAACTATTTTACACATTACCATAAATATCCTTAGATAATTTAAATGTGGTAAAAAAAATTATTTGTTAGGGATAAAATTAATATTATAGTTACTGAGATCGGAAAAATGAGATAATTTGACAAATAAAAAGGATAAAGAAATTAGATAATTGGACAAATAAAAATTGATGGATGTAGTATGGGGGGGACTGTTTTTAGTGGTAATTCTGAATGAGTGATGGGATTCTAGTTGGCGTCCAAAACCATTGTCATACAACAACAAAAAAACTCCCTCAAGAAATACGTTTCAGTGTGGTCTAGGGATTCAGACATATGCGGCCTTCCCTGTAAACTATAGTGCATGGAGAGGCTGATTACAAAGGACCCACAAAAAGCTAGTAACTCAATATCATCTGAAGCAATAAGTCATCCAGTATGATTTTTTTTTTCTTTTTCAATTGCTTGCGGCTAGATTCAGTAACCAAGTAGGCTTTGTTGGATAAAAATAGGAAGGGAGCAGGTGGTATATTTAAAATTATACTTTTACTACAACACTGGATGCAAGACAATTGTACAATATTTGAACACACACTCTCTAAAGACACCTCACTCTTTATAATTTTTCTCACTCACTCACACTTCTTATTGTTTTTCTTGCTTGGGATGATTTTCCCTTTGACACACCTCCTATTTATACTAGTAGGATTAGACACTAGCACCCAAAATATCACACAGCTAAACCTTCTTCAACCACACATAAAAAGTAAGCACACTCCCTCCACAAATATAAGTCAACTTTATTACATCCACACTTAGTGCTCCGTTATGCACTTAATTATGCTCCACTTAGGTATTAGTGCTCCAATTTGGTGAAGTGGGTGATGATTTTTATCAGGCTTTAGATGCAGTTTCTGCAGTCATGAGCTGTGAACAGTTGAATATTTAACATTTGCTAAGATCATCAACAATGATAAGTAATGATAGCAAAGGGGTTTGGGGTATGCCCGACTAATAATTGATAGCAGAAGTGAAAAAATAAAGCTAGAACTTCAACTGCCAAAAGTTTTTGCATAGTATGCCATTAAACTGATGGGACATTAATCATCAGTTCCTCTGAACAAAACCAGTTCTCTTTGCAAATGAACACGGTGGGAAAACCCGACTCTAAATAGTTTTCTGAAAATAGGATCTCCCCAACAACTTTGAGAATCAAACGGTGTAACCAATCTGGGTTCTAAACATGATTGGACACTGACAGTTGATTTTCAGCCTCTTCAAAATGTCTACGTCGTGCATGAGATATTCTACAGCCTCAGGCGTGAAGCCTGCATAGATCTCCTTGATCAGAATGGTCTTGAGCCAAGACACCAAACATTCCGGCACAGGCTGGGGCACTTTATTCTGCAACTCATCTGTCTCTTTCAACAGATCCTGCTGCCAATGACAACAAATTTCAACTCAACTTTAAGTACTTAAACAATGCATTGGAGGTGATAGACGGGAAATTTACAGCGCTGATTGCTGGCAAAAATCTATACGACCCCCAATATGTGGAGACCTGCAAAAGGGGGCGAGGTCCTTAAACCAAATGTGAATTTGAGTCGGGTTTCGGGTTTTTTGCCATTCAAGTTCGGGTTGACTGAATTTCTTATAAAACCCAAGCTTTGCTCTAATTCGGTTATGACATTATCCGATCAAATTCGATCATTCATCATGGTCAAATTCAAAGTTTCTTGAAAAATAAATTGGGTCAAATTCGTTCCTTTGAGTTCAAGTTCGGTTCTGGACAAAGTGACTAAATTTTAGTCAGATTTGGGTTTGAACAATTCAACGAAATGATTGAACTGATTGAACCCAAATTTTTGTCAACCATCCTTGAAGTAACCATCCCCGAAGTAAGATAGAGCTAAGTAGAAACATCCATTCAATTAAGAAGTGACGGCTAACCTTGTTGTTAAGAGTAAGAACTTCCAATGCTGAGCATTTAATAAACTCAATCACCAGCCTTGTCCAGCAAAAATCAAACCCAATGCCAAATGATAGATCAGTCAAGTTGTTGAACCTAGGCAGATTAAGCTCATGGACCACACAAAGCAACTACAAGACAAGAAACGCATAATAATATATCAGATAATCGAGTGAGAAAGCAATGAAATGTGCAAAATAGCACGGTGCCAAAAAAAAAAAAGAAAAAGAAACAGCATTAGTTACCTGAATGACGTCACTAGACAGTGTAAGGAATTTGACATTTGCTAAGCCTTCAAGGAGGTTGCAAACACGCCCACGGCAAAATATGTACTCCTCAGGAAGAACACCCATCCGGCGGAGATCCAAATGTGCAGTAACTGTAGTTTCTAAACTCTTCACAACAAAGCTATCTGATATCCCACCTTTAATATGGAAACTCTTAAGATTTGGAGCATTAATTACAAATTTGTATGGGCAATTCAGCATTATATCTACAACAAACCTATAACTAAAAGAGAAAAGTCTCAATGTCGAAATCAATACATGGACAACCCTGGGCTTCTCCCTTGCCGTTTCTTCTATGACTAGGTCTTCAAGAACCTTGCAGCCAGAAAGTAAATTCTGAATGCACTCGTCATCTAAGTATCTTATTCTCCTGAGCTCTAGGATCTTAAGCCTCGGCAAGCAAACAATGGAAGGAACACCAAGAGCCATACGTGAAAGTTTCAAGACAACTAGAGAACTAGATGTAAACAACGTTCTAGGCAATTTGACAAATTCACTTCTCACACTTGATGACAAGTCAAGTTCAAGCTCCCGGATGTTATGACTGATGGCCACATTAAACCATGTTTGAATCGTCCTAGTATTATGTCGGCAATCATAAATGAAACGGAACTTCTGAAAATGAGGCATATCATTGAGAAGCAACACCCTGCTCATGAATGTCTGGAAGGTAACGTCTGATCCCCGGTTTGCTTCTACAGTGAGAATAGGATAGACTCCACGTTGTTGCCTAGCATCAACGTCAACAATTGGAACTGAAGTCCACAAGTATCTCCATCGAGTTGACAAAATGCTTGATGCCACTGCATATTTAGTTGGAAGAAATGATAGGATGTGACAAAGGATGTGGTTGGGCAAGTTGCTGATCCTGTCAACGCCACAATCAGAGCCAGAATCCCTGATATTCTTGCCATGAAGACAAGGAAATGGAGAGAGAGCAAGGGCGACGTCAGAGACAGAGAGAGAGACATAAATGTTAATAAACTTAAATTCCAAAAGACAACTTGTATCATTCATGTAAAATTGGTTGCATTCAAATGGAGAAAATAGAGAATGCAAGTAAAACAAGAGGGTAAGTTTCATTCATAAAGTGATTAGTAATGCATCAACTTTAGGAAGCCACTTGTCTATGATGTCCGATCATCTGTTAAGCAAAAACAAGTCAACCACCAATGGCCTGTCTTGATGAAAAATGCATGAATATCAAATTTCCACATCTTTTATCTTGAGCATTAGTTGTACAAGTAATATAGAAACAATCCCGTTGTACATTAAATACTCGAATCAACAGAGATTCTCTAGCATCAGACTCCAATGTAAACCAGAGCATGCTCGTTAGAATCAGTAGAGATTGTCTAGCATCAGACTGACAGACTCTAATGTAAATCAAAGTATTCTCACTAAAATCTACCTTCTATCCTTCCCTAATCCCTTAAAAAAAGGAACACTCTGTATGTTTGAGCAGTTCATTACAGCTGAGCAGTTCAGAGAGCGTATATTTTTTTATATGCTATTCAAACCACTCAACTATAATCAATTGCTCAAACATATGACGTACTGTTATACTGGGGTCTGTTGTTGTAATATATGGAATCCCTTGTTTTGATTTTTTAAGGGAATGGGATGGATAGAAGGTAGATTTTAGTGAGCATACTTTGATTTACATTACAACCTAATGGTTGACAATCTCTACTGATTTCAGTGAACATACTTTGATTTACATTGGAGTGTGATGCTAGACAATCTCTGTTTATTCAAGTATCTAATGTACAGCGAAATTGTTTCTATGTTACTTTTACAGCTAATTTACAATATAAAAGATGTGGGAAGTTGATGTTCATGCATTTTTCATCAAGACTGGTGACTGGTGGTTGATTTATTTTTGCTTGAAACGGATAATCGAACATCATAGACAAACGAATTCTATATCAAAAGGGGAAAAAGTGAACGTAACAGCAACTGTATTTCCAAGGGCTCTTCAAAAGCATTTCAACATTTAAGTTTAATCTTCAGATCCTATAGAAAAGGGGGGAACAGTGAGGACAAAATTGTTACACTCATCACTGATGAAACCCACCTCTAATAATACTTTACGAGTTGGATGTGTTGTCCAACAATAAAAAGAATTTTGGACGCTAATAATAATTTAGATATGTTGGACAATTACACATCATACCTATAAGTTGGATGAAAATATACCATACTTTACGAGTATGTGCTGTGTATAAATCAAATTAGTTTTTTTGGACAATAAACCAAACCTTAGTGCATTATCATCTAAGAATGGCTCAAATGATCTGGACAAAACACCTAACCCCAAATTATGATAGAATATCGTCCAACTTTATCATGTGGCGTGTCATTGTCCAATACCTCCAAAGCGTAGTATCTTAACGCCCAAAATTCCTTTAAGAAAGTAACAACATCTAGTTACGATTGTTCAAATCATCCTAGATTGTCCAGCACCTAAGTCTATCGAAACAAGCTTTTTGGTTAAATCCTTAGCCACACATATTCACAATAAATGCATGTCACAATTCACAACTTTTAGAGAGCATACACAACAATCTAGACATTTTTGCAAATTCTAACATCCAAAAACAATGCCCGTTAAGCCTAGTAATGCACAACAAATAAAAACACAAATAAGCCATTCTGTTACTAATATGTGTTCACGTACTTAATGTCTCACTCTTTTTTGTTAATGTTACATACGTGTCGGTCAGCGTATCAGGTCAATGTCCTCTATAATTTAATATCTCAGCTTCTTAACATTAATAATATTCAGATCAATCAAGAATGTTTACCAATTGTAACTTTTGGCAGACAATGGTTTTTAAACCTCTATCAGGAACTCCCTCAAAACACAAACTAGTAGAAAGAAGTGAAGAAAATAGAATCATACTTCAACATTACAAGTTACTCAGCGACAGACACTTCATTGGCCCACTTTCTAACAAACAAATGTGAATCGACCTGAGAATCTACAGCTCTTAACACAAAGAAACACATAACAAGTGCCTAAAATGCAGAGATAGCACGAATACCAGTTGTGAATCTTCGGCATCAGAGACAAATGTTGAGAGCTACGCCATTATACACTGAACTTCGACATCAACCTACTTGAATTCAAGCAGAAGCAGCAGATTAACACTGAGCACATTCACAAATGCAGATAGTGTTCATTTTTCACAAAATATAATAGTTATGACATTTTTTAGGGCTGGGGTACTTGATTTTAATGGGTAAGAAATCTGTCCAATTAAAGGAAAAAAATATAAGTTTCTATCAGTAATAAATACTTAAAAATACTTCAACAAAAAGGGAAGTTAATCACATGCACTCTTCTAAAGAGATAATTACATTTACCTTACCTGACATATGTGGTAATAATTTTTACACACCCGACATTTGAGAAATAATTTTCACCCTACCTAACATTTAAGTGGTCGTAAATTTAAACCACCTAAGATATTATAATGGTTTTTTGTGGGATTTTCCGGCAAGTATTAAACAAATGAATAGGAAGTGGCATGTTTACCCTTGCTATTAATTCATAGTATTTTCAATTAAAAACGAAATTACCTATTTACCCTTATAGAAGACGACAGTGAGAAAAGTGGAGTGATGTATTTTTTTTTTAGATCGACAGTCTTTTCCCCCTTTTCCTACACAAAACAATTGAAGGGTCAGTATTATCATTTCAATCACAATCTTAAGGGCAGTTTGGTACTTTCACATAATTATATAAGGGTATTATTGTATTTTCATTTCTCCGATGACAAGTTACCGGAATTTGACACAAAAAAACACTTTCACTAAATGTCAGGTAGGGTGAAAATTATTTCTCAAATGTCGGGTGTGCAAAAATTATTGCCACATATGTCAGGTAGGGTAAATGTAATTATCTCCTCTTCTAAATGCGGTCATTTTGGTTTTAAAGGAAAGATATCAGCTAGATTTAAAAGCCTTATAAGTCGTTAAAGCATGTTGATAAAGAAGATAACCAACAGGAAAAGCGAATTACACAAGCTAAACTAACAAGCAAGATAAATAATTACTGATGTTTTCTTAATAATACTGCAAAAATTGAACAGCGACATATTTGCAAGATCCTCTATCAGAATATGAAAATACATTTTCCGGGAAGAGGGGTTCCTACTTGCATTTTGCTAGGATATAATTTATTCTTTCTCGTTCCTAAAGTAAAAGGATGACTTCTATTTATTAGCTTTGTTAACCCGACCCATGTATCAGACAAGACAAGGATTAACTGTTGGAACATCAACTACAAATATTTTGGATACGTCAACTTCAAAAATTTTGGATACATGAATAGGGGGACATGCACAATCCTATCATTAGACACGACATCTCACATTTGTCATCACAAGAACCATTAAATAAAAGCATGTATACATGATTAACATAAAAGAAATGCTTATTGTCTTAACACATAAATAAGGGAAAAACTTCATCAACCAGCTACGTGATTGCAAGCTTGCTGCTTAACGTTCACTTCCTTTGATTTTTAATCACATGCCTAGCAATCCCTACCTTGATAAAAGTCAAGTTTCCGCCATGTCCCATCGTCATGTCCATGACTCCACCTCACTCAAACCGCCAGAGATCACAGTCGCCATGACCTCCTTCAAAAGTTCCCCCTCGTTCCAGACGCCGATCACCATTTTACATGAACTTTTTTCGATCGAGCACTATCATAGCTCACCTAGAAGCCTCCAATGCTCCGTCGTGAACTAAAGACTTTTCGAAGATGTCATGCATGCCACCATCAAGAGAACACGTGCACCTTACTCCTGCATACAGCTCGAGAAAGTCTTCATGCCATCTGATTTCCCGGGAGTACCTCCATGCACCTCTTGTACATGGTGCATTCACATGTGACCACTCTTAAAGCATTAATACGGACATGTGACACAGATACGACACAGCACATCGGTTCATTCCCCCATCCCATTACTCCATCTCATATTTCATTTAATGCGTTTTAGTTTCTTTCTTAAGCTCCTCTATCGCCCTCTAAGTGGAAATACCTTCTTCGACCAATGGAAGTTCATGAGCTTAAAAATGGCAATGATGGCATCAAGCCATCAACCGAATAACGAGTTGCGCCTAAAGACTCTCAGCCTTCCTCTATCACATGTGTGGCAGAGATGGCAAAAGAAGTGAGTGTAAAGCACCTAGAAAGTGTCCAACGAGTGCAGGTTGCATTCCCTGACGAGTCCTATGGGAGTCTGACGGGACTTCACAAATCTTTTAGCTTGGTCTCATACTTACCCATCTGTGACATGTATTGGAACCTAAGATGCACAGACTCGGACACGAGACACGGATACGATACGACACGGACACGGGGACACGCAATTTTTGAAAAAATAAGGACACGACACGTTGTCCGACACGTACCTTAATTTTATTTAGTACTTCAAAAAATATCAAATTTTGTTTTAAAAATGTTTATGAATGAATATATTTTCTTTAATAGTTTATGAATCTTAAAACTATATATATAAAACATAAAGTTTTATAAAATAATGGAAGAGGGACAAAGTTATAAGACAGAGAGACAAAAGTATGTGTAAGATGGTAAAGCAATAGGAAAAGATAATGATATATTGAAAAAAGGAGATCATAGTTGAGGATGTCTATGGATGTGATTAGCCGAAAATGTGATGCCCGTCGATGATTCGGAGGTGTCCTAAGGTTGGGATACGCGTGTCCACCATGAGTCCTCCAAGTGTCGGGTGTTTATTTTGGTAATTATTTTGGGGACACGTTTTTTCGTGTGTTCGACACGTATCCGAGGAGTATCCGAGAGATTCGGACACGGTTACGTATCCGACACGGATACGTGAGGCTGATAGAAGTGTCCGTGCTTCATAGATTGGAACGCATCATCCGTGGCAGATACGTGGCGGACAAACATATGCCGGTTAAAAAAGGTGTTGTGCTTCATAGGTGACAACTAAAGTGCAAGGATGAGGTTCAGGGTCCAAGTCCAGCAGCACCAAACAAGTTCCTGTCTTAGTTTAGAAAAGTGTGTGCCTCATGTGCCTCGCCCGCCTACACACACGAGAGGACGAAGCGCAGGCAGCTATTTCTATCGAGGAAAAGCACGTTACAAAACCACGGCTAAAAGCGCACTTGGTTGTGCTTTTGTGTGAAGGGCAAGGTGTGCTTCAGGGATCTTGAACACAGAAGTTAGAAAAAGGAAAATTTTGAGGTTTAGAACAAAAACTCATCTGCTGCTCACCGCTTCTTTTCTTCTTCCTCTCCCTAGAGCTGCCTTGGTCTTTTTCTTCCTCTCTTTTGCTGCTGCCAGCTGTTTTTCAAGTACTGTTGCTGCCATAGTTACCAGGAATGCTTCCCGGGTGGTTAGTCACGGAACACGGATCGCTAATTTAGTCTAGTTTTGACTTCGGAATGCTTGTTCTTGGAACGCGGATCGCAGGCATAAGTAGCGTTCCCGGTAACTTTGGTTGCTGCTGCTTTTTCCAATTCGTGCGACACCCAGCCAGCACCCAGATACTTTCCTCTAGCTTCCAATTTGTTCTATTTGTGTTTCTTTTGGGCTGCCTTGGTTTCTTCTTTCTTCTCCTTTCTTGTTCAGCTTTTGCCTTGCTGTTCTTAGTGTTTGATTGTCAAATTTTTCCTTTTTAATCTCGATTTTGCTGGGCTGTCATGCTGTTCTTTTTATTTCTTCAAGTGCTTCTTCCTCTGCTGTGCTATTCTCCAGGTGTCTGCTGTGTTAGTGTGTTTGTATAATTTTAATCATGTGTTTGGTGGATTTATTTGTCTAGTCTTACTTTATTCAACTAGTTAATATATTTAGTTAGTGTTCTATCTCTTTTTAAGACTATTTCGGATATATCTTTATGTTAAAGACCAATTGCGTGATTTTCATGGTACAATTGTGTCTAATCTATTATTTGATGCCCTTATTGAACTTATTATGATTAAATAACTTGGATGTAATTTTGAAACAAAAGTGCACTTCGCGTGCGTGGAATGCACGCCTTCGCTCCGTGCTTCGGTGCACTTCAGTTCCAGGGGTACGGTTCTTTGTGCCTCAGGCTTTTTTAATCTAAGGTTCTTGCTGGTCAACATCCAACATGCATCTTTACTGAGCTCAGCCAAGGGATCCACCATTCCACATCCTCAAAGCCTTGACCGTTTTGCAGGAAAGACATTTTTCACTTGTTGCCACAAGATGAGATCTCCCCGACCAATCAAAAGATTTGATGGAGAAATCTGAGCCTTTCCCAATTGACATTGACAACCAGTCGGCCATCTCCTACATTTGTCAATTTTTCTCCTTTTACCGCTTACAGACCCTCCTTCCCAGCACAACCATGCTATAATACCAACTGTTGGGTTTTAAGCACATAATATCCAAAAAACATCAAGAACCTAGAAAAAATATTACAAGGGAGTTTGTGTGGGAGAAATTATATTTCAGAACCATTGTAATACACACCTCAACTATATCCTTTTCACATCCTTGACTCAGATGTGTTCCCCAACAACTTACCAAACCACGCACCAACACCCTCTTGTAGGTTTCTTGATCGTGCCTTGTGTAGACTCACACCCTACTTCCCTTGATGTTCTCAATGACTTGATACACAACCACACACGATATGGCATCCACACAGTCACAAACATTGCATGAAGCCCCTCCCATTTATAGAGCAGTGTCTAGCTAGCTTACAAAACACCCCCCCCCCCCCAACTTTCAAGGCCAACACAGTGATGGCCATGTCTATTGCCAAAGCTTTCACCACGAAATTGCTCCCCTTCTGACTTTAGCTGCCACCAAATCAATGCAAGCATCAAGCCTTAATGCTAATTTTTCCAAATTTCTCCATGCATCAACAAGCCATGTGATTGCATGCTTGCTTGACTTTAGTATCCATTGATTTCTATCACTAACACCTTGTGCCATGTGCAACTTTAGGCCTCACATTCGAGTCCAAATTTAGGACAATGTCCCTGTATGTAACATTTTTATAGCTAAGCATATGACACTCATATCCTTAGTTTGTATGACACACGTGTCCTGAGTCCAAGTAACATAGTTGATAAGTTCAAATAAATACAAATTAACAAGAATATATAAAACCTTCTAAACTTACCGAAGCTTTCACGAACTGTTGATAATTTAAAAAATTATTTTTAAAAAAAAGCGGCTGCCACCTTTCATCAACAGATATGGTCACAATCATCCCAAATATTTTACTATGGGTGTGGTTGAAAAAAACATAACTGCGCAAATAGTTCCTCCATTTAAGGAAAGTAATCAAACAATCAATTTCTAGAATGGTACTCAAAAAGCTAAACTGGACACCAATAAATCTAAGCAGTTCCCGGGAGTACTGTCTTCTTACCTGGATTTATATTGTCAAAAGGAAGAAGAATTCTCCTAATTTCATTGTTCTCTTCTCAGGAAGAATCCCAACATAACAACAAGCAGCCATTGCAGCAGAGAATGTCCACCAAAATTGCATCCAGAGAGAGCAACAGCCTTGAGGCACAAGCTGATTAACCCACATCCTGCAGGAAAATGAAACCTACACATGAAAATGGCATCTTGTTAGTGAAGTTGAAATAGTAGCTAACAGAGAAAATTAAAACAACCAAATCTATTTCATCTGTGACAGAAAACATCATAAATTTAATCGAGAAATTATAACTCCAACAAAATTGTCAGCAAAATGGTCCAAAATAATATATAGAGCCCTTATAACATATCCAATTGCACAACACAGGTCTAAAAGACCTTTTTGATGTATCAGTCACAATTGTAGTGATTCCTGAACAATTCCAATGAACTCCAGGTATCTAATTCTAATGAACCACTAATACAGGACAATGGAAATGTAAAGAACCAAGATCGCACAATCACATTTATAACAGTTCAGATCAATTTCAAATAAGTTGTTCATGCAAAACTGTCTGCCACGGATGGATGACTTCACAGCCCAAAACACAAGTTTTAACTTTTCGTTCAGAGCTAGCATTAAAATGGAACTAGACATCATGTTAAATCAAGAAACCATCTATCAATGACGTAGATAAAAGCACGGAACTGCCACATTATGCTATTAATGCTAGGATTCAGAGTACCGGCATCCTAAAGGACATACTACAAACAAATCAAAAAGCTCAGAAAAAACAAGCTTATGAACACATCCTGATACTAATCAGACACTATCTAATGATTCTAATCGAGGGATGGCCTAACAAGAGTGAACTCACCTCCACACAACATAGACAGCTTTGAGTCTCAGTAACAATTTTCCCACTTCCTTGACCCTCTTCTCCAATTCAACCAGACCCATGGGATATAGTCCTAAGAATCAATCTTGCATTAAAACATCTTTAAAAAGAACTTCGATATATAACACAAAATGGTATACACAGGCAGTCAAACAGATAATTGTCAATGCTCTCTAGCATGCATGGTGATGCTGCAATAAATAGGGCATAACTTAGGCTAGGAATTCTGCTTCTTTTAGTACTAAAGCTCTTCTTGAAAACATAAAACCTTCCTCTTTAACGCAAAAAGAAGAGGCAACATGAACAATGAAACAAGCATCTCATTTATGCAACACAGGAAACTGAAAATTGCTATTGAGTTCGACCTACACTGTTGTAGAAGACATATGACAACATACATGAGCAAATAGAGTAAAATGGTCATATCAAAACCACAAAACTGCTCGTAGAAGTCACAAATAAACAAGCATCGAAACCAAACAATAATACCAAAAAAGTATCAAGATGCAATCAACTCCATGTCCAATTTCCTGTCCCGACCCCATACAAATTTCAGAGCCGAACTGAAAGCCACTCTACCTACAGATGAGACCTGCAAACATCAGATATTCCTATCAAGCTCCTCAGAAACTAGCACTTTTTTAGACCCCCCCCCCCCCCTTCTCACCCTTTTGTACTCATTGACATCTATTTACCACGGTAACATTCAAAGATTTTATGACACAAGACCAATGGACGACCCCAATGATTTGGTAGAAACCAACCACGTTAGAGCCTATGGCCATGCTGCCAACAGGAATTCCAAACATAGCACATACAAGCATAAATAAAGCTACAATATAAGGACCTAAAGATGTGCCTGCCTACAAACCAATTCAGGAAAAAAAAATTAAGACGAAAATTTTGCAGATTGGAAGAGATTCAGCATCCTGACATAATAGCATTGGAATCAATGAAAACATTTATTTCAAACGGAGAAGTAATGAGGTTTCCACATGGCAAGTTTGCATACATCTTGAAACAGGAAACGGAGAAGGCTAAAGTTATGAGCATGATGAGAAGGATTCACATCTCAGTAAGATAAATTAAATATTAAGATAGAAGTATCATATCAATCAAAGTAGATAAACCACGGACTACTTCTCTTAGAGATCCCTCTGTAGAACTCTAATGAAGCCAAGCCATTCCATAACTCTGTCAACAGTAGGCATATGACTGCCCTAACATCCCATGTTCACATTCCTTGATACGGTCATTTGAGGTAAGAGATTCTAGAGTAATCTTTATACGAGAACTCCGTTCACCCACCTTTGATATACACTTATGTACTCAAAGTAAAGCCGCATATTCCTCTAAAACAGGAGAACCAGCTGCGAGCCTATTGGAAAAGTTGAGATTGGAAAAAGTGCACTTCCTTCTAAGATATAGATCATCATAACAGAACTAAAAGTACAAGTCTTGAATAATAACAAATGTTTCCAAAATAAGACTTGAGCCGCAAAGAAGGAAGCTTTAGAAATGCAACAGGTGTAACGGTCGGGGTTGTATTTAATGGACACTGGCACTTTGCCTCTCCAGAATGCTTACATCCTCACAAGGTGTGAATCCTTCATAATGCTCCTCAATCAAAACATCTATGAGCCAGAACATCAAATACTTAGAAATAGTTCAAGGTGGGGGCCATGTGCAACTCATCGGCATCCCCAATAAATTCTACTGCAAAGTTTTAATGTAATTGATCCTGAACTAAATATAGGAGCTAATGAAGAAATTGCGACTGCCCTTGCTATTGATCTTAAGAACTTCTAAATACGGGAAGCTTAAATTTAACATGATCAACTGCCGCCTGCAGAATGGGGAAAAACCACAAAGCCATCACCAAAAGCCAAATTGTTCAAGTTGGGAACCATTCCCATTCTGCACCTAGGCGACACATAACAGCTGCATATATAGCAAGAATCATATCCATAGTTACCGGGAACGCTACATATGCCTGCGACCTGCGTTCCGGGAACAAGCGTTCCGAAGTCAAAACTAGACTAAATTTGCGTAAAAGTTAGCGACCCGCGCTCTTGGACTAACGACCCGGGAAGCGTTCCTAGTAACTATGATCATATCATATTTGCATAAAACACTTTGGAGGGCTGTACATGCATTACCAGAAGCAACGGCATCTGTCACTGTCAAATAAACAGGTTAGGATATTGAAAGATTCACTAGAACAATGTCACCGGACGGTGTACCAAATTTGATACCGACAGTCATACCTGATTGCGAACTCGTTCACACCCTAAATTATGTACTCATCAAGATACAAATGAGTTCACCAGAGAATCAGAGATCTACATGAGGCAATCACACTTGCTGAATTTTACCTCAACAAAATGACGTAGATCCAGCATTTGACATGAAAATACTCATGATTGGGGGCATTAATTACAAGTTTAGATGAACTATCAACTACTATATCTGTAACAAATCCATTAACTAAAAGAGAAACTTCTCCTTACAAAAGGAATATATAAACTCCCCCAGACATCCCCCTTCTTTCTTCTATGACTAAATCTCCAAGACTTGACAACCGGAAAGCAAACTGTAAATGCACATTTAGTATAGTTGGCATAACAATACACACCTTTCTACGACCACCATGTGTTGTATGAGCCATTTAACTTCGCTTCTTCCTTTAACTGTTTGATATGAATTCAGATAGTTGCCTAAGAAGGTTTCAAAATTTATTGATCCAATTAAAACTATCACAGACCTCTCTTAAGCATCAGAGATAACCCACCTTCACAGCATCTACAACATGATAATATTTTCCGGCTGTCAAGTTCTTGAAGATTTTGTCATAGGAGAAACCACAAAGGAGAAATCAAGGGTTGTTGATATTACACTTAAGACATTGAAAAGCTTCTCTTTCAGTTATAGATTTCAGATATATAAGTTGATTGTCTATCTAACTTTGTAACTAATGTAGTAATTGCCCCCAATCTTAAGTATTTTTATATTAAAAGCTGGATATTATCAGATTTCTTGATGTGAACACCATCCGAGCTATTCTTCCATATAACTGCACACCGTAGCTATGTCTAATGCTTTATATTTTCTATGTAGCTGCACAGGAAGAACCACAAAATAATAAATACAAACCCTAATGTAATGGGTTTGCCAAATTTTTAACAAGGACAGATATTCCATCACAGAGGTAGGCTACACAGATATAGTTTTCTTTTCATATACTACAAGACCAAAAAAAAATAAGAAATTTAAAAAAAATTGCACCAAGCCACAGGAATTTCAACAGGTTCACTGTACATAGGCATTAATATCATTGATCAATGCAATCCTCTTACCAGAATTCAAATGTAACGAAAAGAAAGGAGTCACTTATTTAAACTTAATGAAATGAGCCCTAAAATTGAAGAATGAAAGTGTATAAAGGTATTATCGAGTCCATAGCTGAAACTCAAACATATAGGCCGAGAAATCATCATAAATTCATATCGAAATTCTATGAAATAACATAACTATAACCAAATTCAGATCAAAAAGCAAGTCGGATACATCTGTGATTACATACGAAACAAAAATTTGTACTTGCATCATGTAAGATAGCAACTTAGGGTTGTTGAGTCTGCTGTGAGAATTTGAAGGTAAGAAAACCGGGGGAAATGAAGTCGGACATTGACAGGGGAAAGAAAGAATGGCAGAAAATAAACAAACCTGGAAGAAATTGAGGGGGAGGAGGATGATGAATAATGAAACTGACATGAGTGAGTGAGGAGCTGATCGAGAGTTGAGTTGTGTCGAAAGCAACCTGAATGAGTGTTTATATATATAGAGCGGTACACGTAGCGCAACGGCCACCCTTGTTTCACATGCAAATGGGGAGGGTATAAAACTATGAAGGCAGTAATATAGGGGGGCAAACGCAAAACATGCACACACACACATGATGGAATAACATACACACCATACCCCTCCCTCAATCACAAGATCCACACCCCCTCACTCACATGATGGACCATCACTGTTGTTACTCTATATATAACTCTCATAGTTTGCAATTTATTACATGTGTTTTGAGGTCATTTTTCACATTCAATAGCATAGTTGTTCACTCATATTAGGGATGACAATGGGGCGGGGAATCCCCAAACCCGCTGGGACCCCGCCCCGCTCTGGTGAAAAATCTCCACCCCCATTGGGGATAGAGACGATTTTTCAAAATCCGCTCGAGGGACAGGGCGGGGATATGGGGATAAAATTTTCCCATCCCCGTCCTCATTTTCCCTGCCCGGGAAAATTCTCCGTCTCCATCCTCGAATCCCCGTCCCCGTAAATTTTAAAATTATCAAACAACCTTTTATTTAGCAAGGATAAAGTAGTAATTTGGTTTATATATTATTGTTTGATTTTCCGAATAACACTTGTTGATGTATTATTGTTTGATTTTAATGTATTATTGTTTGAGCAAGTTAAATACGTTGTATTTTCGGGTTCGATTAAAATTTGGTTAGATTTTGGATAGTTTTAAAAAATCCCCGTTGGGGATGGGGAATCCGTGGGGATTGGGATGGGCAAGAATCATTCCCCGAAGCGGGGGTGGGGACGGGGATATACTTCCCCGTCCCCGATCCGCCCCGTTGCCATCCCTAACTCATACATACCCGTTGTTTATTCTCAATATTATAATTGTTCACTCATATTACATGTTCGCTCCCAATAATATGATTGTTCACTCATACCTATCTAGACCACATGGGCCAAGTGCATGTGATATGTGGTCATAGTCTCATCCTCAATAAGTGACACTTTGTTCGGCGACAACCCGTTGTTAGCTGTTGGTTGTTTGAATTAACAGTTTGTAAAAAAATATTTTGTAAAGTTTAATTGTTCGAAGAAAGTAATTAGTGAATTTTATTATTTCCTCAGTCCCAAATAATTTGTCTTGTTTGACTTTGTACGGTCTTCAATACAATATTTTGACTATGAATTTTTTACATTTTATTTTAGGGTTATTGGATTCTAATAATACGAACTTTGGGTCATATAAGACTTAATAATACGAACTTTCGATTTGATTCTTAATAATACGAACTTTGACCCCCTGTTGGATACAGTAACACGCCACCGAGTTAGTGATTATTTGACTCGCCGGAAAGATGAGTTGGCAGGCAAGGCATGTGTTCTTCCTTGTTTGACATTGCCAACTCATCATTTGACCCTAAAAAAATGTCATGTCAGCCCTCTTCTTCATCTTCCTCCCTCTTTCTCTCTATCTCGATTTCAAGCTAGCCCCCTCCGCCCTTCAATGGCTGCCACAGTACATACGCGCACAAGCACATACCCAGAACAGCTCCATGTAAACCACAATCAAATCAAACAGAGCAAAACTATCTCCACCAATCCGAAAACTAGTTCAAACACTAAACACAAAACACCGCTCAAACCCAGCATACCCTAAAACCTCCAAAATTAAAATTAGGGTTTCGAGCAAACATCACCAACCCCTCAAATTACCCAAAATTAAGAGCAGATAGAAAGAGAATATATCGGAATCAGGTACAGTAGCAGGAGGAGCATGATGATCAGACGAAGGGCGTGGGATAGAGAGAGCACTGTCAACAATCGGCGGGGTGTTCGAACCAGTGCTAGTGTTGGTTTTGACGGAACAATTAGAGGTCAGAGGCTTAGGTTGAGCGTTTCCCTAGGTGAGCTTGGCGGCGGCGGAAGCGGCGGGTTTCGGTGGTCCCGCGGCGGATTTAGCGGCCGACGGTGAGAATTTCTGGCGAGCGGCGGTGATGGTGTTGGTGCAATCGGCGAGGGCCTTCCTCCTGGACGACGATCTTCGCTGGGTATTCATTTTTGTGAATCTGGAGTTCAATTGGGTTTGGTGATCATCCAGTTAACGAGTTTTAGAGAGAGTGAGAGAGATAGAGGAGAGAGAAAGAGGGAGGAAGATGAAGCAAATTGTGGCAGCCATTGAAGGGGGGAGGGGGCTACCTTGAAATCGAGATAGAGAGAGATGGAGGAGAGAGAAAGAGGGAGGAAGATGAAGAAGAGGGCTGACATGACATTTTTTTAGGGTCAAATGATAAGTTGGCAGGGTCAAACAAGGAAGAACACATGCCTTGCCTGTCAACTCATCTTTCCGGCGAGTCAAATAATCACTAACTCGGTGGCGTGTTATTGTATCCAACAGGGGGTCAAAGTTCGTATTATTAAGAATCAAATCGAAAGTTCGTATTATTAAGTCTTATATGACCCAAAGTTCGTATTATTAGAATCCAATAACCCTTTATTTTATCAACACTCATAATAGTATGTGTTAGATGTAATATTTTGACAATTTTTCTATAATAAATCTAATAATGGCAGTGCTATATACATTAAGCCATCATATAATTTGTTAAATTAACGGTAAAAAATTACAAAGTTTGACCTTATTAATCAAAGGATAATTGGATTCTAATAATCCCTACTTTCACCAATTGGACAATGGTGGACCGTACTTTCACTTTGTATTTTGGTGGTAAAAAAAAAAAATTGGATTGTAGTGGTACCAAATCCACCTCCACAATCTTCTTATTTTTTTTCATTTCTACACTATAATGTTTTTGTTTTTTTCGTTCCTGCCCCTAGAAAGTTAATGAACTGTAGTTTCTAAAACATTTTTTAAATTATTTTTTTGAGACTTCGAATAATTATTATGATTTTTTAAAAATAATAAAAGTGAAAAAATCATAAAAAATGAAAAAAATTGGGAGAAACGTTGTAAATTCATTAAAAATCATTGTAAAGTGTTATACTAAGTTTTGAATCAAATGCAACACAAAATCTATGATTCCCACTACAATTCAATTTTATTTTATTTTTTACCACCAGAATACAAAGTGAAAGTACGGTCCGCCACTGTCCAATTGGTGAAAGTAGGGATTATTAGAATCCAATTATCCATTAATCAAACTAGGATAAATTTTTTGAGACGGAAGGAACATATAACTAGAGTTGATAAAAGGAATGATTTATTAACTCTATGAAAGTTTTAAATTAAAAGTATGAATTAAACATAATAACAACTATGACAACATATGCAATCCTTGTCCAAATAACGAAAAAATTATAATATCTATAAACTAAAGTTTTCTCAAAAAACTTCTCCTAGCACCTTTTGGACAATAATAGTTTTTTTTATGTCCAAAATGATAATGTGAAAAGTGGTTTGTCAAATAATTTAAACACCTCTGCGACTTCAATCAAAAGGCTAATAGTATTCCATACTATTAGTCATTTTGCTGTGGATATGTATACTGATTCGAAATATAAAATTAGTGCTATTAAACTTATTGTAAAAAATGTTTTTATTTTAATAACGATGTAGTTTTTGTAAACACGTAATTTTAGCAATTGAAAATCATAGTGATGTAAAACGTATAAAAAAATATGGACTACTTTTTGTTAAGAGTTATTGGACACTAATAAATTGTACTTTAGGGGTAGTACATTACTAGTAGAAATCATGCCAAAATGTGTCTGTGATTTTTGGCGTCTGTTAATATATCAGACGCTAAATCATAGAAACAGAATTTAAAAAAAAAAGTTTATTAAGAAAATGACGTCTGTTTGCTAGAAAACAGACGCCAATCTGGGGTAAAATAAATGTCAGGCTTTTCAGTTTAAACGTGGTCAAATTTCAATTTTTTTTAATTGTTTTGCAAAAATGGCGTCTGTTTGGACCTGAAACAGACGCCTTTTCTATATTGGCGTCTGTTTCTGGTCCAAACAGACGCCACTTTTGCAAAATATTAAAAAAAACTGGCGTCTGTTAGGCACCATAAACAGACGCCATTTTGGCCTATATATAAACCAAACTATATCAAATTTCCCTCCCAAACTTTTCCCTCCCATCCCCACTTCATTTTCTCTCATCTTCGCTCATCTTCTTTCATTTTCTCTCATCTTCTCATCACCTCAAATCCATTGAAGATTGAAGATTGAAGATCGAAGAATATTGAAGAATATTGAAGATTGAAGATATATATATATTCATTACATTTAAGTTTTTTCTTTTGTGTCCTATTAGTTATTAAAATTGTATATTAGATATTTTGTTTAATTGTTTAATGTAAGAAAGTTTGTGTAAAAATCAACATTATTAAATATATATTTATTACAATTTTTTTTGTTATTTCTACATATATATATATATATATATATATGAAATTGTACATGCATGAATGGAAGATATATATCATTTATTATTATATAAAATGTATTTTATTTTCATTATTAATGCCTCCACAATTCTTATTACACAACTTTCTTACAAATTATAAAAAATTTTAATTTGCTCTATTTCATAATTATAACCCACAAAATATATTATGTAGTTGTAATTAGATATATTGGAATTTATTTATCTTTGCCGATATTTCAATTTTTTTTATTTCAATAATGTAAATTGGCGTCTGTTTTGAGCCTTGTCAGACGCCATTTTGGCGTCTGTTTAAGCTCAAAACAGACGCCTTTTTGCAAAAGGCGGAAAAAGTTTATGCGTCTGTTTATATCAGACGCCAATTCCTATTTGGCGTCTGTTTATGCCCGTATCAGACGCCATATAGGGACGCCTTTTGCCATGAATTCTACTAGTGCATTAATGCACTGAACTTTTTTTGGACAATAATATACTGTATTTTGGAGATGTTGGACAATAATGCATCTGAAACAATTATGGCGGTGATTAACTCGGTGACGGTCTTATGTGGTATATAGGTTGAGGAGCAAAAAAAGTTAAAATCATTATTAAATTAATGTCATATCAGGCATTGTCAACAAGAGTATATGAAATTTAATTATTCTTTTCAAATAACATTTCATTACTCCACATTTTTGCTAACATAAACGGTGTTTTTTGTTTGCAAAAAAATAGAATTTATCTTTGCTTATCTGGCATTGCTTATTTGACATTAATTAGTAAGAAAATTTTTTTGCTACTCATAGACCGCCATCGATCGAGTTAACCCACACCAAAATCGCTTCAGGTACATTATTATCCAACACTCTCAAAGTACAGTATATTATTGTCTGATAAAAAGCAGTAAATTATAGTGTATTAGACCCCGTAAGGCCGTAACCCTTTTGTTAATACATATCCCGGCCTTCTTAATTAATTAGGGATAATTAGCTTGACCTTCATGTGACTGTTTATAGTTTATTAATTGACAGTTTGGCCGAGTGGTCTAAGGTGTCAAATTTAGGCTCTGGTCCGAAAGGGCGTGGGTTCAAATCCCCACAGCTGTCAAAATGATTTCTTTCTTTTTCTTGCCAAAAAAAAAAAATAGCCCTTACCTTAAATTTGTATAGTAAATTGTACTTTCTTAATATTACTTCCTCCTAGATTCGAAGCACGACTCCAAAACTGGACCTGTTAGCCGAAACTACGGATTAGGGTTTACTACAAAAAGTTGGTCAAAAATGGATTAAAAGATGGATAGTTTCTGCTCGGCTTCTTGTTGTTGATTTGGACTAGATTGTTTTGTTTTTGTTTGGATAATTTTGCTTCTGTATTTGGTTGTACTAGGCTTACCTGTTAACAACTTTTTGCAGAAGAGCATGGTGGTGAATATAGTTTTTGCAGCCTTATATAGGTGAATATAGTTTGAATCATATGATATAAGTTGATTCACCATAATCTTAAATTTATAACTTTTATGTAGATTTATTTCTATGCTATAAGGCCATTCCATTTAATTTAGGATCATTCATGTTTAAATTTATAACTTTTATTGCAAAGTTGCATTAAAAATAGATTCACTATAATCTTACAAGTTGATTATCCGATACTTTTCAGGTTGAATAATTGAAACAAACCTCCCCCACAGCTCCCGATGAAGTTGGCACACTAGCCCATTTTTTCAATCTTGGAGCCTATGATCAAGTTTTACGTCGGCCATAATAGGGCTCTCAAGACCCAGATTTCAAGAGATCAGTAAAAAAAAATAAAAATTACCAACCCACTTCAAGGGATTTGTATTCGTGCATTGCCAAGCCAAAGCTAATAGTTTCCTCCTAATGAAGTATAGTAAAAAGTAACAGTTACAGATAAGCCACCATTATCAACTTGTAAAAGTTATCAACAATGTATCATAACAATCGATTCACTTGATCACATCATCAGACATCATAGCAATTCATAATCTTTAAACAGACACAACACTACAACAGTACAAAAGCAGAAGCTAAAGTTTTTGATGAACCAGACAAACTCCATCCTTGGAAAGCAACACAATGTGAGAGGTCTCAGAACCACAAGAAAACCTCGTTAATTCCTCATACAAGTCTCTCGTAACTTCCTTGGCAGCAGCATATACATATATACCCGCATTCAACTGTCATTTTACTCAGAACTCGAGAATGTTCGATCAAATATTGAACGGCATTAGACTCGTCACAGTCCAGGAGAAATCCCCTGAATAGGGTCTGTTTCCGGTGTACCAACAGGCATTCTGGGGCTTCATCAATCTCAGCCTTCACCCTATTCACCAAGGCATACATAGGGTTAGAAAGAATGACGGACAAAATGGGGACAGCGATCTATGTACAGAGACGCCATCAATTGGAATTTGGAACATAACTACTGGAATTGGAATAAACTGAATTGAATGTGCATGAGACAAACAAGACTGACTTGGAATTTGTATGACCAATGTAGTGATAGTACAGACTTGATCATGGATTAGGCGGAACTCGCAAACCCCCAACACAATCTATTCTTCAATTGGCCTTACACATTCATTGTATTAGTAGCAGTAAGACTACTGACGCAACAAGGTCGAGTAATCATACAAATTATGTACATTGTGTGTTCTAGACATCTACTGAAGTGGTCTTACCTCTAAATTCGCAAATACACGGTTTCCCCAGGTTCCCATTAAACCCTCATTAGGCAAGTACTAGGCATTTCATTACAGATTGGGCAAGTAGCATACTATTTATAACCGAGATATTAAACAATGATCCAAATATGAGGTGTAAATAAAAGTCAGAATTTGTTCACAGTTAGCAATGCATTACAGAAAAGGGAATGGAGAAAAAGGAAGTTAACTTGGTCAATCAACTAATCTTATTAAGGAGAAGGAGGATCTCTAGCCTGGGAGTACAAGGAGGGACGCGTGACAAGAATAGGCAACCAACACCAGCAACATCCAACTCAAGATGCTTCAGGTTGCTGAATACAGGTAGACAGAAATCAACTGCATTGCTCAGGAGCTTTGAAAACGACGCACTTTAGTATGGCCTTGAACAAACGAGTGACTGCACAGAATACTAATCAAGAAATTCAATGTTTGATACAATAGGAAAATAACAAAAGCAGAAACACTTATAAATGTTAATGTTTTTCAAGTGTATGTGTGAGTTTGGTGATCTTAAAAGCATGAAAACTAAGTACAAGTATGCAAGAGCAACCTAAGAGAGCAACAACACAAGCCTTGTCATAAAGCATTGGCTACAGTTCCCTGTGGCCAAAATCTATGACCAAGACAGGGACATTGTTAGAGTATAAAACCATTCATGGAGCTTCAACCATTAGCTTAAGCTTTTGGTTGAGATGGTTTCATATGGTATCAGAGTCAGACCGGAGCAAAAGATCTCATGTTCGTATCTCAGCACCCCCCATATTCAATTGCGCAAGGTGAAAGGGCCTTTGCAGCATTCACGCTTCAAGCCGAAAGGGTATTCGCGTGAGGGGGCGTGTTAGAGTATAAAATCATTCCTGGAGCTTCAACCATCAGTTTAAGCTTTTGGTTGAGATGGTTTCACAGACATAAACCCACTAACAGACCCAGGAACTATCCCGGTATCTGTAACCACCAAAAAAAGCCTCAAACACCCAGAAATACTCACACCAACATGAACATGGGAATCAACAAACTCCAACTAAACCATAATTTAAACAACCAAAACCAGTCCGGATCATCAAACATAAAGTAATCAAACAACTTAAAATAGGACAATACAATTAGGAATCATAGTAATGAATATTGGAACCAATCCCAAACCACAAACATAAATGCTTTGCTCAGGGATTGAAACCAAAAGATACTATAACTTAGAAGATAAAAGGAAAAAGAGAATGAAGCACCGAGAGTTTGTAAGTTTGTTCCCAGATTCACTTGAAACCAACTTCCAGTTTGTGTCAAATTCAGGTCCATTCAATAAAACTTCAAAATTCGTCAACAGAAGGCGCCAACCAAATTGGTTTCAAACATTACCAAAATACGCAGGTTTCAAACAGTACCAAATAGGAGGGGATATGCCCTAAACCATAAACCCTAAACCCAAAAAAAAAAAAAGAGAAACGAAAGGAATGCAATGAGGAATGGGGTCAGAAACCCAAGCATCGCAACCAAAAACCACACATTTCATTGTCGTTGACACAGAATCAGGAGATTGATAGGAAAAGAGGGGAACTCTTTCTCTCTCTATCCTCTCTCTCTACTGGTTTCTGTTCAGACAATAACAATAATAATACTCAGTAGTAATAATAATAATAATAATAATAATAATAATAATAATAATAATAATAATTATAATAATTAATAGTAATGGGTCCAAATATGGGCTTTAAACCCGATAGCCCAGATGACCCAAAAAGAGCCGTTAGTTTTTCCTTTCCCCTCACAAAATTCCCGCGTCTTCTCATCGCCATAGCCGACCTTCAAAAAATAGTGACCGTTGGAGCCAAAAATAGCCGACTTTCACAAAATTCTGACCCTGCAGTCATATTAGAAACCAAGAAGCTGTATGAGTGATCACACAATTCTACTCCCAATCACTTTCCTAAACACCGCCATTCTTCTCTTTCTCTCTCTCTCCCCTGAAATTCTCCCTTGTTCTTCTAATCTTCTCCATTGAAACGTCTTGTTTCACTCTTTCTCCCCTGAAATCTCTCTGTGTTGGAATCATGAGTGTTAGAAACAGATCTGTCTGGGACTGGTTGGCCTTAGTGGCTAAGGTGGCTCTTGAAAACGAAGACTTTGATCATCTCCTCCAACAACTCCCCATTGATGAGGATCAAAAACCAATGAAAGCAACACTGAAGACGAGGAAATTGTGTGATCAACTTGAAAAAATCGTCATGAAATCTGTTGCCCAGACCCAGAGAAAGAAGACCCCATCAACCCCAATGGTTTCTGAGTCTGCTGTTCTTCCCAAGGAGTTCAGAGCTTTGATCACTTCAATGGGAGGAACACACCCGGTAATGGTGATTCAAAAGACTTTGCACCCAAGTGATGTCAAAAAGAATGAAGGTAGGTTATCAATGCCTGCCCAACAATGTGAAACCAAACTGGATCTCACTCATGATGAGAACAAACAGCTCCAACTTCGAGACAAAGGAAATTTGGTGGGTATTCGGGTCAGGGTTATTGAACCCGGCCTCAACCAAGCACAACTCAAATTCAAGAAATGGGTCTACAAAAACGATTCAGCAAATTTCGTCCTGACCACTGGCTGGAATGACGTCGTGCATCGCAACAAGCTAACTGCTGGAGATGGCATTCAAGTCTGGGCTTTCAGGATTCATGGGGATTTGGGGTTTGCAGTCGTCAAACACAATGAGACGAAGACTCGTTTTGCTTTGGAGTGGGGTGCCAAAAGAAGAAGAACCTAATAATGTCTTCTTCTGTCATTTGTTTTAGTTAGATTTGTTCCTTATTAGTTCTTCTGTTGATATGTACTTGATTAGGAACTAACAGGTAGCACATTGTGATACAGGTATATAGGACCATGGTGATTTACGCAATCATCAATTTTTTTGTAGTGCCACTGTGACACTTGATTCAATACATACTGTAACTGTGCTTTTGGATGAAGATAAATAACACAATAATAGCTTTGCATTGGTTCCTTCTTCATTTTACAGTTTCCTGCAACTCAATAGGTTTGTTTGTTGGTGATGTATTCTTTCAAGTGCAACTCAATAGGAGTTCATTGGATCAAGCCCCTCTCTCTCTCACAACTTTTTGTTTTTCCTTTTGGTTTCCTTGCTTCTGCCCATAGATATTGGTGATGTCATGTTTAAGTATATGACAATCCTTACCCACCTTTATTATGTAGTTAAGTGTGTTTATGTTCATAAACCAGTTCAATTTCAAACCGATATTATTAGTACAGATTACACTTAGACATCAACTTATACTATGGGTGGGGTGGGGGGGGGGGGGGGAGGGGAGGGTTGCATACATTTAGACCAGTGTCTAAAATAGCGCAAAAGGGTCTAATGCTAACTAGTTGAACAATCACCACAGGTCAAAACATCTTATCCCCCTTTCGCTTTCTCTTTCTTCAATTTCCTCGTTGTGTTCTGGTTTGGTGGTGTCGCTTGTTGACACTTATTGCTGGATTTGTGTGTGTTTTTGTGTGGTGGGTCGTTCGTGCTGAGTTTCCTCGAATTTATGGGTGTTGTATTTTGGGTGTTGCCGTGTTGTAAGTGTCTGTAGATTGCAAATACTCCTTGTCAGAGGAGTGGCTATAAATAGACAAGCCTCTGTGCGTTCAAATTGGAAGTTAACTGGGCAGATAGTGTTAGTTGTAAGAAATTTTTCATTTACGTATTAATGGTGGCCCTCGTGGGTGATTTGGGTGGGTAATTTAATAGGGAAAAACTTGAATGTTGATATCAACCTTCCTAAAGGCATGGGAAAAGTTTACCATGATTGCCTGTTCAACTTGGATACTAATTAATCAGGTCTGACAGTGAGGAGTTTGAAATACTAAAATACATGAATAGAAACCCAAGAAAGTGAGGAGTTTGAAAACAGGAAAACTAAAAACTGTGATCATGATGCACTGGAGTAGCTAGGAATGGTTGTTGATATTCGACAGCGCATTCTGAACACACCATACCATAGCGGGAACTCATATTCGACATCCTTAAAAATGCAGCAAGGACAGTGGTTCTGAATGATACACCAGTAAGTACACCCCCCCCCCCCCCTTTGCTTGTAATACTCATCAGGCCCTGGCATTCCGAATGGCAACAATTAGTCGTTCGCCTTCCTTCAAATTATAAAAAGACCAATTCATTAGGGAGAGAAATAAACAAGACCCGCGAGCCAGCATGCTATTGAATTCGTGTTCTCATCTGTGCTCTCATCTGATGACCTCCAGATAGACCTGTCAATTCGGTCGGGCGGGCGGTTTCGGGTCGGTCGTATATCGGGATCGGGTGAATACGGGTCAGGTGTATTTCGGGTTGGGGAAAATATGGACGGTATATTTCGGTTTCGGGTCAACCCAACGGGTTATGATTGCGACCTTTTTCCTCTTTTCCTTTAAAAAAAATGTTCTCTAAATACTAATTTTTGTACAATATACATAATAAAATATGATTATCTTCTAATAATGATAGATTATTGTAACTATTTTAACTTAAATTAGAGAAATAACAATTAAATAAGTTGCGCTTATAGTTTAACGTTAAAAATTACAAAGAAAAATCACAAATTTTAATAAATTTGAACCTAAAAAATTAATTTTTCGGGTCAAACGGGCGGGTCGGATTTGACCCGCTAATTTTCGGATTCGGTATACTTCGGGTTTAGTTGAAAAAATCGTGTTCAGAACCCAGAAATTTCGGGCGGGTTCGGGTCGGGTTATCGGGTCGGGTCAGAAACTGCCAGGCCTACCTCCAGACTAATGATTTCCTTGGTCGCACAGGCCACAGGCAAAAACACGGCTGCTATTGAATTCGTGTTTTATAGTCTTCTTTGATCTCCCTTCCGCCATTAACTGAGTTCCTTGGAAGCTGACATACATTGGATATACAGAGTACTTGTTTGATACGCCCTTTTTAGTTCAATACCTAATTGGTATTTATCCTATATTTTTCTAAAGTTAATTTTAGGAAATAACTTAAAATACTATTTAGAAATTCACAAACAAATATTTATAAGTAATAGGATTTTTAGATCATAATATACCCATCTTTAATTTCAGGGGTATTGGATCGTAACATACTCACATTTACTATTAGATTCTAATATGCCAACCTTTATACCGGACTCAAGGATAATGAGGCAGGCGATGAAAACCTCCTGAAACCTATAAGGAACCAATACAAGCTCACTTAAGTTATTTTTAAGACCGATTCATCATTATTAAAGTCATGGTAAGAACATTAAGATTACCTAGGCATAAAAGCCGGTATATTAGTATCCAATTAATAAAGATGGGTACATTATGATCCAATATCCCAAAAGGTTTCCCAAAAGGTAGGCATATTACAGTCCAAAAATCCTAAGCAATATTCAAAAACAAAAAAGACCCTTCCATAGCAAGAGTCCAGAACCTGAGCTTCCTAGGTTTAGATTCAACTCAAACAACATCCAAATCAACCTCAATTTGTATTCATGCATTGGTAAGGCAAAGCTAATCATTACAAGGGCATATATGGTTCCCTCCTTATGAAGGATTAGAATTCATTTAGGAGCAAAAGATAGAAGTTATAGATAACCCACCATTATCAACAGTGTATCATAACAGTCAGTTCACTTGATCACATCATCATAGCAATTCATATTTCTTTAAACAAAGAGAACATTACGAAAGCAGAAGCTAAAGTTGTTGTTGATCAAAACAAACTCCATCCTTGGAAACCAGCATAATGTGACAGGTCTCAGAACCACAAGAAGACCTCGTTAATTTTTCATACAAGTCTCTCGTATCTTCCTCGGTAGCAGCATACCCGCATTCAACTGTCATATTACTCAGGATTCGAGAATGTTCCATCAAATATTGAACAGCATTAGACACGTCATTGTCCAGGCAAAATCCCTTCAATCGGATCTGTTTCAGGTGTAGCAACAGGCATTCCAGGACTTCATCAGGTGGTGACCAGTCTTCCCAATAATCAATCTCCGCCACACCCTATTCACCACAACATACATAAGGTTAAAAAGAATAACGCCGGATAAGTCGGGGAGAGCTTAAATGGATAGTTTTCGAATCGATATTTCAAACGGCTGCCAAAAAACACAACGTTGGAGGTCAGCCCAACAATGCAAACTCTATGCTTTGACTGGGAGGAATTGATAGACTCATTCTATACTTCAACTCTCAGGAATTGATAGACTCATTCTATGCTTTGACAAGGAGGAACAGGCGTTACCGGAAAAAAAAGGAAGTTAGCTTGGTCAATCAACCAACCTTATTAAGGAGAACGAGGATCTCTAGCCTGGGTGTACAAGGAAGGACGCGTGCCAAGAATTGGCAACCAACACCAGCAACATCCAACTCAAGATGCTTCAGGTTGCTGAATACAGGTAGAGCGAAATCAACTGCATTGTTCAGGAACTTCCAAAATGAAGCACTGTTTAGTATGGCCTTGAGCAAACAAGTGGCTGAACAGAATACTAATCACGAAATTCAATTTGATATAAATACAGCGAAAAAAGCAGAAACACTTACAAGTACAACATGATTGGTTAACGAAAGAGACTTGACCTCTGTGATTCCCTTCATAAGTTCAGTAATTTGACCACAAAAAGCATCGGAGGTTTCTGATCCATAAAACTTTGGCTTCCAATCGATACATGCCTTACTCAACGATCCAAGATTCATGACTTCAAAATCCACTGTGTGATAATCTTTTAAATAAAGATACTCAAGATTTGGGCCATTAAGAACCAATTTGTATCGTTCCCATGCATTCTCATCAATAAATTCCATATACAACGTCTTCAACTTGGGAAATATCGAAGGTTGATTTCTTCATCCCTGCAACTTTTCTTTTAATAGATAGCTCCTCAAGGGCAGGGCAGTTAGACCGCAGAACATCCAAGTCCACGTAATTTCCAAATACCTCAAAATCTATGTGAAAGACCTTTAGATTTGGAAGGCAAATCGAATCAGTAATCACAAGTTGATCAGCTTCCAATTTCAAAACTTCCAGTGATGTCAAAGTGAACAACTTCGGAGGCAATGTCATCATTTCTCCTCGAAAGCAAAGTTCCAAGTGCCTAACATTGTTCCTAACCGCAGCAAGCACCCAAGAGGAGACTATCTCTCAGTAGGAAGCATTGAACAACAGAAGCGTAGTCTCAGAAAGGCCACGATATCATCACGTTTGATCATACTGTCAACATACTTTAGAAAGGACTTCTTTATTTCCTGTTGTTTACGCTTATTTTTGCCACGAATTCGTGATATGAAACTATCTTCAACATCCAGATTGGGCAGTGAAGCCCAAAGGTTTCTCCATCTAGAGGACAAAATTCCGGCTCTCACGGCCTCACTTGAAGGAAGGACAGAATATGGCAGAGAATTTCATCAGGGAACTCACTTATCATATCTCCTCTTCGTTCTTGGGAGACTCCTGTTTTGCTTGACATGCTTTTCAATGTCGTCTGTTAACCAGAGACATTCAAGAGATGTATAATGGTAAGAACAATGCAACTATAGTACTAGCTACGACGAGCTCTTTCAAGGGCACGGAGGCTAAGCCTAAGCCAGCCTGTTTCACAATGACACAAATACAACATAACACATACATTACAATTAAAGAAAAATCTCACAAGGAAACAGATACCAATTATAGCTATAGATAAACAATCAAAACCTACTCTTTTCAATCCCCTTCTATTATGATTTATGAACAGGAAACACCAAATTTGTTGTCCTTTATTTGTGTACATGAGGCCTAAAGCCGATATATACGCATTTGAATCCACGTCTTCCTGAAAGATACCATAGTCTAATTACAAATTGTCCTTCAATTATTTGACACAATTAGAGCCGGCAAAATTTTGCCTTACCTGAATAACTAAATTTGTCCAACCAGGGGAAAAAAGGGTTTGGTCATAGATTTATCGTCCAAATTTTGACATTATCGAATTGACAGAATATTTGAACACAATATTTCTCTTCCTTATTGTCCGAACCCCCGATTTTGAACCGGATTCCATGTCCAAATTTTAGCATGGACCGAATTTGACCCAGACCCAACATTTTGCCAATGCTAGAAACTAGAGACAAGCATAAAAAGCATATATAATAGACCTAACAGAAACTGACCCGGACCAAAAACCCGATCCCAACACACCCTAGATTCTAGGTTTGAAGTTTGAACACAATTTCTCCACTTGAAACCAAAAATAACCAAACCCAACCCGTTTTTCAAATTAAAAAGAACTAATAATTATGTAAATTTATTATACTTTTTTACTATTACGAGTTTCCACTTTTATACTTTTGCGGTCCTAATTATAGTTTTTTTAATATAACAACTGATTTCACCAATTTCTACACTTTAGCCACTTTGAAACAACCCCCCTGCTCGAATTTAGGGGAAACTTGCATCGCAAAAGTGACAAGTCACATCATAAACGAAAACCCTAAGAACCATTAATTACTACAAGTTACAAGCATCACATTACATAGTTGCGGAAATAAGTAGGATGATGGCTTCAAGAGCACCAATTTATCTAACGGAGCGACAAAGGTTAGAGAAATAATGAACTCAAAATCGAAAATTCAATTGATTATAAGCGGAATTGAGAGAGTACCTATCTGTAGAAACAAACCCTAGTTTTCTTCTCTTCTTCGGTGTGCCTTGTCAATTTCTGACAAAGACAGTCTTGGCTAGACAACAATCCAACGACGGCTTCCGGGATTAATATAGCAATACGGAAACATGTACGGAAATAATTGTGGCATTTGAGTTTTGGAAAGATTTTAGAAAAATAGGATTAAAAATAATTATTATATTGAAATTTGAAAATAATAAAAATAACAGAAAATTTTATTTTAGTTATATATTTGTATTGGTAATTATAAAAATAGAAGGTAAATTCAGAAAATTGTTAATAATGTTGTATTAAAATTGTAGAGTGATAGATATTATGGAAAATAAAAAATTAGTTAAAGTGATAAATATTAGGGAATCAAGGAAGTATTCTAAAATGAGTCAAGACAAGAAACAGTTGTTTTATGCAATTTATTAGGTGCTCCAAGAGCACATGCTCCAGATTTTATAATTGTTCACTCATATTTATTAGGTTGTTCACTCTGGTTGTTACGATTGTTCACTCTTATTCATATGATTGTTTACTCGCAAGTATCTGGAGCACATGCTCCGGGTGCATGTAATATATATTGGTTGTTTTATCATAAATTTTGTAACTTAAAGAAATTATTAAATTTATGGAAATATTACATGCACTTATAATATCTATTTTTTAGGAAAAGCAATATTTCACTTTCATAAAAAATATTTTACAAAATGGTAATAATCACCTGAGGATAATATTTTAGTTCCATAAAAATTTTGCTTACAATATCTTTGTCATTATGTTCTACATCAGAATCTCTAAATTTTCATAATATACTAATAAAAACAAGGATGCACTTATAATAGTTGTCAATCATGACAACCACCATAAGTAAAATAGATATTATTCGTATATGTATCAAATTTTATTTTCACCATTAATTTTTTTATTTAATATAAATTGTAAAATATATCTTTTTAAATTTTGGTTTATTTAAAAAAATTTCAAATAAATATTTTTCAAAATATGTTTGTCTACTATGCCAAAACTTAGAGTTAAGATATTTAAATTTTAAAAAATGTTGTAAAAATTTTTAATTAGGAAAATATATTTTATAATATTTTATTAAATAAGAAAAATGGATGGCAAAGATAAAAGTTGACACGTGTATTGCTAAATTTTTTTTTTTTTTGTTGAGGGAATAAATATTGTTTTCAATTGTGGTAGTTGACATAGGTGACAATCATTATAAATTTTTCCATAAAAATAATAGTGGTAATTTATTAATATAATTGATATGTTTTTTTTTTATGACTCCTTGACGCTCTTTGCACCACATTGCATCATGTCATTGTACATTTTCTCAAATTGATTCCCTCCTTTATTATCCATTTCAAAATCCAAATACATACCTCATAATATTATGTACAGAGTAGATAACAATAAATATATCATGATACTGTATAGTCTTTAATTATTTTTTTCTGCTAAATTATGAGTGTTTTCCAAGAAGTTTGAGTATTTTACTAACTTCTATATAATATTCTTTCCTTGATTAGTATAAAAGGTATGAATTATAAATGTGTAGGAGCCATTTGGAAATTTTAATTGTATTTATATACTGTATATGAATATATATATATATATAGGATAATTGGATTCTAATAATCCCCACTTTCACCAATTGGACAATGGTGGACCGTACTTTCACTTTGTATTCTGGTGGTCCAAAAAAAAATAAAATTGGATTGTAGTGGGATATTTTCGAGGGAATCATAGATTTTGTTTTGTATTTGATTCAAAACTTAGTGTAACACTTTACAATGATTTTTAATGAATTTACAGCGTTTCTCCCAATTTTTTTCATTTTTTTACTATTTTTTTACGATTTTTTCACTTTTATTATTTTTAAAAATCATAATAATTATTCGGAGTCTCAAAAAAATAGTTTAAAAAATGTTTTAGAAACTACAATTCATTAACTTTCTAGGGGCAGGAACGAAAAAAACAAAAACAATATAGTGTAAGAATGAAAAAATAAGAAGAATGTGGAGGTGGATTTGGTAACCACTACAATCCAATTTTTTTTTTTTGGACCACTAGAATACAAAGTGAAAGTACGGTCCACCATTGTCCAATTGGTCAAAGTAGGGATTATTAGAATCCAATTATCCTATATATATATATATATATATATATATATATATTGATCATGTAAGCATGCTCTTATATATTGTGAGCATGTAAGCATGATCATTATTAGCCATTAGATGAACATCCTGTGACTGCGTTTTTTTAAGAGATTAAACTTTATTTTTGGCCAAGAGCACATGACCCTGAATGCAAAATTATAGTAGGTGCGGAATTTGGGGGGAGAGAAAATAAACAGTGCAATAAATATTTGACAAACTACTGCCATAAACACACACACGCGATCTTCGATTTCCTGTTTGACACAACGTCTTCCCCTGAGGCGCAACTCACATTTGAAACGAAAAGGTGAGTGCCCCGCGGACATATAACTGCCCAAGGGCGGCGATTAGTGGTCCGGCGCCAAAATTTTGCCCATGTTCTGTTCTTCGGTTTTCCTAAGTCGAATCTTTTCGTTTTAATCATTGGGTTTGACTCGCGGCTAATTCGAACTTTTGGTTGTAGGGTTAGGCATGGAGCAACCTACATGGAGGGCCTGAAGCGGCGACGAAGTCAACGCCGACCAGAAAGAAACTAGAAGGTTAGTAATCTGATGTTGATTAATTAGTTTGTTCAATTTAAGGCAACTAAGTCATGGTTAATCCAGTGGACAGTGGGTGTGATTACGTTATGTGTTTGTAGTATTGATATTGATTTAATAACGACGTCCTCTTGATGGTAAAGATTCGTATGGGTTGAGCATGTTGGATGTTCGTTATTCTGTTGAGCATGGCGATTGTTCGTTAAATCAGTTTGATGCAACGTGTGAATAGTAGTAGCAAATCCGTTGTTTGGTGAGAATTATCCGTTAGGATGATATGGTTGCGGTGTTACTTGATGTTCAGTTAATTGGTTGTGTGTGAGGAGGGACATTAAGCCTGTATTTAATGGGCATTTAGATTTTTTTGAAATGGGCATTAAAATGTAACTAACGAATTTATGGTCCCCATGCAGGCCGTTAGTGGAGGAATTAAGCAACGTTCAACATGTAACAAAATAGATGGGCACGATGCTGAACGAAATATCATTGGGTAACATGATGAATCCATGTGACAAACCTAGTAGCCCCCTTCCACCCCATATTTCAGGGGTTTCCGAACCGGTGAGGGAGGATGTTGAGGCAGGGTTAACTTATTCAAGCCCTCAGTTGGTGCAATCCACACCAGTGATACCAGACAAGACAGACTACCCCCTATCACCGGTCGACAACTGAAAAGGAAGGTTGTGGGGGATGGCATCACTGGTGGGGATAATGAAGAATGCTTGGAGAACACGGCAAGGGGCAACTGGTATGGAATCTATTATTCGAATTTTGTTTTGTAGTTTGATGTCGTTTTAAACCAAGCCTCTGCAATTTCAGAATCTCCCTGTTGAATGGCCTGTTCTCCCCGGTCGGAATAGGTGGGTCAGTTCCTTTCCTTAGAACCGTACTTGAGAGTTTCCTAACTCATACGGCTCCCTAGTCAATTCTTTTGGTGTCCTTTTTTTTACCTATCAAGGAAAAACGGAATGAGATTTCTTATAGATCTATCCCACTGCTCGGGGTAACCAAAAGAGGTTAATCACATGAGTTTCAAACTTTCATTATCAGTTTTATCTTTTCTCCCACCTGCGGAAGAATAAAGCATACATTAGGTATTTACTGCGCTCGTTAGTATTTTCCGCAAGGTAACTATCATGTGGTGTATGTGTGCTTGCATTTGGTGTTGATATTCATTATTATGTGCAATTCACAGGGCAAGGCTATGATCACTAAAAAAATACGCTAGGAAGAAGAGGCAGACTTCAGAATGTGACCGGGGAGGAGGTTCATCACAACATAATGTTAATCCACACCCCCCCCCCAAGAGGGTTGTTGCCCACCATTGGTTGATCGTCAACAAAAACTGCGGTGAGAGTTGCAAAAGCAACTACCGAGACGTGTGGGCCGACGCAACAATAAGGACCTGACAATGATAACAAGAAGGCACTCAGGATTTTCTCAACAAGGATGTCGATGAAGAGATGCAGATATTTGGTGGAGAAAATGACAGATGAACAAAAAGTCGTCGTAGAGGATATGAGTTTCAAGGGGTTTCTCGACTTGGGACTGAGGCAAATCCCAAGTGATCTGGCCAACTAGTTGTGCGAGAAGTATAACTCATTTGCTAACATGTTGGAGATAGACACCAACAAACAGATAGAGATAACCCATATGGACGTGTTCATCACAATGGGGGGGGGGGATACGGTGACCACCCAATTGTCGAGGTACCCGACGAGAGGGTTGGTGATGCAGAGTTTAAGGAGACCTTTAGCGAGCTACGTGTTGACTAAGGGATGGATGCAGGGACACCCCTGTTATCAAAAATGCCTGACATCATACTGAAGTATAAGGATGGAGATGAGAAATTTCAGAAACACTTCATGTTGTTATTGATTGCCACATTCTTCCATGGCAACCAACAATGCCACTGCTCACCCATCTTTGTGAAGAATGTCATGCATGTTGACTGAATTAAAGGTTACAATTGGTGGCAGTACATTATAGATCGGTTGAACGATGCATGCAAAATGAAACTTGCAAATCCGTGGCAAGAGTTTGAAGGGTCGATCGTGTTCTTGATGGTAAGATTTGTACGTGTGTAATGTACAACATAATCATTCCCATTTCATGTCGTTTGTGTATTGATGATGCTCGTTTACTCTGTTTTTTCATGTCAATTGCAAATATTTTATTGGAGTATATGTTATTATCAATAATTATAGATATTATTAATTTTAATGGAGTATTTCACATAAAATGAAACTACAATTATTGAAAAAAAAAGTTAATTATGATAATTACTTCTTTTCCTATTGATTGTTTAGCTGGGACAGTGAATAGTTACTATAAAATTGGGTGAAGTTGTATATCATTTGTAACTTTCATTATCCATTTAAAATGTTACTTAAGATTCACATATATAATTTCTCCACACTCTTTAATTTGTAATGTAAATATTAAGGGATATTCTTATAGAATTTTCCTTATATATTGAAACATTAAATTAAGCAATCATGGCGATACCTTGATATATGCCACAATTTTTATTAAACAATACTTGCATATATCTTATAACTCATTGAACTGGTAAGTATACCAATGACTGTTATGTGAAAAGGGTTCATCATTGGACTCGAGAAAAAAAAAAATTAGCGTTGTGAATTTGGATAGGTTCATAAATGCAAGAATAATCAAATTGAAAGACTTCACCGTTCAACCTAATGTACAAAACTTTTCTCACTTTGATTGATAGAAAATAGGGTTATTGACCATAAAGGATGACCCAAAATGTAAATTGACCATGGAGGATATTGTGAACTATAATGTCTCAATTTTTGAGAGAGAATGAGACCCAACAACGATGAAGTGACATGTCAAGTGGATAATCTTTTTTTCTTTTTTATTTTTTGCTTTACCTCTCTCTCTCTCTCTCTCTCTCTCTCTCTCTCTCTCTCTCTCTCTTTCTCTCTCTCTGATTCACTGATAATAACTGAAGCATGGTTTGCCTGTGAAGACGTCCGGAGAAGACGCCCCCTGTTCACTCTCTCTCTTTGAACACCCAGCCTTGGACTCTCATGCTTCCTTTCACTCGCTTTCCAAATCACCACCAACACAACCTTGGGCACTCAAGTTTTCCTACTTTTACGGTGGAAACCCAGGAGATTTGGCCCATTTCGCAAAACAGGGGATCAAAGGACCACCTTATCATTTCTTCATAGGCAATGTCAAGGAGCTCGTTCAGCTCATGTTGAAGGCCTCCTCGCAGCCCATGCCTTTGTCAGATAACATTCTTCCAAGAGTCTTCTCCTTTTACCGCAATTGGAGAAAAAATTATGGTAATTTTTCAGCTCAATTTCTTTTCCCTGCTTTTGGGGTTTTCCTTTTGGAGATTTCTTGAAGGACAATGATATATATCTTGACTCAAGATGGTTAATAACTATCTTGAATTGTCCATATTTCATATTTTGTAATTTTTAACCAAATGTTTTCTAATAATTATATATATTTATCAACTATAAGAGTATAATACTTATTAGCTAAATTACAAAAATATAAATACTTACCTAATTCTATGAATCATAGTAGAAAATGCACATTTTATGCATAATTTTATATTTATGAAAAATATAAATAAATAATTATTTTTATAGTATTTATAAGTTGTAATAACCCAGCCTTCAAGTAATGAAACATGCCTTTATATTGATTTAAATATACCTATATTTAACTTTATGGGTGATTTAGGTGAAATGCAAGATGATTATTAACCATCTTGTATCAAGATGTTTATCATTTTGCTTTCTTGAATTACAATTCATTTTGAAGACATTTGGAAGTGAGAGAAATGGTGCAACATGTTGGGAGACCCAAGGTGGTGGTGGTGGGAGGTTGTGTTGGTGGTTGTTTGAGAAGTGAGAGAAAGGGGGTATAAGGGTCGAGGTTGGGGGTTCGAAGAGAGAGAGAGAGAGAGAGAGAGAGAGAGAGAGAGAGAGAGAGAGCGATCAGGGGACATCTTCTCCGGATGTCTTTAAAGGCGAACCATAGTTCGTCTTTGTAGATATCCATGGATATGTTTAAAGACGAACTATGGTTATGTTATTATCCATGAATCAAAGATAGAGAGAGGTAGAGGAATAAAAAAAAAAGAAAAAAATATTGTCTACTTCATCACTCTTGAGTCTCATTCTCTCTCATTAATTGGAACATCATAGTCATCAATATCTTCCATTGTCAATTTGCATTTTGGGTCATCCTTCATGGTCAATAACCCTATAAAATGGTTCACGATTACTAAATAATTCTAACTTTCATTTCATTATGATTGAAGGTCACACACTTTCCCACATATCCATATATAGTGCACATTGACACAAATAGTCCACTATGGTATAAGTCATGTGTACTTTGCAAGAAGAAAGTTGTTGATCATCAATGATTCTAATAGGTTCATCCACTAATGTAACTACACCTAGGTATACCTAATAGGCTAATATATATAATCCATATACTTTTGAACTTTACTGTTTCCTTTTAATATTATTAGAGAATTAGTAATATAGTATAAGAATAGACTGAACAGTGAAAAAATAGTGGAAAGAATCCTACATAAAAGTGGAAAAATAGTGGATGTAAATTCATCTCTCCTCTTTTTTTTCTTCATTTCTCTCTCTTTCTATCTTTTCTTTCCTCTTCTCTTCCTATCTCTCTCGTCCCTTCACACACTCTCCTCACATGCCTTCTTCCACGCTAAACGTGGGAGAGAGGATGTAAGAATTTTCTTCCACACTAACTCAGCCAATGAGAAATTGACAAGTAACTTCCTCCCTTCCCCACTTCACGCTGCTGCAATTGCTCTTACTAAACAAGGATCCAACCTCTAAGTATCAACTACCATTAACAATCCAAGATTCAACGTCCACATAAAAGTACTCCCTCCATCCTCATATTAATTGTCATATTTGGAAATCGTGCGGTTAAACTTCCAAAACATTGAACATAAATTTATCACTATGTACAAAAAGTTGCTATATAAAATTATCACTGTTAGATTTGTAATGAAAAATATTATCATAAAAGTATAATACTGCAATTATTAATAACATATTATATAAGAAATTACTAATCAAAATGTGACATTAGAGACCGTTAAAGTCAAAATTATGACAATTAATATGAATAGAGTAAGACACCGTTCTTTTGTGCGTTAACGCACCCAAACGCAACACAAAATCAATAAAATCTAATGCATGACAAACGCAAGATAACGTAACTTATCACAATCTATTATTCACCTCTACTCACCTTTTTATTATTTCCTACTGCAATCCAACGCAACCCAAACGCAACTTATCGAAACGCAAACGCAACGCAACGCAAACGCAACACACAAAACAACGGTGCTTAACTACCTTTTTAAGCAGTGGATGTGTTTTTTTTTTTGAGAGGATTGACCGACCATTGAGTGCTGGATGCTTTATTGGGCTATGTGTGTGTCAATTTTTCCGGGCGACAGGCTCAAATTTTCCAAGGCCTTGCCCTTGTCCCAAATCCAGGATCAAATCCCTTACGTAGAATGCAAATTATTGAAGGTACCAGTCTATGAGCATAATTGTGCTGTATATCTGGGTAAAATTTAATCTATTTGATGCTTAATTTGCCAATAATTTGCAAATTACGAGAACCCTAACCCTAGAATGTACATTATTATATTTATTTATTTAATATTTGTTTATATTTTCAGTGGTCAACTTGATGATTGTGCGACTGTTTGATTTGTATCTGGAGAAGCTTGAAACCAAGCTATGAGGTTGAGCGCTGATCTTTTCAAACAGAGCTGCATTTATGTTAAATTTCATGAGTTCTTTGTGTCTGACGTAGTAATTTGCAACTGCTTATGGCCGAATTTTAATGGAGGATCATTGTTCGATGACCGGAAAAGATGGTCTTTGCTTTGAAAATCAGCATATCGTAGACCTAAAATGTCTGTTGAGGGGAAGCGGCAGTGTTTGCATGAAACCAATCAGAGTATTTATACTTGAGATGTGTCTGCTTTACTTTTATATAGTGTTTTTAATAAGTGAACCAATTGGAGTTTTGTGTCCCTGAAATGTGTCTGTTTGATTCTACATGGCGTTTCCTCTGTTTATTGTGCATTGTGCTACTATATCTGTGCAATGGGTCAATTAGTAATGAGAAATAATAATAATGAGTGTTCGTCATGTGCTTTGATTGATTAGGCCATTTTTATGTGCTTTCAGGTTCGCTTTTGGGACTTAAGTTTGCTTGTTTATTTTTGTGCTGGAAAGTGTAGGAATGCCTTGTGTAATTTGTGTATATTTGTAAGCTTACAGACTACATATTTAACCTTGGTTGGAGACACCATATAGGCACATGACCAGAAGTAATGAAATTTGTGGGTCTAAATGAGTTTAAACTTGAAAGTTGAAACTAATGTTCAGACTCAAACTTGCCCGATCAAAATTGTGCCAGTCTTGCTAGATAGTGCATCTCTTTTTATCCTCTAGTAAACATACTTTTGACTTATCTTGTTTTCGTAGAGGGCTTTTGACGTAGGATGCTCCGCGAACAATTCATTCCTACACCTGTGAAGTTCTGGGAAACTCTCAAATTCTCAATTCAATTCTATAATTAATAATCGAAGTCTTACTTGGTTAGGTATACCTCAATAGTTTAATTTAGCACCTACAACTTAAACAATAAGTTACAGACAAGATAAGGAAAAAATAAAAGTAGATAACTAAACGATATCGTCTTCCTAATAAAAGTACGTGAATAATTACTATAAGATTGTGTCCCTAATACTTCAGTATTCTCCTCCATCAGAAAGAACTCAACTTGGGCAAGTTGTCTGAAAGTAGGGGCCCCGGACCCTAAAACTTCCTAGTTATCTTCTTCCTAATAAAAGTTCCTAAATAATCCCTAAAAGATTATTTCCCTAATACTGCATCAGCTTGAGGTCGGGGATTTCAGAAATGCACTTATGCTAGCATGCTTCCGTCCTTTTGGTAGTTGGCATTCTAGTTGTGTGTGGCTACTGGACTTACAAACAATCAGGATGAATAAGGACTATCTTAAACTTTGATTGTGATTAGCCTATAATGATATCCCCATATTTTTGATATGAATACTCCTTTGCAGCCTGTACTATGTCCTAATGACTGTTAATTAGTGTTATGGTGTTGTAAAGCTTGAGTGTCGAGTTAGAGAAGTGAATATCAAAGTTTTGAGCCAATCTCTTCCATTTTAGCAGTAGTACAGTCTGCAATTATATTTCCTTTGTCCACTTTGAATAAGTTTCTGGTTGGAAGCGTGGATCATTATATCACAATAGTTCATAGTGTCCCTCAATTACCTTGTTGGAATGACACCGCTGATGAAGAAAGTAGTTGTTGGATCTCTGAGAAAAGAATATTGCCATAAGACTATTAGGATTGATACTTGTAGCGTTGAACTTCACGGACCTTTACATAGATACCACATCTTGATTATCTTCTATTTTCATGGGCTCCATTCAGTTGAATAGAAAGTGGATGAATCTTGGTAGTTCATACCCAAGTGTTCTCTTATTTTTGGTCCATACAAAAACTCATAGATGAAGAAACAAAGGCTACACATGCTCTTATTAGTTGATCTAAATTTATTGTGAATTAGATGGCTAATGCATTTCAAATTTAGGGTTGTTAAAACAAGCTCTGGGCTATATGACTGTAAGGATAGAGCTGGGTGTCATGTCCAGTGGTGGGAGCATTTCTTCGGGGCACTTCCAGGCAACTTTTAGCTGAATTGTTCAAACTTCTGCATAAAGATTCTCAAAACTCCATTAGATACATATGAAAGTTAATTAATGCTTATAGAATCTAAGGAAACTTCAAAGTGGACTCCCTTGGACAAAGTTTCTGAATTCACCATTGTGTGCATGACATCTAACCCCTTTTGCAGTAGGCATTATTCTAGGATGTTCGACTGCTTTCATTGTTTCAAGTGGACGATATCCAATATACTAGTGGAAAGGTGATTATTTATTATTCTCTATTTCATAAATTAGATGTAGAGTAAGTTTAATTGGATGATTTATAGAATGTACTCAATTTTACCAGATGATATACTGCATGATAAACATATTTAAAGTATTTTCTCAACAACTGCATCAAACTTCTTCAGCCTTCTGTTGCCAAGAATTGCTCGTATCTTTGACCCCGGCTCTTTTGTTATGGTATTTAGTTCTGAATTATTGTTCACTGATGAATGGTGGGACATGGTCATGTAAAACCTAAACAGGATGGGGCTGTCAATACTTTATGTAAATTTACTTGTAAAAAGCATGTAAGACCATAAAATATAAAAGTTCCTAAAGTTATTTTGCTGGGCAAGGACTTCTATTTTTCTGATAGTTATCTCTTTTCCAAGAATTTCTAAAAAGCATGACCTGTTTTTTAAAATTTTTACTCTGGTTGTTCTTTGAAATGGCTCTAGTTTTTATTTTCATTTTTACTGGTTTTCCTTTGAAATAACTCTGTATTTCACTTGTTCGTGCAGAAGCTGCTGGACATGTGTGCATTATTTATGTATTTCTTGATTGGCTGCTGAAGTGCCATGTCTCTGCCACGACTCTTTCATTAGCATTCCTTGGAGGAAAAGTAATAGCAAATGAAAGTACTCGCAGCTTGCCAAGTGTGATAGACGATTGCTGAATTGGAGCCCCACGAAGATGTATGAGAGGCTGAACTTCTCATCTCTCTCAGGATAAGTTGTCCACAACTCTTTAGGCGATTTGCTCACTTGTCAATTACTCAAATGCGGAGAAGTATTCTTTAACCAATAGACGATGAGGATCTCCACAAACTATCCACTTATTTGCTATTGTTGGAGGGAGTTGCGTCTCCGTATCATCCTTATCTTGTAATATTATAATTTGTTTTGCTTGTATGTTGTTTGCAGTTTTGCATGACTTATATATCTCTAATTTTATTTTCGGAAATGCAAGGAATCTGTGAAAGTGTTAAGCCTGCGGCATTATTCAATACCAGATTACCAAAGGAGAACATGTGGAAAATGATATAAAACAATGGAACTACATATTCCTCTTAAATAATTAGTATAATATAAGATATAAACCTTGCTTCCAAGACTGATTATGTGAAAGCAATCTTGGGAATCATTAGTCAATAATATTATGTAGAATAGTCAGAGAAAGTGGTGAATAGATTATTGATTATTGACTATCAAGAAAAGCACTAGCTTAGTGCCGTGATCTTGAGGGCCGCAGCTTTTATCACACAGGCTTAGTCTTGCAACTGAAGTCGTATCAAATTAGCCTCAAAGGACAAGAGCAATATGTCGCTATGCAAAGCACAACTGATTTGGGATCTGATGACTCAACCTCTTGGATAATTTGTTATACCCAAGTACCAACATAGCAAATAGTTGCGGAGCCTTGTTTAGTCATGAGTGAAATTGCATGAGAATCTCATGTTTGTCTATTTAATATAGTTATGCATTGTATATTTCTGCAATTGTGCCTTGATGTCACTGCCTCACCTTAGGTAAACATGTTTTTCTTTTACTGTCCTTGTTAGATCCCCCCCCCCCCCCCCCAAAAAAAATGTTTAATGCCTCGTATTATTGATTCCCTCAGCAAAAAGTTACAACTCATTAAACTTAAGTTATTCTAAAGGTTCTGGTGGTGGATTGAGTATGCCAGACTTTGGAGCAGGTGTGAGATACTTATAGCTGTAGTTGTGGGACTCAACCATTTCTGATAACCGTACGTGTATTTGAAGAAAATCGGACTTGTTCTTGCCCATATTTGCGCTAATAATGTCTCATTTTGATGCATGTACGTGGTGAAATGAGAGTCTAAGCAACATAAGAGGCTCTACACTGAATTGTTTGATTTTGCGGAGTAGTTGGTTATTCATTTGATCACCAAGTCCTTCTTGCAGAAGTCTAATAATATGTTGTTGGAATTATTATCGCCCATTGTCCAGTGGATCATAGTGTAACATGGTGCTAATGTCACAATGCATCTTGATGACCCTTTGCTAGGACAACATAGCATACATGATACATCTAGAGGTCCTGTATGCTTGTGGCAGGACCGGTACATGGTGGTTTTGGTGTCGGGGATATCATTCAGTTCACCATGGTGCTCCCCAAACACAGGTTTTGCTAGAGTTCTCCAAGAGAAATCCTTCCTGAATGTTTGATCAAGTAGAATGATTCTGTATAGGTGGTCAAAGAATGATATTGAAAAATATTCTGGTCAGTTTGTGAAGTGTTTTATTTATTTTCTTTACCAACAGTCAGAGCTATCTTGAACTATTCTCTTCTTGAATTCTATCCTTTATGGTTTTCCATGACTAATACATGTTTAAATATTAATTTTCTGTGCTATGATCAATTCTTTTGTAGAGTGGGGTTCTTGATTTCTTTTTGTAATATTAGCAAAATCAAATTGACTTCTTCTATAGAAGATTTGAGGATCTTGTATTAAAATGAAATCAAATAGGATGATTTATGGCTGCCAAATACCATATGATAGATAAATAATATTATCTTTAGTTCTATGATGCTTTTCATGCGTAATCATTGGGTTACATCTTCAATTCAACCTTTTGTTTATGTTTGATTCCTGGTGAAGTCATATACTGAATGCTGTGGTCTGAATCACATTTCTCATTGATATTTGATAGTAAGCAAAGTGGTCCAACATCTCTAATTAAACTATTGGTTTCCCTCTTCATGGCAAATGGATGATGGATGCTTGGACTAATTAACTAGGATAGTTATAGGCATTGATGGTTATCTATTACTCTTCACTGTTTACAAGCCATTATCACAGTCGTGCTTTCATAAAAATTAACAGAATTATGAAAAAAAAGGAAGGTATCTGTTAATATAGAGAGAAAACAGATATTTCGGCCATTCAATTTGAAAATCCTAAAATCAAAAGGGGATAAAAGAAAAGATGGAAATGCTGGTCAGTTTTATATAATCACAATTTGTGAATTGTGATTACTAATGACATTGGCCTAGAAACACCTGATCTCTACATTGTGGTATATAATGCAATTACCCTAACTGTTGACAAAGTTCAAACCATTCTAATGTTATGGTTGTAGCACTCATTAATGATTATCCTTGTAGCCCTCATTAATGATTATTCTGTAGCGATGTGTTCTGTACCATAACTGTTCTTTCTAGGGACCTTATATGTGAGTACTTCTAAACTTGGCTAATCTGCTATAACCCTATTTTATGTTCTTCACCCTGACTAATCAGTCACATTGGACTTCAAACTTGCATCGAGCACAAAAAAAGTTTTGACCAAAGAAGATTCTTGGGTATTTCTGAGCAAGAATATAAGACCATACTGTCACAGTATATTTTTATTCTGCTCAAATTATTAAAAGTAGGAATATTGACCGCAGGTAGAATATGCTTCTTGTAGGAAATATTGACTCAGAGATGGGGCGGTGTCATGAAATACACCAAATCTTTTCAGGAGACTTTTGGGGGCCTTGTTTTGTTTTAGTGGAAGGCAAGTGCATTTCAATAAAACGTGGCAAATCATCTCTTTTTTTTCGCGGTGATTAATATTTTATCACTTATTACGTCTACCTTGTCGCCCACGCAGGGTTCTCTTATAAATAGTTTAGCCTCTGCAGGATGGTTAAACACCAAAGTTTGATAACCACCAGTTTTCTATTCTCAGCAGTTCCAATGGACTCCATGATCTCCACAAACTACAAGAACAATGATATTTATTCCATCACCAGAGACAAGTATTCTTCTCAGGATAGTGGATGGTCTTTGTACGTTGAAGACCCTCTGATCCACAGCAATATGGAAGATGCAGCTGTGTCTTCTGAATTTGAATTCTCTTCAATATTTTCTGATGATTCTTCTCTGGATGAGATGATCCGTGCTGGTGAAAACTGTGCTACATCGACTATGTCCGTCCATAAACGGAGAACTGAAGTGACCTTCATTGATCCTGATTTGGAGGACACAGCTAGCTCACCTGTTTCCAGTGCAAAGGTAGAAAGGACAATTTGATTTCTTCTCATCTTGACCTATGCAAACTCATGTTTATAATTTCTCTGCTATTTGTCAGTTTCTTCTACAGTTTTGCACAACCATTATTATGCTTAGAGTTTTGGTTATTTGCTAATTTGTCTCATCATTTTGTATGCAAATACAGGTGTATGATTTGGATACGATGCTTGGACATTTGCAAGAAACAAGATACTGTTTGAACATGTTGAAGAACATGGAGCAACCAAGTGAGCGTGGGAATTGTTCTGTTTCTCATTCTCAGGTATGGAGCTGTGGAAGTGGTGGAATGCTACATTTCTTAGAAATCAATAAGTGGTTATCTTGTTAACTACTGTCACTAATGAACCTATCTGATGTTGGCTTTTCCAGGAAATGGGAAATTCCTTCAATCAGACTGACGAAACATTGCAGTCTGGTTTTATTGGAAACAATATCTGCTATAAAGGACTGAAGGAAAGAGGACTCTGTTTGGTGCCTGTATCTTTGTTATTTCGCTGCTGATGGTTGAAGAGACTCGACAGAATAGAGGGCGTAATTCCTGAAAAGATGATGTCTCACTAGAATATGGAAAAAAGTTGGCTTTGGAGTTTGACCAGCTGTTCTAGAGAGAAGATATGGCCTTTCTTTGTGGAATGAATGTCAGGGACAAATGACTATAATTCCAAGAGAATTTTAACATCTTTGTCCAGCCATGTTACCACCAAAAGATTGGCTATGTCTATAAAAAGACACGGGTGTGAACGGCCATGTTCTCAAAATTTTGGGATTGGAGGAATTTGGAAGGAAGGAAAACAAATCTCTTGCAGCATCTGCTTGTGGAGCATATTGCTGCTGATGGTTATGGGGACTAGTATTCTAAAGGTGGTTGCAGTTGCAATTGCGGTAATGGTGCAAAAATGATGTTACTTTATCTTAGAAACATTTTGGATGCGGAGATTTTGTTGCAGGATGGCCTTATTTTGAAACCATGGTTTGGTCAATATCTGATAGTGATAAGATCAAGATCCCCCAATGTCTCTAGACTAAATCAAGTTCACAAAGCACCCTATAATTTTGAGGCATTCTGGAGTGGAAAAAAAAATAGAATTCCTTGTGGTTTAAGCTTCCCGAAATCGTTTGCCATTTGTGAAGAACGTATCAGCAAGGACTAGTAATGTTTCTCCTGGGGTTAATATTTTCGATGTTAAAAAATCAATTTCTGACACTAGTTGCTTGATCCTGGAGAGCATACTTCTGATTGAGCCACTATGCTGGATTTTATCATAAAGTTGTGAATCTCTCTATGTTTTTGGATTTGCTATATAATTTATCATCTTCTGGATGATGAATTTTGTCTTTGAGAGTAAATGTATAATGAAAGTCTTCATTGATCAGATTAATAGGCTCAGAGTGAAGTAATTCAGCAGCTAGCACTGTGTGATTGCCTGAGTTGAGCTCGAAGTACATGATGTATAATCTAATGTAAATAATTTTTGAGAATGTCAAAAATTTAGATGTGGTCACCCCTATAGTGCTTGTATCTGTGCATAGTTTTGGAAATTTACCTTTTTGTGTTTGGGTAATGAGAAGGATATCAGGACCTGCCAGTTTTGTTGCCCGGTTATTAGCGGCATGTTGTGAAATGAGCATTAGAACTTATGTCCAAGGACATCTCAGGACATTTATATATTCATCCCTTTGTTTTGCAACATATGCTTTGTGATCACGATGATGATTATTTTGCATAGTTATTATCCCTTTCTGTTGCATTTGCCACACTGTTTATATGGAGGAGTTGGTCAATGAATCTGCTTCTGTGACTAGTCCAGAATAATATGATAGATCCAATGTTTGGAGGCCACGGAGTTTTATGATGGACTCAGTGCTATTGAGATTGATAAAGGTGGCAAACTTACTGTTTTTACAGCCTTATGAGTTATGAAAAGCTGTAATAGAAATAGGATCTTGATGCTTCTTTTGTTTACATTATCTATGCTAGCTCTCTTGAGTTTGACCTTGAACTTTCTGTCGAGGAGATCTGAATGGGTTATGTTATCATTTTGGTGTTAGTACAGTTTTTAAATTTGCAAGCCTCTTGAAATCATTGGAATGTTTCAGTTTATTGTCAAACTAGCAAATCCGTTGTGATAAGTGGTTTGACTAATAAACTATGTAGTCAGATGCTCTTTAGATCTGATTTGTCTTGGTGCATCTTTGACCTATTTGTTCTGAGGATAGGTTACTAATGCTATCTCCGGAGTATTGTTGTATATCTGGTAAGCTCTAGTATATTATATCAACAATATACTTGAAGGTTCTTGCTTCTATTCTCCATTGTTTAACATTGACACGTGACAATAGAGGATATGAAGGCAACGGCATGAAAATTGTTGACTACCCATGAGCTGCCAGTGCAAAGAACCCTATTCATATTTGCTTAGCATCTCTGTTTTCAGGAATAGGAGGGTAGTCTTCTCTAGATTGTGCTTTATCAGGACACCCATTGAACAATCATGTTTTGTTGCTGTTGTGTTAGAAGCAAGTTGGGTGTTGTATATGGCAGTGGATTTAATGAAGTAGAGTCAGGTCAGTTGGTTGATTAATTACTTGAGACCTTCTGAGTTTCAATTTCATGTCATGTTATCCTGAAATAGAAATTGCAGAGGTCGTGAATGGACTCATCTGAGTGCACACAAATGAAATGATGATATAGGTAATAGAAATAAGCTGCCTAGTGATGTTAGTGTCTGCCATATGGCATATTGTACATACTGTAGTAATTTCTTTATTTTCAGATAAATGAGAGCGAGAAATTTATGTCATCTCCCTTAGCACTTAGCAGTTTGGCTTTTGCACCACAAAGTGGATAATTTTTTATAGCAGATGTGTTATAAAGTGTGTTAGGATATTAAGCGTAATACTCTCTGCCTTCTGTGCCATTTGCCTTATCACATACAGAGTACAAGAGTTCTGAAAGGGGAAGGTAAAATGGAAAATAAAGAGGGAGCAAAAGCAGCAGGCTGGTCTTCAGTACATGCCTGATGCTACCTGAGGTGACAGTTCAGAAAAGAAGACAACTTTATCCCTAAGCTCAACTGTGCTATTTGAATCAGAACATAGGAGAGCCATATTACTAGGCCAAGTTTGTCAAGCTTGAATTGTGGATGATATGAATGAATAACCCTTGAAGCCGGTACAGACACATTTATTCTATGATAAGCTTGCCCACATGACTTTGCAGTTAGCAATAGTTCTGTAATATATGACTTAGCAGTTTCAAATACTAAGGAATTGTATTGTGAGTTTGTCACCAGATGGTAGCAGCCTGGCAGGTTACAAAAGCTCAACAGCAACACTTTGTGAAACTGAGGAAAAATCTGCACTTAAGGATCTTCATTGAATCTGACTTTGGTAGTATCCTGGTACAAAGCAGTTGCTACTCAGACATATGGTGGATAAAGCAGTATGCCTTGGTATAATTATCTTATCTTTTTTTTTACACACTAATATGTGGTCAAAGCTTTCGATCTTATGTTCAATGGAAATACCCTCTCTGCAATGCAATCATGATGTACACTGGCAGCATTTGAACTGCTTAGAGCTGGCAAAATTTTGTCCGACCCGGATTACTCGAATTGTCCGACCCGGAAAAAACCGGGTCTGGACATAAATTTTTCGTCCGAATTTTTATATTGTCCGAATTGACCGAATATTCGGACATAAAATTTCTCTTTTTTCTATTGTCTGTACCCGATTTTAGCTTCGTCCGAATTGTCCGACCCGGTCTGACCCGAAATAAAACCGGGTCCGGACATGAATTTCTCGTCCGAATTTTGACATTGTCCGAATTTGTCCGACCCGGATTTACCCGGACCCGGATTTTTGCCAGCGCTAGAACTGCTCTTCCTTGTCACTAGGTTCGGGACTGCTGTTTAAAATTCTTGCCTTGGAAGGATTAATTGTTGTCAAGGCATTGTCCTTTGTGTCTGGTTACTCTTTAAATAATCCGCTCAGACTTGGAAGATACTGAGTTCCTTTTGTTCACTGACCTTGGGTTTGTAGCTAGCAATGTGTATGTTTTAGATTGATTACGAGCTCCATAGTTTACAGTTGTACATGTTTTTTTGGATCTTCCTCAGCTGCTTAAATAAAGCATATACATGAGATTAGCATTTAAGCTTCAATACACATTGTGGTGGATTATTTTTACCGTGTAAATCCAGCCATGCTATTCTCGATTCAGTGTTTTCTGTGAATCTCTTTTATGCTACCAGACAATTAGCTTTAAAAGCCTTTGTTTGGTTTTCATAACAGGGTTTGTTTTCCTTTTATATTATTAGGTGAACCACGGGTGGATCTGAATGATCTGAATTGTATGGAAGCCATTGCTGCATAGCTGAATCATGACTCATATGCATGAATTGTCTCTATAACGTCCTGGCGCAGGTTTGTTTCCTGATTATTCTGAAATGAACTGTCATTGTTTTGTTATTATCTGCACTTGTGTCTTCTGTGATGCTATGCCTTTTTGATATAGACCATTCTGGTTTACTGTATTTTTCGAACCTTTTTCTCTGAGAAAGCAACCAAAAATAAATGTGACTAGGAGCATAGAGTTTAGGCCTCTCATTTGCTGAGCCTTATATAAAACCAAAATGAATACTCCAATATCCTGCCACATGGTGAAATATAGAGGGGTTGGATGTTACCTCTAAAATTTGCAATTTAGAGAAATTGGTTCCAATTGACCCAATCTTTAAAGAATCGTTTGATACCAACTAGCGCATGGAAAAGAAGCATAGGAGGTTTAATGAAGTATTTTACTTTAGTCCATTACAATCTAAGATGGGAAAAAATTTCCAAATCTCGACACAATTTGCTCAGGCTTATATTCATAGTCTCCCAGGACAGGACTCAAATGGTAAGTGAAACTGGAACTGGGACGGTGGATGCAACCTAGAGTGAATCAGGTTCGAAGTGGTACAATGTAGGTGATGTGGTGTACAATGATGGGATGATAAGACTTTACAAAAATAAAAAAAATAATGGAAAGTATAACTAATTATTACTACCTCCGTCCCTTAATGAGTGTCAATTTCTTAACTACCTTGTCCCTTTTTATTTGTCAAATTTACATTTCCAATAATTAAAATACCTATATTACCCTTAATTAATGAATCAAATTTTGATTTTACCTTTTAAAATTCTCCTTTATTCATATTTTCCCTTAATAATGGGTATACTTGTTCATACATAATTTTTTCACCCTATTTCCAAGATACATTGGTTATATAAAGTTAGTTTATTTGACATTCAAAAAGGGACGGAGGGAGTAGTAAAAACTTTATTCTACTGCACTCTATTTGCACCGCTACCAAATCAGGTCTCTAGTGTCAATGGTAGCAAAATCTAACGGCGGAGAAATCCACCTTCGTTGGCACCGCTAAAGACCTCTCTCTCTTCTCCATGGCTGCACAACTTGCCCTAAAATCGGGGTCGACATGCTTATCAAATTGGGATGCGTCCCAGCAAAAATTGGATTGTTCCCCTCCTCGAATTGGGATGAGGAACCATGCTTGGTCCCTCGCCCCTGGTAACTATGCTTATATCATTCATGCAATCATGCTGCCTCTGTTTCCAGAAATGTGCCTCAAGTTTGATGTTGCAAACTGCCTGTTTGCCAAGTGATACATTGATTTGTTACTGCTGTGGGTTGTTTTTGCAACATTATATTTGTCCATTTATGTTGGTAGCATTTTTTTTTATTTAAGGGTGTGTTTGGTGTCTGGAAAATGATTTTCCCATTTTCCGGGGTTTGGTGACTAAAAAATGGAGAAAACAATTTTCCAAGAGAATAATTTCCGCCCACCCTTTGTAAATTATTTTCTTAACTCCAACCTAATGAAAACCATTTTCTCCCTCTCTCCCCTACTCTCTCTTCTTTCTCTCTCTCCACCATTCTCTCTCACGCACCGATTTGAATATTTCTCTCTCTTTCATCTTTCTCTCTCTCCACCACTCTCTCTCATACACCCGTTTTAATATATTTCTCTCATTTTTCTCTCTTCCACCATTCTCTCTCCCACACCCGTTTTAAATTTCTCTCTCTCTCTCTCTCTCTGTCTCTCATCTTTCTCTCTCTCCACCACTCTCTCATACACCCGTTTTAGTATCTCTCTTTCTCTGTCTCTCTCTCTCCACCACTCTATCTTACACCCGTTTTAAAATTTCTCTCTCTCTCTCTCTCTCTCTCTCGTCTTTCTTTCTCTACACCACTCTCTCTCATACACCCGTTTTAGTCTCTCTCTGTCGTCTTTCTCTCTCTCCATCATTCTCTCTCATGCACCCATTTTAATATCTCTCTCTCTCTCTCTCTCGTCTTTCTCTCTATACACCACTCCCTCTCATACACCCGTTTTAGTTTCTCTTTCTCTCTCTCCACCACTCTCTCATACATCTGTTTTAATATCTCTCTCTCTCTCTCTCTCTCTCTCGTCTTTCTCTCTGTACACCACTCTCTCTCATACACCTGCTTTAATATCTCTCTCTCGTATTTCTCTCTCTCATGCACCTGTTTTAATATTCTCTCTCTCTCTCTCTCTCTCTCTCTCTCTCTCTCTCTCTCTATATATATATATATATATATATATATATATATATATATATATATATATATATGTATGTATGTATCTTGTTTCTCTCTCTCTCTCTCTCTCTCTCTCCCCCTCTCCACCACTCTCTCTCACACATTCATTTTAATATGTGTCTCCTTATTGTCAAACAAGTGAAAATCGTTTTCCAGGAAAATCATTTTCCTGTGTACCAAACACGGGAAAATATCAAATGAAAATTCATTTTCTAAAAAAACACTTTACAAGGAAAACCATTTTCCTAGAAAATAGTTTTCCTTTGCACCAAACACCCTAAATCAATGTTTCATTTTGCTTTAGTTGTATACATGTATTTTAATGTTTCATACCTTCCATTAGAGCAATGAAAAATTTCCAGAACTAGCTAGTGCATTTGCTATAGGTTTACCTCTTTGCTCAATTAGAAAGACTCAGGGAACTGAGAAATTTATACGGTAAGCTGGGATAAAGGTTACAACTTATTTTTCACATCCTTTCTTTTGACTTGAATGCATTTTTTATTTCACTCTTTCTTATTGTTGAAAAACAAAATAACACGTCATGAACTGTTACATATAGGGGTTTTGGACGCTAATATATTACACTTTGGGGGTGTTGGATAATAATGCACCAAACTTTTCGTGGACAATAATATACTGTACTTTGAGGGGTGTTGGACAATAATACACTTGAAACGATTCTGACAGTAGCAGACTCGGTCGTGGTCTTACGAGACAGAAAAAATTAAAATCTTGACTAAACTAATGTCATGTCCGCAAAAGCAAATAAATTTTATTTATTTCTTTTAAAATAACATGTCATTACTCCAGATTTGCCCTAATCTATCGATGTTATTTTTGTTTCAAAAAAAATAGATCTCATCCACTTTAGGTGCATTATTAATCAACACCCCCCAAAGTACAGTATATTATAGTCCAAGAAAAACGTTCAGTGCATTATTCTCCAGCACCCTTGAACTACAGTTTATTAGGGTTCAAAAATCGGTTACACATATGCACATTTTGAAATCTGTGCATTAGAAATTTGTGCCAACAGTTACCATGTCAGGAGATGGAAATTGGCTTGTGGAAGCTCAAACGCTGGCGCTGTATGAAGTTCGAAGCGTCAGCTAAAGAAAGGCGTGAACTTAAACACGGGTGCAAGCAAACCAAGCCATAACTTTAAAGGGCTAATAGGCTTGTGAGTTGTGACCTACCAGTACCAGCTCTATAAATAAACAAAACTGTGCAAGTAATTCCACTGCTGTTCACTTGGTACTGAAGGAGTGAAAGGTAACTCCTTATTAACCAGCATTTTGTGTAAATATAACCTAGTAGTCCTCTTTGTTCTGTGACCTCTGGATATCCAGACATCAAAGCCACAGTCATCCTTATTAGTTGCTTCTGCAACTTCCATCCCCCATTTTAGGCTATGTCAGCTCATATCTTTGGCATTGCTCAAATTGTTACATGCATAGTCATGAGAAAAAATGGTAATAATGATAAGAAGTTTTAGTAAAGTTTCTTCCTCTTCTCATCACTTGAGATTTAATTTTATCTTATTTTGCTCAACATTCACTTATGATTCAATCATTCAAATAATTTCAGTCTTAGAAAAAGCTCAACTGGCAGAAAATGGCCTTTCATGAACCGAGGAAAAACATATTGACTAAGCAAACTTTAAGAATGATTGGGTAGTTGAGCCTTGAGCTGTTAGGAATTGGAAAGCCTTGAATTTGCGGATTCCTTCTCTGGGTGATCTAGGTGAAAAATATACTTATGTTACTAAGTATGCTAACATGGCAGCACTAGCTTCATCCAAACTAAACTCCAAAGTAAATAAAGATTTAGAAAGAAGGGATAAAGGATGACAATATACCAACCTTTGGGGGTATTGGATTGTACGTAATATACCGATCTTTACTATTGGATAACAATATCCCTGACTTTATACGTAGGTGAGATTATTATATCAACAATGACTAAGGGGGTGGTGACTAGTGAACTGGTCTCTGTACTGACATGGTAAGCTAAGGGAAAAAATGGGCCCCTGCCCAGTAACCCCATTAACCCCTCCGTTTTTCTCACTAACCCATGTTAAAAATCAGATCTTGCACAGTAACTAAGGACTGGTCTCCATGCTGATGTGGCACACAACCAACCAATGACTTGTAACGTGGGTTGGTGAGAAAAATGAAGTGGTTAACGAGGTTATTGGGTTGGGGCAGGTTTTTTGCCCTCCGCCAGCCACGTCAGCACGGAGACCGGTTCACCAGCCTCTTAGTTACTGTTAGTATAATAATATCACCTAGGTGTGTAGAGGTCAGGGATATTTTTTCCCATAGTAAATGTTGGTATATTAGAATTAAACCAAAGGTCAGTATATTACCATCCAAAACCCCTAAAAAGAACTGTACATTGTAACCTATGTCGTAGATGTCATGAAAAGGAAGAGGCTACAATGACTACTATCAATGTGGGGTCTTGGTCTTGTTTTAGCGAGGTTTAGGGAGATCTAGGTAGGTTGGCTCATGCCTGTAGCTAGAGAAATTGATTCCTACAGGGCAACAAAAAATTCACAGACGAAGGTAGGGTTGGGTAGAGAAACCTTCTCTTGAAAATAATAAAGGTTTTGTTGGACTGTACAATAAAGATGGTTGGTTTACCATTAGCTCCAAGACACAAAGAGATAGAGGACAATTTACTTGGTTGTTTTCTTACATCCACTATTATTCCAGGTATTATGAATATGCTTTCCCCAAAATGGCTCTTTAGATGTTTGAAAAGCCATTCTTTTGTGGCAATAATGTAATAATCTTGGAAAATAACTAACTTATCTACAAAAAAAGGGTCTTGGAAAATAACTATACATGCTCTTTGTGTTTTTATTTTATTTTATTTTATAGGTATCTCTACAAGTATAGATGTCAAAATATTTTAGCTACATGTTTGAGAAGATAAAATTTTTGTTTATATCAGGACAATAAATAAAGTTATTGTTCCAACACCTGATCATTAGAGTACAACAACTCCCTGTGATATATAGTTCCGCATTCGTAGGGTTTGAAAAGATCCAACTGTAGGAAGGCTTACCCTTAACAAGCATCTCAGCGTATAGAGAGGCAAAAAATGTACAATCTGTTTAGTCGAGGATTCTCCAAAGACTTTTTATTACCCAACTGAAAATTTGAAAAAGAGATGATTTTTCTGCTTATTAACTAAATAATTTGAGGTGTGTAAAAGGTGAAACCACCTGAGAAGATGATTTTACTTCATTCATGTAGTTTTAGCAATATTCCCAATGAGTGAATGTGCACTGGTTTAGTTTGTCTGTGTCTGGAACTCAACATGTGGTGGCATGTGGTGAGAAATATTTTTGGGCACACATGAATTGAATGAATGCTGCATGTGCATTGAAAGCGCCATTTCCCTAACCCATTCATTGTGATTACTGACCTTTCTATTTCATCACAATCTAATTGCTAGATCTGGAAACAATCAGAAGAGAATACAATCCATAGAGTTTGACACAAACATAGTCGCATTTTTTTTTTGGAAGAACGTGAAGCTTGGGAATGGTTTGGACCACCAATGAAAGTTCCATTTTGGACACTTAACTTTATTTTTAGATGTATGACACCCATTAACACCTATACTTCTGTTTAGATTCAATGAGTTTGATGCTTGAATAGTCGAATATTTATCCATTTCAAATCCTTATTGTGTGAAATGGATCGATTGCATCAAGCTGATCCGTGAAGGTACTATTTTTGGCCTAGGTTTTGATTAGCCAAGGGTTAAAATGAGTAGGAAATTGCATTTCATAATTGCAGAAAATTGCTATATCCAAAAAACGCGGGGCATGGCTAGTAATTTGATTAGGTACCTCTGTGAGTCTTGCGACGGTAAATTCCAAAGCAATCAAATAATATGGGTTGGAAAGAGCATCTTTCTTAGGGTCTTATTTCTTCTGTAAACTGTAAGGTAAAAACAACTATATTTAGCTACTGTCATACTCTGTTGGCAACTTGATATTAACATAGAACATTAGTTGTGGAAATTACTGAAATTCTCTTCATGTAGATGAAAATATGACCCAGAAGAAGATCCCCCCAATAGCTATAGGTACTTGTGCTCTAACTTAAGAGACACAAACAAGCAAATTATGTGTTGTCACATCAATAGAGGAGCTCCACAAAATGCCCACATATTTAAATCTGGTGCAACAGGCGGCAGGTGTATATCCTTGTCATTATTTATTCTCCTTTGTAGGGGGTTCCCCCTTTTTCTCCTTGCACTCTTAATTGGGTGTATTTGGAGGGGAAGTATAAAAATCTAAATAGCCTGTGCCCTCTTTCCATGTGGCTAAAATAGGTCCATAAATGAGGTCGTACAAAGCCAGAAAGCCTTGATAAATACCCTCAAATAATGAACAACAAGTAGGTTTGATGACATATGTGAGAGAAGAGAGAAGAGAGAAGAGCAAAGAGAGAAGAGAGACAGGTGGTATTGATTAAACTGAATTTGGTATAAAATAATTCAGCAAAATCTTGTTGAAGGATAAAATATTGGACAGAATCTTTCATTGAAAAATGACATTAAGAGCTGAAGAATTCAATCACATAAATTTAAAAAGAAACTGAAAGGAGAGCTGATCTTTGTATTCTTCTGTTGAGGTGATTAATGATTGGTATCTTGCACAAGTTTTTAAGGCTGTAAATGGGGTAAATAAATGCACTGACATGGAATAATGGTGAGAGAAGAGAGAGGATGTGAAAAGCACAGAAACAAATGCCTAAGAGATTGGTATCCTACAACAACAAAACTTCATACTCCACATATAATTGATGTCCCAAGATTTACAAGGCCTCATCCATATTTCTGAGTGTCAAACTGATCTTTAGAATTAGTATTCATTATTCAACTCAGCATTGTTATGAAATGTTATGCATTCTTAGTCTAAAATCAAAGGCAACATATTCTTATACCATGATTGAAGTTTTCAAGTATCGGACAAGGTAACAAAGTTAATTGATGGAATGTATACACTCCGTAGTTGCTTTCAAATGAGAGATTGACTACGTGATTGCCTTATATTACCAAGCTATAACATCTGAAGATATCCTAAGATTTATTTTGAAGAAATTCAACTAGGAAAGTCGTTTATATGCTCTAACGCTTGCTTTGACTCATGGAGAATAAAATAGAAAGAAAATTTTTACCTCTCTTCATTAATCTAGTATAGAACATTCCATTTTCTCTACCAATCCTTCCCTTAATTTTCTCCTTTCCGAATCCTACCATCTCATTTAGCCGATCATCCTTTCCAATCATTTTCCTCATGTAGATGAAGAAGTTAATGTAAATATTCCTTAACTTTTTCCATGTAATTCTTCTTCCTTCACATTTTTAAAGCCAAGTGAAGGAAAATAATATTTTCCAATCATTTTCCTATCAAATTTGAAAGGAACCTGCAAATGAAAAAGTTAATGTAAGTTTCCCTTGATGTTTTCCATCTAATTCTTCTTCCTTCACATTTTAAAGCCGAGTGAAGGAAAGTAAGTCATTTAAAAAAAGGTCTTTCCATCTTATTTTCCAAGGGCTAAATGGAGCCTAAAAGTGTATTTTAATAACTCACAGCAAAAGGATAATTTGTGTCGATAAATGTGGAAAATTTCCAATTGAACATATAGACCTATTGTTGTTTCTGCTTTCTACATATAGGTTTTTATACAAATATTGATGGGTTTCACAAGAATTGAGTAGTCTAACAGGGTCTGCCTGTGGCGTTTTCCCCTGAGCTACAGTGAATTTAACTGTTATGTTGCCCTTAACTTATGTTCTTTAATACAAGTGGATTTGATGTTGGCTACCTTAAACATCAGAGAAGATTAGATTGAACTTTCAGCTTAATAATCAGATCCTAGGATTAATAAACTCGAATAAAATCGCATTGTTGGGAGAGGAATCATCGCCAACCAATAGCAAATTGCGTATAAAATATCTCTAATAAAGCATCTGATCATACTCATAAGAGGGGGATAAATCCATCCTGAAGGCCAAGTCATAAGCTTTTATTTTAGTTGTTGAGTTACTTATTCAACCCATTATTGTATTTGGTTTTGATTCCTAAAGTCAATACATTATCTTCTCCAAATCATGAGGCCTTCGCCGTCTTTCTACGAGTGACTTACAACTAAGGTGATGAACTTAGTCAATTAGTATGATGACGAAATTTATTTCTATCTATGGGAATATCTTAATTGATTTAATTAATTTGTTGGGAATGCATGCAAGCGAATCATATAGTTCTACTAAAAGTTGGTGAAAAACTTGATGTAAAATGAACTTATGTACAGTTTATTTAATATCAAATGTGGAACTTGGGTTGAGAATTGAGATGATCAAAATAACCTTTTGGAAACTGGTTCATAGTTAGGATCTTAAGCATGCATGTATAATAATGGAGGGCTTTTTGGTGTGTTTTTTATTCATTTGGTTTTGGATTGGTGGAGTATAACACAATCATTAGGCTTTTAACCATCAGCTTAAAATTTTGGTTGAGATGATTCCACATGGTGTTAGAGTTAGGTTGAGTAAGAGGTTTCAAGTTCGAATCTTTCTAGCCCCCATGTTTATTTGCACAAGGTTAAGGGGGCCTTTGCAGCATCCACGCCATGAGTCCAAAAGGCATTCACGTGAAGGGGCATGTTAGAGTATAAAATTATCATTAGGCATTCAGTCATCAACTTAAGCTTTTAGTTGAGATGGTTTCATATTGGAGATCTCGTACATTTTGTAAGTATTGTCCATACGGGCGGACACAACACTTCTGTCCTCCCACCCAAGCATACTTATGGTGTACTCAAAACACACTAATATTTTTTCCAAAGTACAGTAATATATACAGAAAAGATACACTAATAATAACATACCAAACACACTAAACTTGTGTGGGAAGAGAGAAAAACGATTTGAAATTGCTGCAACGTTTTGGAGGATATTGTTTAAAGTGACTCCCATGCTGTTTATGAGTCCATCCCCTCAGATAGTGTTTTTGGATCCAACTGAATATTAGCACGCTGAGCTTATATAAGAAATGCACACTATTTGTCTAACATAAGCACGCTAATTCTCTAATAGAAGCACAATCATAGATGTGAAAACACACGATGAAATTCTATGCAGATACAATCCCGTCAATCCGTATACAATTTAACACTATAGTTAGTTTCATTGAACACTATGTTCCTTAAAGTATAGTAATCATACCACCAAAATATACAAATCAAATTCTTAATGAAACCTTTGCATTTAGAGACATTATAATCATATTCACTTATATGAGTATCTGGACACTAATATAGGACTACTGTGCTTTGATATTTATATTTGTGTGCTTTGGGAAGATATTAGCGTATTTTGAATGTATGACTATTGTGCAAGGAGCGGGTGGACAAAAGTGTTGTTTCTCCGGGGAGGACCATAATTTCTTCCTCCACATGGACATTTAAGTTTTAACAGTTGACAGCCCTGTATTTACAGATGTTTATTATGTTATAGTTTATACAAGTTGACTGTTGGAAATTTCGTCATGCCTCTCTGATATATGATACAGGTACAAGCTTTGGGCTAGGCTATTAACCTGCTGTGAAATACTTGTGGATTTTCAGCCAAAACACAGAACATATGTTCAGGTAAATCAGAAATGGAGAGTTGTAATACAGTATGTGAGTTTTATATCATTTCTGGTAGTTGTTTGATTCCTTTGAAGAAAGTTTCCATTTGGTTAAGGGAAGAAGAAAGTTTTCGTGTAATTACTCATCACCCATAGAAGATGGTCTCTTTGGTGATAATAGGTGACCATGTTCTAGTCTTTTTGGATGACCTCAGCTGACTAATTCAATATTTTTATAGTGGAAGTTCAGCACCTAAATAAATGGTTTGGCAAATCTGACTTTGGTGCAGAATCTCTTCTAAGGTCAAACTCCCTCCAGGTCACTTTCACCCTCTATCAACTCCCTGATTAATAATTTTAAAAAAACTTGCTTCCACCCCTACCCTGGGGGTCCACTCTTATAACAATATTCCAATCTTTTTTTATGTCCTTTTATCCTCTCAGCCTTTTGACATGTATATATAGATATGACCTCACAGGGGCTGGTTCAGAGTTGGACAATAATAGTTGAGTTTTCTATAACCACCCAAGTTCTTTGCTTTGGTGATTCAGTAGATATGGACATGGATGACTCTATGAGCTCCACAAATTACATGACCAAATCCCCATCTCCTGGATGTAACTCGATGAGCGTCGATGCTTCTGAGGAGAGTGGTTGGACTTCATACATTGAGGGCTTCATAGCTGAAAATTACGACGTAGAAGATAGCCAAAGCTCTTCGATGGTTTCTGGCTCGGCATCCATGTCGATTCTTAGAAGCCCCAGTAAATTGATTTCTAAGAAGAGAAAAACCAAGGCAAATTTTGTTGATCAGGAGTTGGAGGACACTGCTTGTTCACCTGTTCATAGCCCCAAGGTATGGCAAAGGATAAACATGATGAACATTTTTGTTGTATTTCTGGTTTGGTTTATCACTCTCTTCTTGTTTTCTGAATTTTTTCTTTATCTTCTGTTCCTGACTTCTTATAGGTTAATGACTTGAACCATTTGTACATGAAGTCTAAAGCAATGGAAGATCGAGATGTTTCTCAGGTAAAGCCCAAAATTTGAGAATGAACTTCAAAGCACATGTGATGGGATGGTGTTCAGTTTTTTCTCTTCTGTATCAGTTGACGTTCAAGATGATATTTTCATCAATAATACCCAAAAGGGGAAAAAAAAACTCATAGAGAATGAACACAAACACCCCCAGACAAACGGTAGCATTGATTGTAGTAGGAAGAAGGTTGGGCGGGAGAAGGGAGAAAGCAAAAATTATCTTTTCCAAACACCCCTCAATGAGCAGAAAAAGAAAGAAAAAAAAAGGAAAAATTAGGTGCATAATATTATATACATGACCCATCCTTGACAATTTTTCAGATGATATTTAACTTGCATTTGCTCCACGGTTACACGTCCCCATTTTTCGGCGTAAATAACATCAGATATTGTCATATGCAGGGATACGAATCGAACCAGTTCTATAACAAACAGCTAGACGGAGCCAACTTGACCAGCTTTTCTCAGGTATGGCATGGCCATTTCTGGCAATTCGTTATGCATGAGTATTGTGTACATGTATATGTCGTAATCAAGTTTGATGGTGTTTTGTGCTGAATTTTGGGTTGGGATTAAATGCAGGCAAAAGAACACGTCTCACAGCAGGCAGGAGAAGGCATTAACATGGGGTTTCTGGAGACAGAGTTAAGAAGAAAGGGACTTTGCTTGGTTCCAATGTCTATGTTGTTAAATATCTCTTAGATTTCAACATCATCATAATTAATTAAGTGCTAGATTTTTCAAGTTGTATAGCTCCCACTTCATGTGGTTGAGTACATATTGGTATTAAGATAGGATGGGAAGTTCTATTACTTCTACAGGATGTATGTATGTATGTACTATGTATGTATGTAAAATATGCAAATATTTCATATCAAAGTCTCATTATACTTCTGCCTTAGCTTCTTCCTCATGTCAATATGTAAAAAGTGGATTGTGCTATGTGTAATCCTCAAGTCTGTTTTATGCTGAATTAGTGAATGTGTGCATTCTTAAAAATAGGTGCAGTCCGGTGCTCAAAGCATCTCAGCAAGTGGGTGTCCGAGGAAGGGTTCCACCACATAGGTAATTGTTCACAAATTATTATATATTTTATTTTATTGTGATGTGTAAAATGGTCTTGATAGTATTTATCATAAGAGGCATTTCATATTTTGTTTTACATTGACAAACAAAACAAATAAAAACTTGTGATATAATATAGGCAATCTTATGATAAGTCACAAAATATTTCATGCAAGTTTTTTTTTTTTTTTTTTTGTATATTCTATGTAATCTTTTGACTTTTCATAAAATATTTTAGGAACAACTAATAGGAGCAAGCTTCTATAGTTATTTATTAAATACAATAGGATTATCAATTTGAGAGAAAAAATAAGATAAACATGAGAAGCAGTGGGATAAAGAAGTATACACTTTCCTTTTGTAAAGTTTTTTTGGCAATGAAAATCCTATTAAAATAGGTGGTATGCCATGGTGTGCCAGAAAATAACATTGCTTTCTTTTGATAGTGGGGAGAGTTTGTAGGTCTTGTTTTTTGACAGATGCACTAGGAAAAAATTAGGATTTAAGGTAAACAATATTACTATAAAGTATTATTAAGTACCTACGTTTTACAGGTGCATATAAAATGGACCTAAATAATCATTAAATTCTTTCTACGCTCCACAAAATAAAACTGATCCACACAAAACTCATACGTAATATAATGACTCGATAGCTTAAATTTAAATTGAAAAAAAAAATCCGAGATAATGACTAAAATGCTAATAAAGGTCAATTACTTTATTAGACAATGTTCTAATTTGATCCAATATTTATCTCCCTATGTATGGACTTACCTAAGGGTAGTAAAGCACATAACCAAAAACACTTCATTTGTTTAGGTCAAATATCAAACATTTTGCTATAAAAAACATCAAATTTTTTAGAATGACCTAATCAAGTAAATTTAATTCGATTTAAACCAAGTCAATCCAACCATCTATTAAACCTTTTTAGAAATATGTCATTTGTACATGAAATGAACACAAGTAATCCAATTTTAAGCAAAGTCTCAGCTAGTTGCATTACTTGCATTCAATCAATTCATAACCAGGTTTTGCTCGAGTACAGCTAAGATACGTTATATGATTACATTTGAGTTGAACTTTAACCTATCTAGTGCTTAGTTAGGGCACATGGTCTAGTAAACCCATTTCCATCCTTGCATTTCATAGTGGAAACGAGCCGAGCCAAGTTTGAGTACAACAGATATGTGTGGCTGCTCGCAAATTATGTAGTAAGCTTGGTTTGACTCCCGAACTTGCTAGGTCTGAAAATTTAGGCTTGACGCTTGACTTGCGGTGAATTTTGTAAGAGTGTAAATGAGCCGAGCCAAGCCTAGGTATGGTGGGTTGAGGCTTGACTTGTAAATTATTTGGTAAGCTAGCTTGACTGCAATTCCAGGCTTACCAAATCTAAAAACTTAGGGTTGAGGCTTAGCTTGCTTAGGCTCATGAGCCATTGCGAACTTAAACAAGCCCATAATTTGCTCGTTTTCATTATCTTTTCAAAAAACGAGAACGATAATATAATGTATAAATCTAAAACTATAAAAAAGTAACTTTTAGTATCATCAAATAATAATACAATTTTGAGAATTACTTTCGATTGAAAAAGAAAGAAATTTTTATAACAATAATGAGTTGTGAGTTATTAATGTGCATTACATAAAAAAAGTAAATAATTTTCTAAAAAGTAGGTCTACATTATACATCAGTGAAATATAATTTAATTATATATAATTAAAAATGTATCATAATCTAATTTTAAAATATATCAACCTTCTTCCTTACCAGCTTTTCAAGCCTCATGAGCTATAAGCACCTTTGCGCTTGGCTTGTGCATGCCTCACCTATTTTCTCCTTGCCATGCTTGCTCGTTAGGGTTCATGAGTTGGCTTTAGCTAATTTCCTCCCCTATTTATATTTCTAAAATATATATATATATATATATATATATATATATATATATATATATATTATTATCTGATTCTAATTTATGATATAATAGTTGAAGCTAGGCCAATATATATCATTATCTGATCTTAATTTATAATATAGTTGCTTGAAGCTAGCTAGTAGACCAATGCAATGGTCGTTGGTAACTTAACCATACATGAAATAACCCATACATTCAAATCATAGCATTCTAAATTTGACCAACGTGAATGTTCAAAGATCAAACGTAACGTACGATTTTAGTTGGCAAAGATCAATCAACTACACTTGATAAGTTGGTGTATATGCTACAGCGTAACTAATACCTAAACTTTAATTATTCTTAACTCTTCATATACAAAATAGAATAATCATCTAAACGTTTCAATTTACGAATTAAACATTTAGGGAGTGTTTAATTTCCCTGGGAAAAATTTCCCTTTTGCCCCCTAAAGGAATTTTTCCCTAGGAAAATGGAGAAAATTGTGGACCCATTGTGAAAACTTTCTCGAAGTCAACATGCATCCAAACATGGGGAAAATAAGTCAACCTGGGAAAATTGACCATTTTCCTAGGATTATTGACCAACCAAACGCACTCTTAAATTTAGACAATTTGAAGTTTGATACTAATCCATATGCTAAGCTACAACGTACAGGTTGTGCTTACGTTATGTATGTCACCATGTGTATATATATTAAGGGAAACGATCGAATTTATATATGCAAGAGTTGACATATATAAAGAAAAGTAATTTAGAAATTAAAGTGAGGGCATGAAAATAATGATTAGCACCCCATTGTCAACTCAAATTTTAAAATTTTAAGGAAAAGCTTTGTCCATGCATGAACATGCACACTCCACGACAGAATAAACATAAACATGGCTGTATTCGCGTCTTTCATAGTTGTATTTGTCTTGTTGCTTCAATTCTTAGGGTTCCAAACCCTGATTAACTAACACAATCACATAACAAACTATTATTAATTGTCTACTATCTATCTATATATAATAAAGTAATGTATGCCAATCATTTGATTGTCGACTGTCGACCTATCTATCTCTAATAGTGAAGGCCATCCATATATATATATATATATATAATTATCCTTTTCACAACTTGTGATAGTTTAAATCCCCACATCACCATGATAATCATCTTGACTCAAGATGGTTCTTAACCATCTTGCATTAGTCATATTTCACATTTTTGTAACATTTATTAATAGTTTCTTTAATAATTATATATATTTATCAATTATAATAATATAATACTTATTAGCTAGGTCAAAAAATATAATAATAGCCTAATTTTATCAATTGTGGTAGAAAATGCACATTTTAGACATAATTTTATATTTATGAAATAAATATAAACAAATAATTATTTTTAAATTATTTATAAGTTGTAATAACCCTCAAAATAATGAAACATATATTTAGAATGATTTAAATACACTTACATTTAACTTTATTGGTGATTTTAAAAAAATGCAAGATGGTTACTTGCGTCAAGATGTTTATCATTTTCGATTTTCTATTTTGTTGAAGTAGAATACAATGAAGTCGAGTGGCTCATAATGGTTACCAAAATGATATGAAGTTTTGGTGTAGGATATTTTTAAGTGCCTTGTCATATTATCAAAATAATATTATTATATATTAAATCGAAATAAAATAATATAATTGAGAAAACAATATACTACTTCCGTCTCACAATACTCGTCCATTTAGTTAAAATTGAGAAAACTTATTAAATGATTTAGTCAATTGTTGTGTTGTATGGAAAATTGTAAAACATTAATATTAAATTATACTCCATGTTTTTTCTCTTTTACTTTTGCTATCTTTATATGAGAAAAACTCATAAAAAAATAATTAGTTGGAAAAAGTTGCATTGAAAGTATAAAGTGACAAGTATTATGGAACAAGAGAAGTTAGTTAAAGTAACAACTATTGTGGAACGGAAGTAGTATATTTTTTGTTTTCCATTTTTTTAAGTCGAGTCGCACATCATAGTTAGGTATTATTTAATTATAGGCGGCTGATATTATTCTTTTTTGTCACTTTTTATTTTCTTTTTCCTTTGTAATGTTTTTAATGATTAGATTTAAATCATTAAATTAAATTTATATATACACAATCTATTAAGAAAATGATATATATTTTTAGTTTGCCTTGTTTTTTCTCCCATTTATATAATTTATTTGTGCACCATTTAATTTGAGTCTTTTTCTTTAAAAAAAGATTGCTTGATCACAACATGTCTAATATAGCAAAAAATTGCTCCGGGGTGCCATACATTTCCCAAAAATGACTATTTGGGGACCACATTATTTTTTTTTACTCTTTGGGGACCGAATTGTGGTCAAAACATGCTGGTTGGGTATTTTCCGACCAAAACAGCCGGAAACAATGAAAAGACGTAAATACCCCTTGATTATTGATTGAAAAGTCTAGTTTGTCCATTTTATTTCTCCATTTTTTTCATCCCAACCCCAATTGCTTGTTATCGCCATTGCAATGCTTGTTCATGATCGTTGTGTGGGGGAAGAGAGAAGGTCGAACCCAGAAAACCCCTATTGTTATTCTCATGAATGTCGCTGTTGAGGAAGACAATGGAGGTTTCTGACTTTGAACATAGCGGATGCCTACCAAGTGTTTGATAAAATTCCTGAGAGAAAAGGCCGAACCCAGAAAACTCCCATCTTTGTTGCGTTGTTGCTTGTAATTTGTTGGTTGCTTTGTGTCTATATGGATATGAGAATTACTCGGTTGCAATTGTGTATTCACACAATAAATTACAAGAAGCAACGCAACAAAAATTACAAGCAAAAACCGAAGATTTTGACGCTGTTTTTGGGGCAAGTCATGAGAAGATTGAGCAAGTTCTAAGTTCCAAATCCAACTCAATCGCATAGAGATATACTTGCATCGAACTGAAGGTGAGGGTGGTGGTGCGTCGGGTGGTGGTCGGCGGTCTCCGGTCTCCAGCGAGGCGGTGAAGGTTGCGAAGGTGGAGAAGAAGAAGGTGAGGGTGGTGGTGCGTCGGGTGTTGATTCTGCCCGATGCTTCTAGAGGTTTTTGTGCAGTAGTGCCGTCAAGCACCAACACGGGTGGTGGGGTTTGAGGGTGTGGCAGCAGCGGGGAAGGAGAATAAAGAAGAGGAAGAAGAGGGGTGGAGGGTGGTGATCGGCGGTCTCCGACGAGGCGGTGAAGGTCGCGAAGGTGGAGAAGAAGAAGGTGATGGTGGTGGTGGCGTCGGGTTGATTATGCCCGAAGAAGAAGAAAGAAAAAGAAAGGGAGGAGAGAGAGAGGAAAAAAATCAGAGCCAAACAGGGGTATTCTTGTCAATCCATCTATCTAAATTCATTTTGTGTTGACTCCGGTTGGATTCACCGGATTTTCATAACCTTTGGTCGGAAAAGACCCAACTAGCAAGTTTTGACAACAATCTGGTCCCCAAAGATTAAAAAAAATAATGTGGTCCCCAAATAGTCATTTTTGGAGAATGTAAGGCACCCCGGAGCAATTTTTCGCTAATATAGATATGCCTCTTCTATAGTTATGTGCAACTACAATCCCTACTTGGCGAATCACAACGAACATAAATATATGTTTGTTGTTTCCCCTATATTAGTCTGTCTTGAGATCTTAAGTCACCGTATTTCTTGACCTGCCAACTTAAGAATAATAAATTCAGTTTTCACGGTGGAACAAGCTATGTATTCCACAACCTTTAGGATTAAGGACATCATCCAAAACTTTTGTGATGAGTCAGGGCAATTGGTTAATTTTTATAAGTCTACCTTGGTGTTTTGTAAAAATACTCCTCGAGCCTTAAAAGACAACATAAAAGGTATTTTCAACATCCCAACAACAGATTTTATTGGAAAATACCTAGGGTGTCATATGTCTCAAGGACGTTTAAATAGGAATAATTTTGTTGATATCATACAGAAAGCAACAAATTGAATGTCAGCTTGGAAGACGAATTCTTTGTCCAAAAGCAGGCAGACTTGTGCTAATCCAAGCTAATTTATTAGAATCCCTTCCTGCACATACTATGCAATGTTTTAAATTAACTAAACATGTGGGCAATGCTCTGGATAGTGTCAATCAGAATTTTTCTAGAAAAAAGACCAAAATAGTAAAGAGATGCCAATGGTAGCCTGGAATAAAATTTGCAGACCTAAGAAGTATGGAGGTCTCGAGCTGAGGAGAGTGAGGATATCAACATGACCTTCCAATGTAAATTAGCCTGGAAAATTCTAAATGGCGAAGGTCTGTGGGCTCAATTAATGAAGCAGAAATATCTTCGTAACAGAGACTTTCAAGAAATAAAGCCTAGAACACAGGACTCACCCGTTAGGAAAGCCATTCTGAAAGTGAGGTTGATGCTCTCCAAAGGTATGAGATGGATTTTAGGAAATAGAAATAATACAAAATTCTGGAAAGATAGGTGGTGTGACGAGTGCACAATCCTAGAATTGACTAACCAGGAGGAAGAGAATATACATAATGAAGATATTACAGTAGACAAATTTATTAGACCTGATAGGACTTCGGATGTGGGGAAAATTAGAGAATTTACTAACGATAATGAGGTAATACAAAAATTCTAGGTATACCAATACCGATGGTTGAAATTCGGGATGCAATTTGTTGGGGAGTGACAGGATCAGGGGAATTCTCTATGAAATCAGCTAGTAGAATTGCCCAACATTGTAATGATTGGTCAAAAAAATTGAAATTTAATTGGATATGGAGATTAGACATACCACCAAAAGTCAAAATTTTCCTCTGGCAAGGATTGAGAAATGCTTTGCCCAATAGAGGAAATCTCTTTTGTCGGGGAATCAACCTAGACCCACTATGCCCTCTTTGTTAAGAAGATTTAGAGTATGATAATCATGCTTTCTAGGATTGCCCTTTTGCAAAGAGGGTTTGGAGTTTAGCTCATCAACATCACTTGCTCCCTATATCCCATATTGACTAGTCAAAACCAACTATTGAACAATTAGTAGAAACATGGAAGAAAGATGGAGGACAAAAATATATTATCCGAGGCGCATTCCTATTGTGGATCCTGTGGAAGAGTAGAAATGATACAATTTTCATAAACATTATTCATAATTCTCTAGGTAACCTCATCCAAGCAAGATATATTATAAATATTTATTTCATAATAAACATAATGAGACAAGCTAATGAACAATCGACACTTCTAATATACAAACTCCAAAAACATCTAATAAATTGCAGGTCTTAGAACAACTACACATTTAACATTTTAAAAATTTTATTATTAGGTTGGTTTAGGGGAAAGCAAAATTAAAATGCAACTTGCTAGGCTTTTAGCCAATATCTAGTACTAGTATAAAATTCAATTCCTATGGTTAGGTGTTATTTAATTATAGCCAGCTCATGACATTACTTTTCCTCACTTTTTATTTCCTTTTTCCTTTGTATACATTGTATGCAATCATTAGATTTAAATCGTTAAATTAACATTATATACACATAATTTTTGATGGGACCATTTATGTTGGAAAAAATAATGAGATGGAGAAACACGGTCACATGGAAGATGGGGGATCACTTGGGTGGCTAGGAGTCGAGGGCAAGCCCGTCTCCCCTTAAGACTTATTCACTAGATCGTGATAGGACTTAAGGGTAAAACCTAACTTCTTGTAAGCAAAGTTCAAGATTTCCCATGAACTCTCAAGAATGTTGGTGCAGTTCAACACCTTAGAAGTGTGTTGAAACTCTCTAGAATAGAATGGAAGAAGATTGAGGGTGTTGAGATGAATGTACAATTCATCCACCTTATATAGAGAACTTTTGGAGCCAAAGGGAGTCAAAACTTACCAATTGTATTAGGCATAATCCAAGGGATTTGTGTTGAACAATATTAATGAGAAATCAAGACTGATTTCTCAGTCAATATCATCCAAAAACATGCTTAAATACATTTGACCACGAGGCATAAATCAAGGGATTTCAAAATCAATCCCAACAGTGCTCAACACGACCCGTGTTGAATCAACACGGTCCGTGTTGAAGCCAACACGACCAGTGTTGAAGCCAACACGACCCGTGTTGATCCTGGGCACACTTTTTAAACTCTCTGGATGCCAACACGGGTCGTGTCATACTGAACACGATCCGTGTTGAGTCCATTTTCTTTGTCAAGCTCTTATTCGATCTCCCGGTCGATTCTATATATGCTTATACCTTATACTTTTATGCTTCTAAACTCTTGAAATACTCCAACAATTTACATGATATATATTTAGAAAACTATATATACTTAGTTTCCCATGTTCTTTTCTATTAATATAGTTCATTGCACATCATATGAGCTGAGTTTTTAAATTTTTCCTTAACAGTTCTTTCTTTCATTTAATTTTTTGATGGACTAATAATTCTTTCCGAGGCTTGGAAGCAGTGCGTGTATATATTGACTTGGGATTGAAACAATAGAAAAGAAAAGGCCAATCATAGTTGCTACTTGCTAGAGAGTAGATACGATATCTCATATTATATTAAACTTTGAATTATATTGTATATTTAATATAAATGCTGAAAATGAAAGCCACAAATTTTCTTTTGCAATTCTATGCGTCATGTGTACCAAATATCATATTCTAAGAATGCATCATAATACTTGATTAATTGAGTCTATCTTTTGAATAAAAAAAAAAAGCCCCTTCCTATTCAGAAATTTAATTAGAGGATCAATTCTCCCAAGAATGAGCATTATCTTGAATGTTACTCTTATTTTTCAAAAAATCAGGTGAGTTTAGGTGTGGTTGGGATGTGGGGGAGTGGGAAATATGCTCATGGTAATATTACATCTATTCTTTTTTATTTGTTATTTTGTGGATCGGGAGAAACTAACATAACTAGCAAAGTTAGAAGAAAACTATAAACTTACTTAAATTAGTGAACATTAATTATGAGAGATGAAGAACGTAGAAGTAAAATTAGTAAAAGTTATATTAAAAATATAAAATAACTAATAATTAGAGACAAGAAAAATTAATTAAGTGGACAAATAAATAGAGTCAGGGAGTATTTGTTTAAGCATTGATTGTTGCAGCATGATTGACATGGTGTAACTAATGTTTTTTTCTATCATATTTAGTTTTTTTTTAAATACTTTCTAGTAGTTTTCTTGTTTGTAAGAAGGAAGGTGATTAAAATATCTTATTTATTTAGTTCATTATCAATCATATAATTTGTCCACTTGAATTTAGTTGAATGATTATTTATTGCACTTATATAATCTGCCCTTGAAAACTATTGGTCCAACATATCGCTTGTGTAATACATAATTTCTCTTATTTGATTAATAAAAAAAATAACAACAATAATAATTTTCCAAAACTCCAAACTAAAAAAATGAATAAACAAATGTAAAACATATCATAAGATTTACGTTTGGGAATTCAGATCTAGCAAGCGCATCTAGTGTAGTGGTATCATAGTACCCTCCCACGGTGCTGACCGGGGTTCGATTCCCCGAAGCGCATTTTTTCAGTTTTCCTACAATGCTATTTTTTTAAGTTTTTACACCCCATAAACCTGACAAGCAAACTTACATCACGATGAAACTGTACTGCAGTTTTAAGGGTTGATATAATTCTAACATCAACATAATTTACAACGATAGCATGTCCTTGAAGAAAGTAGGTACTAGAGACTAGAGAGTATCCACAAAGGCATTGGGGGCAGTGCATAAAGAATGAATTATGTTCACACCAATACAAATTGTTATTCATTATGATATCACATAGTGTCTATCAAAACAACATATAACATCTATAAAAAGTCTATTTGCACCGAAAATGCACTATTGAAACTGTACCGATAGCTAAGACAAAGTTTACACCATTTTGTGAAAAATATTAAACGCAATAATTTAGTAGAAAAGATGAAAAAAGAAAGACAAATTATATTTCTCAGATAGGCGTAGGTGCGTAGCCTTACTTCTTGTTTATATCGCCTCATAAGCTGTAAGGCTCAGGATGAACGTCATAGCTAGTCAACTCAACCATCACCACAACCACATTACTAGCAACAAAACCGAGGAATCATTTAGAAGTCAAAACTCTTATCTCAAATGAAGGCTCTATCTGCTGCATCTCCACTTCCAATCATTTACTACCTCCGTTTTGTTTTATCTGTCGCCTAGGGAATTGTGGCAAAAACTTTGACCGTCAATATCTTAATTTGTATAATGATTCATGATACAAAATTGATATCATTAGATTCATAATAAAAAATACTATTAAAAAAGTATAATATTATATTTTTCTATAAAAGTTTTATATTAGAAATTATTGATTAAAAATTGGCATTGAAAACCGTAAATGATAGATAAAAAAGAACAGAGGGAGTAAAATTCACCAATTTCATGTTGATTTTAGAATTTGTGTATTTCAGCATCAACCATTGAAGAGGCATAGTGGAGGTCCCGTTTCCCATGAACTGTGAATTCTCCAAATAATGATTCAAAAACATAAATTGATGACAGAAAAGGGGAAAAAAACTGATCATTAGAACAAAACAATTGCAACTGTCTTCTGCAGAAGAAAGAAAACAATATATTTGTGATAAGATGAGGATCAAATATGATGATTCAAAAGTTAGAAAGGGAGATGGGGACCAAAGGATCTACAAAATAACAGTAAAGCAACGATTAAAGAACATTTAAATGTAAAGCACAATCGATTTGCTTCAAACCTTATACAAGCAGATGGCATTTGGGTGGCGAATTAGTTTCATAGTTGAGATCTCTCGTTTAATTTGCAACAAAGGACCAACCAAGAAGTGGGTTCATAGTTTCATAGTTTCATAGTTTCACTTTGAAGTGGGTTCTTAAATTGCATTGACCACACTCCCTAATTGCAAGGATCCACATAGGTTGATGTGGCTCGCTGTTCTTCATGTTTAACAAGTGCTATGACAAGTTGAAGTAAACAGGTATGTAGCCATTCTTTCAACTTTTTCTATCTTTTTATCTTTTGCATGAAACCTTTAAATCATGCTTTGGCCATGTTTACTACTACCTTGTTGCTTCGGTGCTTCCTTTGTTTACTGCTCCAATGCAACTCATTTGTTATTGAAAACCATGTATAACAATTGGTTCATGAATGTTTTCAATACACATAACTTCATTTTCTTAAAAGAAACGAAATTCATGTTGAATATATATATTGTATTCATGTCATCTACTTCTTTGATTCTTAGTTTGGATTTGGTTTCATGAATGTTTTGTTAATTCGTATCGTCTGCTTCTCCCTTTTGCTCAAGAACTATAGAAGGCTGAAGAAACCAAACACCATGATATCTCACGAGTATGAGTTGAATGAAAAAGTTAGAAAAAACAAGCGAGCAATGTAACAAAGCGATTGGCCACGTACTAACACTGCTTTTCTGTTGTACCCTTCCTGGGGGGGTTGTTTTTCTTTATCTAAATTATTGCAATTAATATTTTTCAAAGAAAAGAGTAAATCATTGACGTGATTTTGTACATATTTTAATGGTACAAATTATGTGCAAATGGACTTTTTGTTGCACTTGTAATCTGCCCTTGAAAACTATTGGTCCAATGTAACACATCGCTTGTGTAATAGTGTAATACATAACTTCCCTCTTGGAGCATTTACGTTGCTAGTGATTAAATTTGGAAATTAACAATCATAAAAATATTAAATCTTAAACCTATGAAACATTCGTGTACAAGATCAAGTTATGCAAGTAGTTAGTCAATGTTTCTTAAAAAAATTTCCAATAAATTTAAATAGGTTGGGCAGGAGAAAAATGAAAAAAAACCCTATAAATTAATATGTAAATAAGGCTCAAGACAAGTTTTTATGTAAGTTTCTCTTTCTTTCCAATTAAAGCTTTACAAGTGAGGTACTTTTGGACAAATATTAATAAAAAATATGGGTCCCACAAATTATATGTGTATAGTGTATTATAGCTGGGTTGATTTTCAGATACATCATAGGAGCGTTTCTACCTTTAACACATATATTATAATAAATTATATTACTAAATGAGGGGATTATAGCTAAGTGTGTTTCATAAAGTTATTATCCTTATAGTCCCTGTTAAATACATCCATTGTAATGAGAGGATTATAGGTGTGTTTAGTGAAATTATTATCTTTATAGTCCTTAAATATATTCATTGATTGATTAAAAAAAATAGTAAGACTAATAAACTCCAAAGCAAGAGACAAAAAAAAAAAAAACAAACCTAAATTGCTAGAATGTTTAACTTTGGGTATTAAGGCCAACGAAGCGCATCTAGTGTAGTGGTATCATAGTACCCTCCCACGGTACTGACCGGGGTTTGATTCCCCGGATGCGCATTTCATTTTCCCACAAGTAGTGTTTCTTTTTTAGTTTTTACTGCTGTTTTAACGGCTGATATCATTCCAGCATCCAACTAAATCTCACTCAGGCCTAATCTCAGTTGCATGGAGGGAGAAAGAGTAGAGGAGAGAAGCACGATTGCTTCTAATATATTTTAATCTTGCAGTGAAATCTACAACTATTGCATGTCCATGAAGAAAGTAGGGACTAGGGAGTATATACAAAGGCATTAGGTGCAGTGCATATAAACTAGGGGTGGAAACGGTGCTGTGCGGTTTCGGTGCGCCGAAGCGGTGCACCGGATGAAACGGTGCGCGAAAACCATAAACCGGAACTGGAACTAAATCACACGGTTTTTAAAAACCGGTGCACCGACTTTAACGGTGCGGTTTCACCGGTGAACCGGAACCGCGTAAATTTCTATCAAACATCGAAAAATCTCTATTTAATAATATAAAAAAAATGTGAGAACCCTAAACCCTAAATTGGAAAATGAAAATTTGAAATACTAAAACCTAATTCCCCCCTCCCCTTACTCGACAGTCAGTGTCTCAGTGAGACTGTGAGGAGTGTGAGCCAGAGAGCCAAATTTACTAGCTCATAAGCCCAACCCAATAACACATTAACACCTAATGTTCTTTTTTTTAACTAGTTAATTTATATTATTTTTGTATTAATTTTTGGGTAGAATTTTTTTTAACCAAAATTTATATATATATATATACATACATATATATATATATATATATATATATATATATATATATATATGTATTTAGTTATATTAATGGTGCGGTGCCGGTTCCCCGTCGGTGTGAATATCCCAAACCGGAACCGCCCCGTTTAGTATCCGGTTTTTCCGATGCAGTGCACCGGATTTTTAAACCGGTTCGGTGTTGCCCATTCCCGGTTTTTTATCCGGTTTCCGGTTCGGTGTGCCGGTTCCGAATTTTTCTTCCACCCCTAATATAAACGATTATTCATGATGATATCACATAATATCTACCTAAAAAAAATAAAAATGTAACAGCTATTGTATTCATTAAGACATTAATCGGTGTCCACAAAACAAGCATATGTTTATTTGCAGAAAAAGAGAGTTTGCCCACAATGTCATTAGGGGTGAACACTATGTAATAAAGGGTTGTGCAAATAAAAATCATTTAGAAACAGAGTTTGCAGTGTAAAGAATTCTAATATGTCTACAATGGTAAATGATCTCTTTGTTGCAACAACTCTTTCCTAGTCCTTGTAAGAAATATGCTTGCTCTTGAAATCCTCCATTAGTCTATTATGGTTTCGTTGCCACGAATTGTCATTCAAAGCTCAACTGCATCTCCATTGACATCTCTCAGGATTATAAGTGATAAGATATTTACTATAAAAGGAGATCTAGGCTCATTGCATCCATAAAAAAGTACTAAAATCACTCAACGTTTATATCAAGTGAAGATGATTCCACACCAATTATATCAAGCAAGGTTGTTTCGATTTATGGCTATTGAGTGAAAAATAAATTAGTGTTACTTCATCTGTTCAAATGCTCATCTCTAGGATCCCTTCTCATATAATTTGGACAAAACAAGAGAGATTTTAAAAGGAAACTGAAAAAGAATAGAAATGATCATCCCCTAAAGGAATAATAGGTTTGATTGAGGCGACACATTGAGGCGGTGTCGCCCCCTATCACACAAAATAATAATAATAATAATAATAATAATAGGTTTGTGGGGTTTACTTCTTTACCGCTATATGTTTTTTGCTATATGTTTTGTGTTAGACTTGTATATTTTGTTGTTTTCCAATTTCATCTTGCTATATGAATTCTAGACTCCGCTTGTGTTCTATCTTTATAGATTTTGAATAATAAAAAAAAATAGAACAAAAAGCTAAACATCTTGGAAATAGAGATAATTACATTTACCCTACCTGACATATGTGGTAATAATTTTTGCACACCCGACATTTGAGAAATAATTTTCATCCTACCTGACATTTAAGTGATCGTAAATTTAAACCACCGAGGATATATTATAATGTTTTTTTGTGGGATTTTCCGGCAAGTATTAAAAAAATGAATAGGAAGGTACACGTTTACCCTCACTATTAATTCATTGTATTTTCAATTAAAAACGAAATTACCTATTTACCCTTATAGAAGACGACAGTGAAAAGAGTGGAGTGATATATTTCTTTTTTAGATCGATAGTCTTTTCCCCCTTTTCCCACACAAAACAATTGAAGGGTCAGTACTGTCATTTCAATCGCAATCTTAAGGGCAGTTTGGTACTTTCACATAATTATATAGGGGTATTATTGTATTTTCATATCTCCGATGACAAGTTACTAGAATTTGACACAAAAAAAACAATTTCACTAAATATCAAGTAGGGTGAAAATTATTTCTCAAATGTCGGGTGTCCAAAAATTATTACCACATATATCAGGTAGGGTAAATGTAATTATCTCCTCGGAAATATCTATAACAACTCGCTACCCTGTTTTAAACTTATTTTTGACATACTTTCACAATGTGTAAATCCAATGTCATATACCAATAGCTGTTCAACTGAAAAGCTTCTATTCAATTTGTTACAAAACCACTCGATTTTGCATTTGGTCTTTGTAAACTAGACACTGTTTGTCATCACAACTTCCCCCAAAAAGAGAAAGATGAAAAGATGAATCAGAGTCAAAGAATGATATCAATCCCTCCCAAGAAACAAAACCCAAGAACAAATGAACAAAACCTAACCACAAAAGAATGGAGCTTCTAAAATAGACCCGAAACAACTCAACCAAACCAAACCCTTTCATACAAAAACACACCCTCCCCTCTTCTCCCAAAAAAGGAAAAAATTAGTAAAAATAGAGAGGACGATTGAATTTCAGTCCCCGTCGTATGCAAGCCTAATTCCTGGGTAATTCTAATCCCTCATTTCACTCAACCTTAAATCAACTAAGACCATAACGAGCTGAGTTTTGTGGCAAGTCTTGCAGACTTGTAATCATCCCGAAGCTGAATAAAGCTGCAATCACAATCAAGAGTAAAACTTTAGGTCATGCGAAAAATTTAATAACACAATCGAATGGGAAATAGAGAAAACAATATCTAAGCTGATATTTTCTGACAATTAACGAATAATTGAATATCACATTCTCTGTGTTTGCTTGGTGCTATCGGATAATCACAAAGGGAGAATGAGGGTGTTTGAGAGGAGTGTATGGAGTACCTTTGAGCATCTTTACGGATACTCGGAGTGCCCTCAAACAAAGTAGAAAGACTCTCAGGAGCAACAATGAAGACATTCGCCAAGCTGGAGATGCAGCAAAATGTCAGATGTGCCAAATTCTATTTAAAAGAAGATTTCGCAAAAGTAAGGCAACTCACATTCCCAAGACTTCAAATTTCTCATCTACCGAAGGAGCATTGAAGCTGCGTACAAACTCCCCATACTCTGTTATGTCACGTTTCAGCCGTAGCCCTCCACTGTACACAATAAACAGACACTTTGAGCCTTGTGCAGATTGAAGAGTATCATGCAGCCCGGAAAAGAATTTCATAACAAAGAAAACACAAAAAGCATCACCAAGTATAAGGAAGAAACCATAGAGCATCTTGACTAGATTATTAGGATTAAGAGATTTCAACATGGATGTGAAATTATCTCAACAAGTACAACACCACCCAATGTGGGTCCTGCTTTAAAAGGCGTCGCTAGATTCAAATGTAGGCTTTCTTAACTCAGCAAGTAGAGAGACCGATCACAACAGACCCACAATATTGGCTTTTAGGAGGGGGGAACCGGTCCAAAGTTTAGCCCTTGGCCTTGGTGTATTTCACACTATAGTACACTAGACATTAGTTGCATGGAAATTTTTACTATTCATCAAACAAGGTGGGAAAAAACAAACAGAATAATTTGAAACCACAAAATCTTTAAACCTTGTGACTAGTGTTTAAAGCCATAGCCACTGTGGTAAGCATTGTTTTCTCAAGGAGGCAACTGTAAATGTCGAAATACTAATTGGTTTTAAATACCCTCAACTATCTCCTCCAAAGTTCAATTGAAAACAGCCCAGGCTACAACAGGTAAACTTCCTGGGTGTTTTTGTAGCATGAGGGATTGGCATAGGGTTTTCCAGAGCATATTCAGTCATACCAGCTGAAAGGAGCTTCGGTAGCAAGTTAAATTAACCATCTTTGAATTGAAAGGAATATAGCACAAATAAAGCCATAAAAGCCGTTATATGCCTTCTAAGAAATTACCTGGGATTAAAAGTGAACTTCTGCCAGTGATTAAGGAGCAATTTGTGCAAACGGTTCCCCTAGAAATCAAAAACATGTTATGCAAAGAAAAGAAAACTACAAAATACAGCACATGCTTCAACCAGAAACAATCTGAACTGTTGTAAAAAGACTAATATGCATTGAGAATGACTACGTTTCCCAGTTTTGCAAAGGGGTAAAGAATGAGAACAAAGAAGCAACTCTTGTCACAAAGTTTCCATTTTTTTGCTAGACCAACTATACTAGGCACCATCCAAAGAAGAGTCGATGAAGTTGCAACAATCAATAAGAGAAGAGAACAACCTCATTGGCCACAACAATCAACTTCTTGAAGAATACCTAAAATCATTCGGATCCCCTCCCAAGCACCAAGGAATATCCCAAAAGGACAAAAAAGTTGATAGCTCTATAGACAAAACATCTTGCAAATCATCATGATTTGGACAATAACCCCCCCCCCCCCCCCCAAATCAGACCCTGCAAAACCTTGTCCTCCAAAGAATTCAGCTTACAACAAACAGCAAGCACGGCAATATGATAATCAACAAGCTCCAAGATTTAAGGATCCCAAATGACAATAGTGCCTCCTGCAACAGCAAGAACAACCACCCAAGAGAATAATGACCTCATGTGCTAAGAAAACAAGATGAGAAACAACCTCCATCTTAGATTCTTGGAAGATAGCAACTTTATAAGAAACCCTACTTAATTATTGCTTTCATTCTGTCTATTTTGAGGTTGTTTAATTATACCATTAGTGGCTAATTGTAACTGCTTGGGTTATGATTAGCCTCTTGTGGCTAATAAAACTTGGGTAAATTTTTTGGGTTAGGTTGGTAAAATTATAGGCAAGTCTAGGAAAATTAACGAAATGAATGGGTAAATTTTGGTTGTGTCAAAATTGGTAAGAATGGCTAAATAACCCACAAAAAACTCACCTGCCTTCTATTTAAGTTTCTCACCTACGCCTGGATGTTCAATGGAATGCCAGATAAATGCTTAGGGCAAGTGATTACATCTAGATATATGTCCCTTGTTTGCGGGTTTAGGTTGGGATAGATGATACTTGGGCATGAGAATAACTCTAATGTTGGCCCGGACTTAAGTTGCTATTTTTGTGGTCCAGTCCGGCTAACCCTATGAGAGTAGGTGGTTTGCCCAATTAGACAAGCTCTTAACCCATGAAATTAGGCTTTGATGATTTCATTTCTACCTTACTTAGGGTTGGGTAGGTTGTGGGTTGGGACTATCCTAGGCTAGTTAGTTCATTAGGTGGTGAATCACTTTCCCAGGCCTCCCTTTTCATTGCTTTTTCTTTGCTAGTTTAGATTAGACTTTCTTTTCCTCACCTTTTCTAATTGGCCTAGCTTGAAAGTCTAAGCAAACATCAACACTTGAATCTCAAACTCTCAAAGGATAACACACTTGTACTTTCACTTAAAGTACTATCTAAAAGATTAAATTAACACAGTGGTGAGTCAAAATTCATCATACCAATTCTGTGAGAAACGCCTGCTTGTTGAGGCCTTCTAGTGCAGTGAAGGCAGACTCAAGCACACGGGAAAGGTAGGTGACAACCCTGCAATAGTAAAATTACAAAAATGAACCTCAAAAGAAATGTATTCTAACAGAAAAACAACATCTCTAGTAAATTACGTCAAACTTCCTATTAAAAAAAAGGTAAATTACATCAAACTTTAAATCATCACATAAACATCCCTTCATAAAGAAGTCATGGAGTCAAAGTAAACTCTGCTGGTCATCCTCAGTACCTACATAAAAGCAATCTGTATCCATTTCTATGTGCTACATTAGTTCTGAATTTCAGCTTAACTTCACTCCTATCTCCAACCAATAACAGGAGAAGAAGCCAGGATATTAGTAAGCAGCAATACCTAGTGCATGCACTTGTAGGTCTGTGATCAGCGATAATCCCATCATCTGGTGAGCGAAAATCAGTTGCCTTCTGTTCAGAAGACAACAATCTTTCAGCCTGCAATACGAACAGCCATAAAGGTCATACACAATGAGGGAAGATAAAGGAAGACCAGCGAAAATCAAGTACTAATAAACTGATTCTTTTTGGGCCCAAAATGGCAGACCAGAACATTGGAAGAGACAAAACCACATATTTCAATCCAACATGTTTCTATCAAAAACGGTGCCCAAATTATGATAACAGACGGGTTCCAAGGCATACCTCAGCCATCACAGTGTCAATGCATTGCTGAAGTCCTTTATGAGCTGCTGCTTCTGCCTTAGACATTGCTGTAGCCATTTCCTCACATGATGCAGCATGTGCTCCATCAACAGGTAACAAAAGCCGAGATATGGAATTGGCAAAATACTGCAAAGCAAAGTTTTCTTTGAGTAGTGCTTCTTCCACAAGAAAATTGAGTACGCTTGAGTAGGTAAAGAAACGTCAGCCTTTTACATACTTGTTGGACTAAAGCCACACTGCTGGCACAACGTTGGACAGCAACCATGAATGATTTAAAACTGCTTTCACCAGCAGCTGCTGCTGCCTCTGCCTACACACACACAAGCAATTGATATCAGTTGATCCAAGACGGGCGGTATGAATTTCTAAGCCAATTTATGAAGCAATTACCGCTGAAGCAGCGGCAGCTGCCACTCTTCTACTAATATTTGATCCCAATAGAAATCTTTCTCGCTGGGCAGCAGCATCAGTCAGGCCTTCCCTAGCACGCTCTAGTGCTACAGTTGTGTACCGACTGACCTGAGTATATTCAGTTAAAGATGAAACAAAAAACCTAATCTCAGTAATAAATGGAGGACTAAAAAGAATAAGTAATGAAAACCACTTACTTGGTCCAGGAGACAAGTGAAAACAGTCTTGACATTGGAAGCAAGAATAGCAGGCTGTATGATATGTCAAAAGCTAGTTATTTATCAATTGTGAGACTTTAATATACTCTGACCACTACTAACAACAATTCATATGCTCATAGTAATCATTACAGGAACATAAAAGAAAATAGGAAAATTGGATTCTAATAATCCCTACTTTCAGCTTTTGTATGCCAATAATCCCTACTTTGTTTTTGTATTCTCGTGGTCCAAAAAAATAAAAATTGTATAATTGGTATACAAAAAAAAAGGAAAATAGGGCTATTTAGCACGCACCCCCCCCCCCCCAAAAAAAAAAAAGAAATAAAAAAAAAGAAACTAAAGAGGGGACAATGGTAAAATTAGAAAAGGCAAGCAAAAGAAGTAGAAGTAACCTGAGCAGAGAAAACATTGCATCTGGCTATTGCTTCTTCATTCCAGCGCACAAACTCACTCACCACAGTCACTGATATCTGCTGGACAGAACCCATAGATGCTCCTTTTGACCGCCCAATAGAACCAGTTCCACTTAAATCAGAAAGGCTTTCCGCGCGCAATTCGTCCATCTGCAAAGTAGATTAGACATCAAGCAAAATATGCTTTTCAAACACAACGGTATTGGAATTGGTATTTCTGAGGCATTAAGAAAATGAGATAGCACAAGGTCTGACCTTTGCTTGGTATAGCTGTGTGAGTGAGGCTTGTTCATAATCAGGATACTCTTCTTTATGAGTCGAAAATAAAGATTCTGTCAGACCTGAAACATGCACCAAAAAACGTCAGTGTTTCTCAAAGAGTTCATGGAATCCATACAATTAATTTCTATCTTTCAACAAAGTAACAAGGATGATGAACATTACAGGTCTTTCAGGATAATATAGACATTATGAAAACCTAACGGCATGGATTTTGACCTATGAGCATCAGCAGGAGAATAATTTACTAGGGTTTTAAAGATAACCTAGCATTATGTTATGTTTAGCACTTTTGCAGAATTGGACTTTGCTACTCATGCATGCATTTGCCCAAAAGAAGACTAGACTTGGTCACTATACCAATCACTCAAAAGCAAGACTTCTCTATGAGGCTAAAGCCAATTTTCAGAACTCCAAAGAAAAAATAAGAAAAAAATTAGAAAGGAATAAAACCGAAGAGGAATTTGCAGAAAGATTTACGAGTTTACAATCTGCAAGTTCACATTTCCAACTTTGCATCTCATCACAGTACTACTTGTTACCACATAGCATCACAAGAACAAGAATAGTACAACATAGCACAGAAATAATGCAGCATTCTGGCAGTTCTATAGACATGAACGAATAATGATGGCTGGTATTTTGAGAAACAACAATGCTTTATGGAGAAGGCCATTGCCAGGAGTTGTTAGCACTGTAATCCATAATATGGGAAAACAATAAAGGTGATTACCCTCGACGTCCAAGTCACCACACCCCACTGCCCGAAGGTCTCTTGCAAGTTCTTGCGTTTTCTCATACACCACAGCTAACATTCTGAGGTACTGCATCAAAATTCAACCATTATAAAGACCCCTTCTCAATGCAATATATTGCAGAAGTGTAGAAAGGAATGAAAACTCACTGCTACGAGTCCACCGTCTTCAAGTGGAGGTGGATTGACAAGAGATGGTCTAGGCAGCAGCTTGTCCAACAGGGATGTAACTCTTTGTTCTAAAACTCTCTAGCATGATAGACAAGGATTCAGCAAATATGGGCCAACTATAGCATTCTACATATGAAATTATTGAGCAACAAGAACGTATCACAGTAGGTAGAGAAAAAAGACAGAGGGATGGCAAGAATTACTCAAGTAATTTACCTGAACAAGGATTGACATCACCTCATTTGGTGAAGGGAATACAGCCATAATTGTGGATGATTCTTTTCTAACAGTATCTGTTAAAACATTAAGGGAAAAGGGATCAGAAAGAGAACAAATACTCCGGTTATCCAGAGAATATCAGGCTTCACAGCTACATTGAAAGTTCCATTATCCTTTTTCTCTGTATGATTAAAACCCAAAAGAATCACAATTGAACACTCGAACCTGCTATCTCCTTGTACAATGTGGAAAGTCCACGAGCTACATCATTGGGACTAGGTGGCAAGCCCTCTTCACCAAAAACCAACCTATTGTCTGCATTCATAATCTCCACGTCGATAAACATAGGACGTGTTGCCACATAATGCTGCATGGCGCTGCTTCCCCTGTTAAACTGCTCAGCAAAAGACATACAAGCACCATCAGAAAGTTGATTAGAATGTTCCGCAACTTAGTGTCATCACTTGGATCATATGCCAAAGAGATCAGCCAACAAACCAAGAAACATCTTCAAATAAATGTAGGAGAAATCGACCTTAGGTCCTCAGTGGTTTTGTTTTTGCTTAATTAAATAATCTAGCACTCGTGATGATAAATGCTATACTTTTGAACATGTGCAAATGAAGTTTTGGCAGTGTCTTAATAACTGGCATTGAATACCCACTGATGCAGGATAGTCATCCTGAGTTCAGAAAGTTTGGCTTCTTTACACCACACCTCGCATCTAGCCATCTAGCATTAGCTTCCAGTTGATCTTCATGCAACTTCCAGGTTAAAGAAAGCTTACTTTATTCTTTTGAAGGGTGGAAGCTGAGTTTGTATGGTACTCTAACAGTTTTCTCGCTTTTCAAAATCTAGACCTTTTCTACCACAAGGAACTTTGCAGTCATTTGTTGGGCCATTTTTGGGTTAAGATTATGAATCTTTCCTTCGTTTACACAAGACAGTAAAAGGATAGTAGGATCAAGAAGCTGATCAGAAATTTTCTTGGGCCACGGTAGCAGGGTAGGAAAGAGCATTTAGACTTTCAGCTTATGTTGTTGAAGAGAAATATTTTAAGTGAGATTGTTTCCCAGTGGTACAGAAACATCTCAAAGGTTTGAAGTTCGGCAAACTAAATGTTGTCATGTTTTAGAGGTTAATCAATTTCCGTTGGAAAGGCTGCATGGTAACTGTGGAATGGACAATAGCTGCAATATCACCTCAACAATAAATGTGTAACTTTTCTGATCTGGAACAACATATATGTTATCAATTTATCAACTTTCCAGAAAGTTATAGGATATATTTTGTTATCGAAATGTATTGTTTCTAATCTTGTCAATGTTGTTGCTAATAGTAGCATAACAAAGAAAATCTTTCCGAGGATCAGTTTGATGTACCTTCCAAACATAATTCATGCCATGAGAATCAACAATAACAGTACACATGATGTTATTTATGGGAATCACAAGTACATTCCCCTCACTACAATCGAGACTGGAACAGTATTTTAGTGGACCGAGATAGTTCAGTGGAAAAATGTTTGTTTTCTCTTGTACTCAGCTTTTTTTTTTTTATAGGGGAGCAATTAGCAAGTATGGGCTTTACAAACTGGATAGATATCTAGATTAGAGTGACAGTGTGAGTGTGCAACACTTTGTGTGAAACAAGTTTTCCAAACTCGATTGGAAATGGGAGAGCCCTTTTTTTATGAGGTAAGCAGTCCAGCTCAATGGGCCCTTATCGCTAGACTTGGCAAACTAAACAGAGACTCAAAACCCGAACCAAACCTGAACCCAAATGGATGATCCGATCTTGATCTGAACCCAAAACCGATCCGAACCGAAACCCGAAGTGACCCGATTAAGGCCCACACCCAAATCAAACTAGAACCCAATTGGAAGAATCTCACCCGGACCAATCCGAATACAACTCACTCGAAGTCAACCCGTAACCAACCTCATACCCGAACCGAAATAGATTGAACCAATGCCAACCCGAACCAAGGGTTTCAATGTCTAAATCTAGGCCCAACTACCACTCACAAGTCACAACACTCCCACAACATGTAAGAAGGGAATGCTCCCCCCAAGGATCGAATCCGAGGAGGGAAGGATAGAAGGTGGAGTCCTTGCCACCAAGGCAAGGGCTCATCAATGGGAGAGACCATTTTCCAACAAAGCTCCTAGCCATTCTTCAATGCATTATGATGCTCCCTTTACAGTTTCTTGCATTCGCGATGGGCAATCCATTTTTAGGCATTTTCACTTTTTTGCATAAGCATGATTAGAATGTTGAGAACTTCTAAGCTACCACTTCAAGCGGCTTGCCTTTGGGATCAAATGCTTAGGTTAACAGATCTGTCCCCTTATGTGACGGATGCTAAGTGCTAACTAAGGGGTTTAGCCAAAGTTGAACAGGGAAATTTTATAATCAACTTTTATTTTTTTGAAACCAAAATCAATACTCCAAAATCCCCCTCATGCGAGGTATGGCAGGGTCGAATGTAAAGGTCTTACCCCTAAATTTTGCATTTTAGAGAGCAACCTCCCATGAGAAACTCGTTTAAGCGTGGTCTGGGGGATTCAAATGTAGGTAGTCTTACCCCTATAAACAGAAGAAATTTTGCAATTTAGACAAACTGGTTCCAATTGACAATCTGCTTTTATTTTTGAAAAGAAAAATTCCCTGCACTTTCATGCTACTCTTTCTTCCCACATGTAGTAATCCTAACGTGAAAACCAATAACAAGTTTATGCCATAATGAAGAATTGCATTTGCATTTAGGCAAGACCAAAGAAAAGTTCATATAATAGCAACTTTTGACAAAATGGCCATGAAACAGAAACAATTCTCAAAGAAAGACAAGACTGCTAACACAAATATGGAATAAGCTTTGGAATTACCTGGGACAATATTTTGGCACATTCAGCCATGGTTGAAAGTTCTCTCCTTTGAGATGCAGCATCAAATTTTTGTAATAATCTATTCTCCAATTCTAAAAGAGGTGAAAAACAGTAAGAATAACAAATTAAAATGAAAACAAGGATTTGAGAACAAAACTTACATCCTAATATTCTTATGTAATATTTTCAAACATATTCGTTCGAAATTGAAGGTCAAAGTGACGCATTGGAGATCGTGAAAAGTAAATAATGACAAATATGAGCAAGGGGAGTACTAGTTATTTGAATTATCATTGACGCATTTTCTATCGTCAGTGACCAGATTTCAGGATATTTTGATGCACTAGGCGTGTAATTGGTAGAGAACTAACTCACCATTACAATACTCCTGGAGATTACCAACAGCAACTTCCAATCCTCTGCTAGCAGTAGCATTGCCACTACCTGGTTGTGCTCCTATCCCTTGTCTCCCTACGTCTTCCTCAGCAAATGACCCTATGATAAACAGCAACAAATGTAATAAACAAACTTGTAGATCTGAATGAGAATTCAGGAATATGGACTAACAGTCATCAACAAATAATCCTTTCAGTTCCATCTATTGACAATGATATTCATATAAACCAGTTCAGGGGATAGATAAGTGGAACATCTTACGTAGTTTCTGGGCAATTGAAGCTGCCTCAGCAACTCGGCTGTCATCAGAAAACAAAGCTGAGAGTTCCATGAGGTCTCCAGGAGTGCTGTTAAACTCCATCAAATACTGTTAATTTTAGAGCCACAAAAGGGCGGAGTCAGACCCATCCGTAGAGACAACCGAATTCCTTCTTAAATAGCAGCGATTAATAATACCTTTACAAGGTCTATTGTTTGAGTAGCTGTTTCACGCTGAGCATCTGCACTCTGGTCAAGAAGGTGACACCTTAATTAGAAGACCCTATACTGTGAGTTTTCTCATCAAAGTAGGGTGTTAGGAAGGTTAGATGAGGTCAGCCTTCGTCTATTGGTAGATCGTGCCATGAAACTTCAATATGCACATGAAGGTCAGGATATTATACAGATATTTGAGGAAACAATAATAATAAACTGAAAACCCAACATGCACTATGGCATAGGATTTTTAGGACACTCGAACAATCTCAAACATAAATTATCAGAAGTACCATATGAAACAACAACCAATCCAATGTGAATCCTGCTAAAGTGAGATCTGAGTAGTTCTACGTATGCACAACCTCACCCCTATAAGCAGAGTCTATGTCCAGATGGTCCATCAAAAAGCTTTTCAGTTTTATGCATGAAGAATATAGATTGGTAAATAAAGTACACATTAAAAAAAAAGAGAGATAGCAACGGATCTAGGAAACAGCAGCAGACATACAGAAACCCAACTAATTGAGCCATACAACATACTGCTACAAGGAGAAGAAAAAAAAAATAAGTAAAAGAGTAATCAACACTAGGCAATAACCTGCAAATGATCTCCAATTTTAGCTGCAGTCTGTCCAACACTTGAAATACGTGAATCCAACCTTGCAAAGCTATCAAATAATCCATCTACACCTCTTTCCAGCTGTAAGACATTAGACATAAATCCCATATAATGCATATAAGTACATTCTCCCTCGAAGCCCCTATTTATGAAGTTTCTTGAGGCATGACTAAATTATGCATGAAGCTTGAGATTGACACTCTCTGTAAACATTTTCTAATGTGCCAAACGAATGTAAGATTCTATATTGCCTTTCAAATCCGAACTTGTTAAGGCGCGATCAAAATACAATTAACAAGCATGAAGGGATGAAAGAAGCATTCTTTTTTCCTCCAGCTCTTTCCCTGCTCCCAACTGTAACGTACAACAAAAAGAATATATTGACAGAGACTTGGAGACTGCCACCTAGTGGGACTGTGAAGTTTCACATGGATATGCATATAGCCATATAAACCAAGATGGTAGTGTTAGTTTGGGTGTGGTAGCGAAAGATGATGTGCAGCTGCTAGCTGTGAAATGGGTAAGAGTTACATGGTCAATTAATGTGGCTGAAGCAAAGGCAGATTTTTTATGAAGTCCAACTTGCCAATAGATTTAACAACCAAAAGATCATACTTGAGTAAGATTGTGTCACAACCATTTAAAGAGTGATTAAGTCCTCTTCTTAAGCTAGCAAATTTGATTTAGTTCTTGATGATATGTCTTTCTTTGGTAGCATTTTTGTATCTTGTGTTTGGTCCCATGTGAGGACAGAGGGGAATACTCCATCCCATAACCCAGCTTGGTCTTTTCTACAAATTTGGAGGAACTTTGAGTAGAGTTGTGTCATCAACCAATCTCTGAGCTATATTTATTCATGGACTCTAGTTGCAACTCAAATTTATTGACCCACTTGTCTTCAAGAAAAGAAACAACAAAACTAACAATTTTGGTAACACGATCTAATCAAGTTAACTAATATTGCGGTAATTTTCAACCTTCAATTTGACAACTAACCTCAGCAAGTGTTTTCCGATGCCTAGCATCTTGTTGAGAGGCCTCCTTTTTGAGGCCGCTGAGCCTTGTGTCAACCTTCATATTGAATAACCTCGTCAAGATAAATGAGACAACTCTGGAGATATAACCAAAAAAAACTGGTGAACAGAATACCTGTTCACGAAGATCAATCAACTCCTTGCAAGAATCCTTAAACAATGCCAACAAAGCATCCACTTCCGGAAACAAAGGCGTAACCAGCCCTTGTGCTGTCCTACTTGCATCAGACGAGATCCGTATAATCCCATTCGGCATAAATTCATTGCCACCATCAGGTCCGTCCCCATTGTCATCTTGATAAGATGGGAGCAATTCATTCACCAAACTCCCAAATAATGCATCAAATGAAAATTTTCCCTGCAGAATGCAATACATCTCAAACTCAAAATGTAATCTTTCTTGTTCTACATCCACTACCAAAACTCATACAAAATCATGGGATCCCTAAAATGTTTACAGCTATTCAGTATCCGAGGCAAATACAAGTAAAATGCTGAGATTCACCTTGAAGTTTTCTATGTCCAAAATGAGAGCTGGCCCGTTGCCATTGCCCACTTTTTTATTCTCTTGCATCACTTTTTCTGCATAAGAAAAGATGAATCACTCAGAAATTCGCCTACATAAAGACCTAAATTTGAAGAAGATCGTCCAAATTTTATACAGTAGATGGCAAATTCAAGGGACCCAACAAAAGTAGAAGATACCCAATTCATGTTTCTATGGGTTTTGGATGGAATCAATGCGGCAAACTCATAATGCAGCAATCATAATTCATACAGAATGATTATCAGCAGGCAAAATGAAGCAGAAAACTCAATGATTGTAATAAAAAATCAAAATCAGAATGCAATAAAGTTAGAATGCAAGAGCGATGTTGAGAACGGAAATTATACCTCTCCGTAAGTCTGCCGGGAATTTGTTTTGGTGGAGATTCATACAACAAGAGGACAAGTGGGGAGAGCCGAAAGAGAAAAACAAACGTAAGAAAATTCAATTCAAGTGATCTTAAGTGACGACTTTGCCCCTGACATGCCGAGTTGAATGGAATGATGACAATTATGCGGGCCTCTGAAGCAACTGTCTAGTGCATTTCTGTTTCCTTTCCTTTTCTCTCTTTTTAAAAGGATGTTTTTTTTTCCCAATAGGTAGTGATCTATCGTTCCCATTTTATTTATCATTTATTTATTAAATTAAATATTTTACCATCTTTAATATATTTTAACGGATAATTTTATATGGCAATTTATTGAAAAATTATAACATTATGCGCATATGATAGTATTTTATGTTATGAATCTAATGATAGAAGTTTTGTGTGGTAGAACATTGTATAGGTTGAGAAAACAATGATCAAATTTTTAAAGTTTAGTTAATGTGTAAATCTAGACAACAAATAAAATGGGATAGAAGGATTTCATAAAATGCAAATAGTTAGGGTGGATCATCATCTAGCTAATAGCAAATTCATAGAGCCATTTTAATAAGACTTCTAGCAACTTTTAGAATACAAACATGAATATGGGTGCAAATTATTATTATTATATTATAAATTGCAGAACGACATTTGTTGTACATCCTTCCCGCCCCATCATTTCAATCGCTTTAACTAGACGATATCAACCATGGATGTTGTAACTGCCAAATTAGAACCGTTCAAGATTTGTTCACTTCCTATGTAACACTCATTCCTATCCAAATTCATAGAGCCATTCTAATGAGACTTCTAGAAACTTTTAGAATACAAACATAGGTAAGGATGCCAATAAGTACAAAATGACTATGGGGTACATATTATTTTCTAAAAGTTATTATGAAGGCTTTGTAATTTGAAAACTAATTGAGGGGCCCCTTAATTATGAAGGAACCAAAAGTTTTTATCCAATTTATAGGACTTCTCTTACCACGGGAAGTAATTGATTAGAATGTCCGTCATAAAGTCGAGCATAAATAAGCCAATTTTTTTAATAGTACAAATTGTTGGGTTCCTATTATTATTATTGAAAATTAACTATTAGGCAGTGGCGAATATGTAGGTTGGGTAGGGGAGTTCCACGGACACTCTTAACCAAAGAAAAAAATTTGTGATTTTCTAATATTATTTGGAAGAAATTTTTTTAATTGAAGCAAATGGACACTATAAAACAAAATTCAAAAAAACATAAAGGAGTGTCTAATTTAGCAGCAACCCAAAAACCCTAAATATTGCTCCCTCTGTCCCAAATAAATTGTCCACGTTGATTAATTAGGTCAAAAATTTTAAATTTGATCCTTAATTTAACAAATTATATGTTGAGTTATTACAAGACTATCACTATTAGATTTATGGTGAAAAATATTTTTACATGAATACAATATTATTATATTAGTCTTGTTAAGATAAAACCTGAAAAATTGACGATCAAAGTGTTGCATCGAAAGATCGTGAAAAAATAAACTGGACAAATTAATTGGGATGGAGGGAGTACCAAATTATTTTTTTATAAACAAAAAGTATAAGTCAATAAATTGGGTAATTGGGTATCAATATAAGCTTAAGATATAAATATCTAGTTAATGTGAAATTTCAATTTATTTGGTACACATATTTTTATATTTTTATATGATGATGTGAAATTTTGTTAAGCTTGTGGATATGTCATTTAATATTTATTTATATTTATATTATTATTTATATAAATTTTATTTTTTAAAAGCGCTTACGTAATAACAATTATATTGGACACTCCTAAATTAATGGTCTGGATCCATTACTGCTATTAGGTACATTTGTTGACAGTGTGGAACTTCAAAGAAACTATAAATTCAAAATAGGTTTCTCTGTATGAGACGTTTTGGCAAGAGTTTGGGTGGTTCTAAAATGTGAGTCTTCTTAAACTTCCTCTCTCTTCCTTCATTCCTTTACCCATGCCCCCCTTTTTTTTATGCGGCTGTCAGGCTGCGGTGTCACACCGCACCGACCGTAGCTTTTCATATTCCATATTCCATCATAGTCCACCACGATTCACCACAATCTACCACAACCCATTACAATCTACTTTTTCTAATTTAATTTATCTTTTATTAAAAGATAAACATTTAATATTCTACCACAACCCACGATAACTTTCCCCAACCCACCACAATCCACTATAACTTTTCCCAACTCACCACAACTTACCGCAATTCCTCTACGCCACACCGCACCGCAGCTAGCCGTATAAAAGAACGGGGCCCAACAAGCAAATCAAGTAAAGGATGTGGAGGAGAACAGAAAAAGGATTTTAAAGAAAGAAACTACAAACAAAGAGGGGATGAGATGAATGAAGAGCAAGCAAATCAAGAGTTATCAAGCTTTTTAAGGAGAATGAGAAAAAGAACAAGAAGGAAGACACATTAGTTAATTCATTTTAGGAGGAGGAACTGCAGAATTCGACCTATTACTTCACCGGGTGACCAAAGAATAGTCTCTGGCAGAAAAAGGAAAAAACCCGTTTGCCTAATGCATGCATTTTCCGCCGTTTGCCTAATGCATGCATTTTCAGCGGAAAATAAAAATAACGCCCACCGTGGGGCTCGAACCCACGACCACAAGGTTAAGAGCCTTGCGCTCTACCGACTGAGCTAGACGGGCTTGGTTGACTAACTTTTCGTGTTAACTTATTTATACATTAAACAAGGTTTATTATTTGTAACTGTTTTAATTCAACAACCAAGATCTTATGTTCAATTCAATTATGATCTACCAAAATTATAATAACCAAGCTGCTAATTTTAATAATACATTAATTCGTATATTATATTTATAATTTAAGAAAGATATTTCATCTCTTATTTTCTTTCCTAAAAAATAATAATACTAATAATGACGAAGTCAAGTTATTTTTATGTGTCAATTGTACATATAGAATATAATACCTTTTTTTCAAATTAATTATCATAGTTCTTGCTAATTTTAGATGTCATGAATTTATATTTATAATCCTTCTTAAAAAATTCACGTTACCGAATAATTTTTTTAGAAAAGATTTTGTTCAATAAATAATACCTTTAATTTTCTTAGAGAAAATAAAATACCTTAGTTAGTTGATTGCAAACCCTTACTAAAAGAACAAAATAACAGTAACCAAAACATCCCATACAACATAATCCAACTACGTACTTTTACATGTACAATATACTTAATTTTTAATTCAATCACTCATATCATTTTCATTTTATTGTTCATCGATTAACAAATAATACACGCAACAATATAAGCAATCAGCAACACAATTAACGACCAAAAATTAACAAAATATACCGCATAATATAAAAGGAATATAAAATTTATACACATATAGAGAGAAATATCAGAAAGGCAGGAGAAGAGAAGCAGCAAGAGAAGCCACAAAACTGAGAGCAGAGAGTGATGAATACGTAGCAGCAGCAGCATTCTTAGGAGGGTGTGACTCAGCAGAGGGAGCGGCCCCGGTCCCGCCTTCACCGGTGGAGGTGGTGGGCGAAGGTGGCGAGGCGGTGGGACCCGCGGTTGAGGACGGCGGCGGAGATGGCGGAGATGATGATGACGACGGCGGGGACTTTTTGGTGCGGTCGGCCAAGACAACCACCACGAGCTTCTCGCTCTTAAGGCAGTTGTCTTTGTTGCCACTGATGAAGTAGTATGGCCCTGACTGGTTCAACTTCACTTCACTGTGTCCATCTGTGTATTTGGTTAGGGCTGAGTTTGTGTTGCAGCTCTCGTAGTCTTCTTTGGTTACTCTTAGCACTGAGTCCTTTGCTGGGTGGTAAACGAACACTACATACAATTCCATGCAACAGAAAACACACCACAAATTAATGCACATCCTAATTAGCATACTACCTCCGTTTTTATTTATCTGTCGTGTAGGAAATTGTGTTAAAAATTTTGACAGTTAATATCTTAATATTCATCATGCAAAATTAATGTCATTAATTAGATTCATAATGAAAAATACTATTAAAAAAGTATAATATTATATTTTTTTATAAAAAAATTATTAGAAATTATTGATTAAAAATTAACACTGAAAACTGTAAATAACGGATAAAAAAGAACATAATTAAGGAGTAATATACTTGTTCATCAAAAATAGAATATACATATTAAATTGGACCAAAAGGTAAGAAAAATGCTAATGTATTATCTATGCATGATGACGTATGGTAATTAAAGTTCTCAACTGTTAACGTACAAAAAAATTGTTAGTGCCCCAATATTTTGGGGAAACTATTTTTCGGCATCTTAATTTTTCAAAACTCGTTTTGAAGTACCCTTAATTGTTGGGTTAGTAATTATTTGGCGCTTTTTCGGCCATTAATTTTGTAAAGTGACCGAAATACCCTTATTCTTCTTCTCCTTCAAGGGTATTTCTTCAAGAATGGAAGAACAAAGGTATTTCGATCACTTAATAAAATTGATGACCGGAAAAGCACCTAATAATAATAATTACTAACCCAAAAATTAAAGGTACCGATATTTTGAGTTTTGAAATTAAAGTTGGTTAAAAAAATACCGAAAAATAGTTTCCATAAATATTGGGGTACCTCCGAGCAATTTTTTGGTTAACGTATGTGGGATTTGTACATTGACTTCAACAATTGAGCGCCGACAAATTAAGTGAAATTCTATTTGATAGGTTTAAATTTTTGTCTATTTTCGTTGTTAACCATTTTACAAATTATAGTCAAAGTAGTAGGTTTATTTAAAAAATTATTCAAAGTGATCATAGATTTATTTTGAACACTTTAAATATTATTCCAAGTTGTCCATCACCGTGGAAATTATTCCAAATTAATTAAGTGTGAGATTAAGAAGGTGAGATAGAGTGATCAGATTGAGAGATAATCAGAGTTTTGTGAGCAGAAATTAACTAATAGTATAAAAAGAAGCTCACTTTATGAAAACCTACCAACAAAAAATAATAAAAATTTATGCTATTTCCCAATTTTGTAACTAATTAAAAAAAAAGGATGAAAAGGAAGAACTTACAAAGTGAGTCACCAATTTGAAAGCGCATTTTCTCAGCCCACTGATTAAATTCAGGAGAGTTATTAGGAGGAAGAGTCCAACCCTTTGTGCCACCCACAACAAACGTGGTTGCATCACTTCTTTGCATCAACACCACCAAACACACCACCCAAACAACATCTCGAACTGAAATGACACATCTACCCTCTGCCATCCTACTCAACCAGCAAAAACAATTTATTTTTTGTTTAATTCAGATGAAGAAGGAACTGCAAGCTAAGGTGAGTAAACGTGGGGTGTGTTTGAGGGGTTTAAGTAGAGGGCCAAACAATATATAGAGAATGAAACTTTACAAGCTGTGGCAGAGAAGCTTTTGATTTGATCTCTTTTTTTATGTTTGCTTTGGTTTGGTCTTTTGGGGGTTACTTAGCACCTAGAGCAAAGCATAATAAGGGCATGCCACTTTTGCATTAACAATTTTAGGGAGTGTGTTTTTATGATGGCTTTGCATGGAGGGTTAGGGTTATATGCCTTGCTTTGGCTACTCTCAAGAATATTCATCCCTTGTTGTTTGGGTCAACATCAGATTGGTGGCATCACTGCCATCACACACACTACTTCTGGGATTTGCATGCCACAAAGCATCTATGCATTTGTTAGAATATAAAATTATTATTGGCCTTCAATTATAAGTTTAATTAAAATTTTGGTTGAGATGATTTTACATGATATCAGAGTCAGATCTAAGTAAGAGGGCTCAGGTTCGAATCTCAACACCCCCTATATTCATTTGTGTAAGGTGAAAGAGCTTTTACAACATTCACGCTACTATTTGCATGAGGGGGCGTATTGAGTATAAAACTATTATTAAACCTTCAACCATAAGCTTAAACTTTTTGGTTGATATGGTTCCACAGTATTGCCACTTGTTATTCTTTCATATATGATAAGTGTAGGAGATTATGAAATACACTGCTATTTGGTTGAGGTTCTTTTCCAGTGATTGAACATAAATATGTACGTGCTCTTTGTCATCTTTAACTCTCTTGTTTGTATGTTTCCTCATCAATTGTTGACAATTAGTAAATCTACAAGTTGAAAGATTACAGGAAATAAAAAGAAAAACTAGAATACTCTTATATATTGATGCTTTCTTTTGGAAATACTCTTTTTTTAAAAAAAAAACATATTGAGGATTTGGTTTTATTTGATGAAGATATATTGTCTTTAATGTTTTATATTATTTTGTTTATTATTTCGAAATATACCGTCCAAATCGATGATATATACACAAATAAAATAGGATTGTTTTCATAAGTATGGTTGGAATTTTGAGAGGAGCGTACGTATTAGAGTGAAATGAGCTAAAATTAGAAATAAAACTTGACATTTAGGAATAAAAGTGAAAAATGTTACAAGGAGTAGACTAGACTATGACGATGCTGGGAGGAGCTCTTATCACTTCACACTTCAAGGACATTTAGGAACTCCATACTAATGAAAACACCTTAATTCCACTTTTGTCTCCTGGTAGGATGTGTTGGAATTTTCGCCAACTATATCTCAATTATTTTAATAATGTATGTCTTTTAGCTTATTGCATTAGGCCTCCTACGTACGATGATCTTGTCATAAGTTGCCTCATTGCTTATATTTCTTCTTCATGCTTCTACTCCATTGTGCTTCTTGCCTCTACCATCTGACCTTGAACTCTCCACCAATTAAATTCACTAATGCTTTCAAATACTTGACTTTAGACTTGTTGAATTATTGTGTTTGGGATACTTTGTCCCAGTTTGGGGACATGGTAGATATTGACATTCTTCTCATGCTTCGAGTTTGCTTAATTGATCATCCATGAATTGTTAATTAGGTTAGAGTTTTAACCTTGTTTGGTGAAGATGTTCATGCTTTTCGGCCATTGATTATCTTTTGGTTGGCATCTTCGCTATGTTTATTAGAATGTATGGGAAGAGTAATTGATTGTTGCGCTTGACTTTGAATGTGGAGCTAGATGTGAAATTAACAGTTCAAAATGATTTTGGTAAGAGTAGAAAAAAATTCTTCCCGCAATAAAAGTAGAGGTGGAGGAGAATGAATTAACGTGTGCTCTGGTACCATGTTGAAATTTTGAAAGGAGCTTAGTAAATCAAGTGAAGTGGACCAAATTTAAAAACTAAACTAGACATTTAGGTATAGAAGTGGACAATATTACAAAGGGGAGATTAGATGTATGATGGTGATAGGAACTAGTTAATTCAACACCTCAATGATATACACCCAATTAATGACTATTTATATGTGTTGTAAGGAAAGGAGGCGATGGAAGAAATTATCTCCTTTAACATCCTCTCTAATTTATCATTTTTTACCTAAGTGACTTGTTTACACACACACGCACAGCCCAAAAGCTAACTTGAGTTATGTACTAATGGATTCTTTATCAATATGAGCTCATCCCGCTTTGTTTAAAAAAAGAGGTACCATCTAGCTCATAAAATTTACTAATACACCTAGGTATTAGTACTGCTGTTAGTCAGTCAATGGTCCCATGAGTTCAAACATTAATATATTAATCAGTAGAAATTGATCAAAGTCATAATATTAATTAACAAAGTAACGACAAGTAGGTTAAATTTTTCAGGGTTTTACAATAAATTATATTATTAAATGAAAGATATGATAAGTTGTTTAAATATAAATACACAAAATTTAAAAATACATGTGGGTCAACAGTCTAAGTAAGCCTATTCAAAATCGTGATAAATTTATTTAGACATTATAATCATAGTAATGTGTATATATTTTAAGTTTCGGACTAGAATTAAAACATATTTTTTTTAATGTTAATTACAACTGACAATGATTATGAAAATGTATTTTTTATTTGTGTTAATTATAATATCAGCAAGGCAACTCGATGGCAAAGTGCAATTTATTATACGTGTTCGTTAATTGGGGTTCTAGCAAAGTTGCTATTAAGTGGGGTTGGCTAGAATTTTTGTGGGTGTTAATGTTACAGTGCAATAGGTCTATGTCGTTGATCAATAGCGTGCTTATAAATTGGTGGTAGAGATAAATAGATTTGATAAGCAGTTTACTTAGATTTTTAAAGCAACGGTTAATTTTGATAAAGTCCCTATTTGGTAAATGACTTATCAAATAATTTATTGTAAAAGTTGGCTTATTTGAATTTCAAAAAAATACTTTTTCAGAAACAGTTAACTTTGCCAAATACACTTTTTCCACACAGTCAATCCAAAATGGCTAATACAAACAACCAATCCAAATAGCCAATAGTAAATGATCAATGCAAACAGCTAATAGCCAACAACCAACATATGTTTACCAAACTGAGCCAAAAACTAAAAGGGCATGACTTTGGATATCAAAAGAAAGGGAAAATGTGAAAAAGCAAATTCTCTATGCTTTGATTGCAAATTATATTGTCATCATAGGTAACATCATGGTTACCTAGGTCCACCACATATGTATTAAAATATGTCAATTTTATGGGATGAATTTTGATAAAAAAAAAGATAAAAATTTAAAACATTGATTAATTTTGCAACAATATTGATAAATTTACAATGAATTTTATAATAATTATTGATGAACGTTACTTCGAAAATGTTAACACTTTGGTGCACCTGGGTAGGTATTCCATGGTATAGTATATAACAAGTTGTACAGGAGGAGTATCACGGTATATAGCTGGGTAATAAATCAAGTGTTATTTCTTTGTTTGAGGCCCATGGGCTGAGGTTTTGTTTTAGCTAATTAGCAGTGCTGAGCTGTCCTAATTGGTGTACCTATCTTCCTTATTTCTAGGGGGGAGATTGTTTGTTGGGAGGTTATGAATACAGACAAAAATCATTCCTCTCTCTAAATTCTATTTCTCTCTCTATATTCTATTTTCTTTGGATATCAATGGAACAGTGATCTCGAGGGCAATCTTGAGCTCTCCTGGCCCTGTATCAATTGGTATCAGAGCACCTCATTCCTGGAATATCCAATGGCATCCATTACCAGAAACTCTTCTAACCCGCAAAATCAGGAACCTCCTTCCATGGAGGAGATTTTGAGGTCAATTCACGAGCAGCAACTGTCCATGTCACAGAATATGATGGAACAACAACAGCAAATGGCTGATCATAGTAAGAAGTTTGAGGAGCAGCAACAAATGTTCTCGAAGATGATGCAACAAATTAAGGCCCTGGAGGTTAAGCAAGGTAAACAACTTGTACACACACATTCGAGTGATGATCACCTTATTGGTAGTTGTGATGGAGTGCCTGAATTTGTTATGATGAAGGATTCTAGTGCAAATACTATACCGAATAGTGGTAGAGGGGCTGGGAATGGTGACCACCATAACAGAACACCAGCAACTTATATTCCAAAAATTGAGTTTCCCTCATTTGATGGTACAAATTCTAGGGCTTGGGTAAAGAAATGTTCCCGTTATTTTAGCTTGTGTAATACTCCTGATAACCAAAAGGTGGATTTAGCTTCACTCTATATGACTGGAAGAGCTGAGATGTGGTTTTCAGGATATATTGTGGGTAGAGTTGGGGTTCTATGGGAGGATTTTGTGATGGATGTGTGTACCCGATTTAAAGATGATCTAGGGGGGCAAGTAGTGGAGGATTTCAACAAGCTAAGTCAAACTGGGTCAGTGGATGCTTATTTGGAAAGGTTTGAAGAGTTAAAAGCAATGATGATGATAAAAAAACCCCACTCTTCCAATGGAGTATTATGTTGATAGTTTCATTGGAGGCTTAGCTCCACCTATTAAAACATTTACTAGGGCACTCAAACCTCGCTCTATTGATGAAGCTGTGGATTATGCAAGATCCCAGGAGGCTACGGTGCAAGCTTTGAGGGGTCAGGAGAGGTTGAGAACTGTCAACCACACCAGGTTTTCACAGAAGGGCATTCTTCCCACGCCTCAAGGATCAACCTTCAAAACTCAGCCTTATAAACCATTTAATGCAAATAGCAAGCCTCGTACCCTCTCCGAGGCGGAAAAGGCTGATAAGTTAGCAAAGGGGTTGTGTTTCTTTTGTGACCAACCTTATCAAAGGAGGCATAAGTGTAATCTAAAGAAAACTCAATTGTTCCTTATTGAAATACAAGGAGAGGATAGTGAGGATCAAGCAGTAGGTGAGGATGATGAAGGGGAGGAAGCTGATTATGATTGGGTGGATGAGGACCCACAAATCTCTGTGCATGCTCTTAGTGGACTGCCTGGGTTTCAAACCATGAGAGTAATTGGGTATCGAGGAAAGGCTCCTTTGCACATTTTGATTGATTCGGGCAGCACACATAACTTCTTGGATGTCACATTAGCCAAAAGGCTGGGATGCCGATTGGAGGAGACCTCAATGCAGCCAGTGACAGTTGCATATGGGAATCAATTACAATGTTTACATGTTTGCAGGGGTTTTCAGTGGAAGATGCACAATGCCGAGTTTGAATCAGACATGCTCATCATTCCCTTAGACAGTTGTGATATTGTCTTAGGGGTGCAGTGGTTGAGTTAGTTGGGAACTATCAAGTGGAATTTTAAAAGATTGCAAATGGAGTTCACACACCAGGGAAGGGACCACATATTCAGGGGCATGAAAGGAAAAAAATTATGGGAAGTTGGAAAGGGAAAAATGAAGAAAATGTTGGACGACAATCCTCATTTGTGCATGATGCAGGTAGTAAGTGTGCCTAAAGATCGAAGGACATTGTACAGTTTGCAGGGCCCTCCAGTGCACGATACCCGATTATAGGACCTGCTCCACCATTATAAAGATGTGTTTGAAGAACCTACTTCATTACCACCCAGCAGAGGAATTTTTGATCACAAAATTCCCCTTGTACCTGGCACTAGTCCATTCTGCATAAGGCCCTACAGATATCCTATGAAGAAAAAAGATGTCATTGAGTCCTTAGTACAAGAGCTGCTGGAAAAAGGGATCATTCAGCCAAGCAACAACCCTTTTGCTAGCCCGGTGGTATTGGTGGGCAAGAAGGATGGCACATGGAGAATGTGTGTGGACTACAGGGAATTAAACAAGCACACCATCAAAGATAAGTTTCCTATTCCTGTCATTGATGAGTTGATAGATGAGCTTGCTGGTGTTGTGATTTTTTCAAAAATTGATTTGAGATCTGGTTACCATCAGATTAGGATGAAGGAGGGGGATGTGATGAAAACAGCTTTCAAAACCCACCATGGTCACTATGAGTATTTAGTAATGCCTTTTGGATTATCCAATGCCCCAGCCACATTTCAAAGTCTCATGAATCAGGTGTTTAGGACTTGCCTAAGGAAGTATGTGCTTGTGTTTTTTGATGATATTCTCGTATACAGTAAGTCTATGGAGGACCATTTGGTACACCTTGCCTCAGTTTTTGATATCCTGAGATCTCACCAGCTTTTTGCTAAGAAAACCAAATGTTCTTTTGCTATTCCTCGAGTGGAATATTTAGGCCATTTCATTTCTGCCAGGGGGGTGGAGACAGATGCTACCAAAATTCAGGCGATGAGGGATTGGCCTACACCTAAGACTGTCAAGCAGTTGAGGGGATTCCTTGGTCTTTCGGGATATTATAGGAAATTTATTAAAAATTATGCCCAAATTGCAAGGCCTTTGACCAACTTACTGAAAAAGGGGGGCTTTCAATTGGGGTGATGAAGCTCAAGAGGCTTTTGAAGCCCTCAAGCATTCTTTAATTCATGCTCCTGTGTTAGGCATTCCAGATTTTACAAAAATCTTTGTTGTAGAGACTGATACATCGACTATTGGAATAGGGGTTGTCCTCTCACAGGAAGGGCATCCCTTGGCTTTTTTTCAGCAAAGCCCTGGGGCCGAGATGGCAGGCTTTGTCAGTATACGAGAAGGAGTTGTTGGCTTTGGTTTTGGCTGTGCAAAAGTGGCAACAATATCTCAGTGGGCAGAAATTCATAATCAAAACTGACCAAAGGAGCTTGAAGTGGTTGTTTGAGCAGAGGTTAACAACACCATTCCAACATTTATGGATATCCAAATTAATGGGGTATACATACGAGATACAATACAGGCAAGGAAAGAACAATACTGCAGTTGATGCACTTTCTATGTTACCAAGTGTCGAAGTCCTTTTTATGGCACTCTCAGCTATCCAGTCTGATATGTTTTCTGCTATTAAGGATAGTTATGGGTTGGATCCCTTGCTCAAATCCTATATAGAGGGTGTTGCTCCCTTGGGTGCTAAGTATACAGTGGTGGATGGGTTCATTAGGAAGAATGGTAAATTGGTGGTGGGGCCAAGTGAGTCACTCAGAAAACAAATTTTAGAGTGGGTTCACAATCCTCCCACAGGGGGACACTCAGGCAGAGATGCAACTCTCAAGAAGTTACAAAATTTATTCCACTGGAAGGGAATCACCAAGGATGTGCAACGGCATATTCGACAGTGCATAGTTTGTCAGGCCTGTAAACATGATAACTCGGCATCTCCCGGTCTCCTACAACCTCTTCCAATACCTTCAGAAGTATGGCAGGATATTTCCATGGATTTTGTTGAAGGGTTGCCTAAATCATTTGGTTATCAAGTCATTTTGGTGGTAGTGGACAGGTTAAGCAAGTTTGCTTACTTTATTGCACTCTCCCATCCTTATTCAGCAGTGGAAGTTGCTCAAGCATACTTGGACAATATTTTTAAAAATCATGGGTGGCCAAAAAGTATTGTCAGTGATCGAAATTCTATTTTCCTCAGTCAATTTTGGCAAGCACTTTTCACGATACAAGGCACTTCCCTTCTTCTATCTTCTGCCTACCACCCTCAGACGGACGGGCAGACGGAGGTGTTGAATAGGACGCTGGAGAATTATTTGAGATGTATGTCAGCAGAAGAGCCCAAGGAATGGAGCAAGTGGTTACCTGTGGCTCAATGGTGGTACAACACAACATTTCATACCGCCGCGCAGCTTACACCTTATGAGGTTCTCTATAACCAACCACCACCAGTTCATTTACCTTATTTACCTGAGGAGACCAAGAATGCTTTGGTGGACAAGACGATGAAAAGGAGGGAAGCTATGATCCAACTACTTAAATTTCATCTCTTGAGGGCTCAACATAGAATGAAAACGTTAACGGATCAACACCGGTCTGAAAGAGTTTTTGTTGTTGGTGATTGGGTGTGGTTGAAGCTACAACCCTACAGGCAAAACACTGTGGTCAAGAGGTACAATGAGAAGCTAAGTCCCAAGTATTTTGGTCCCTTTCAGATCTTGAAACGGGTGGGTGCTGTTGCATACACTCTTAGTCTCCCTGCTGAAGCAAAAATCCATAATACTTTTCATGTGTCACAATTGAAGGCTTTCAAGGGAGTTTTGCCAGATGAACCTCATATTCCAAGGGGGTTACAAGGGATTCAGGCTTCCTCTAGTTACATCCCTACTGCTATATTGGATTCCAAGACAGAGAAGAAGCATAGGAAAACTGTCACTAAATATTTGGTTCATTGGCAGGGACAGCCAGAGTCTGAAGCTTCGTGGGAAGAGGAGTCTGTGCTACATCAACAATTTCCTGGTTTCTTGACAGCTACAAGACTTGAGGTCAAGTCTTTTTTTGAGAAGGGAGGTATGATACAGGAGGAGTATCATGGTATATAGCTGGGTAATAAATCAAGTGTTATTTCTTTGTTTGAGGCCCATGGGCTGAGGTTTTGTTTTAGCTAATTAGCAGTGCTGAGCTGTCCTAATTGGTGTACCTATCTTCCTTATTTCTAGGGGGGAGATTGTTTGTTGGGAGGTTATGAATACAGACAAAAATCATTCCTCTCTCTAAATTCTATTTCTCTCTCTATATTCTATTTTCTTTGGATATCAATGGAACAGTGATCTCGAGGGCAATCTTGAGCTCTCCTGGACCTGTATCACAAGTGCAACTTTGAAGAAGTGCATGAATTACTCTTTGCGTAAGTAGGAGTCGTATGTCATACCAATTAGGAAACTATAGTAAATTAAATAATTTGACCTATTTTGATTCTAATAGTTTTTCAAAGTTGGGGACCATAATTATCTATTATCTACTACCTCCGTCCCAAAATATTTATCTTTTTATCTAACTTCTTTGTCACAAAATATTTGTCTTATCTACAATTTCAACAATTGTGATTACTTTTTTACCTCTAATAAATTCATTTTTAACTTTTTACAATTCCAATAACTATTATCTTCAACTAAAGTAGGGGTATTTAGAGTACATTACAGACTTTTCTATTCAATTCCCAATATACATTGATCTTTTCAAGTCAGGTAGATAGATAAATATAATGGGATGAAGGTAATATCTACAATGTGGTATTTTCATTAGTGACAAAGTTCGTTACACGAGACACTTGCAATTCCCCGCCAAAAATGGTGAGTCAACGTAGGGTCATGATGATCAGACCCGCCATTTTACATTTTTTCCTCTTCATCCTAAATTAAAATATTCAGGAAAAAATACGTAAATAAAATCTTAAATTTCTGATCTAGCTCTGAATTAAACACGATAATAAATAGAGGAAGAAATGGTAGAATAGTGGGAGAGAAGAAAAATGAGAGAAAGGCAACCACTTTAGGACAACATCCCATTTTTTTTGTCACCGCAAAATCCTAAAATAACATTATCAAAATCCCAAATTGGAAACAAAGTGAAAAATTAGCAAATCATTTTTTAGTCTTTTTCTTCTTAAAGAATTTTCTTTCTTTGAATTTTGTCCTTGCAACCCCCTCCTGATCTGGGTACCCCCAATTTTTTTTTTCCTTTTCTTTTTCATCCAATTGTTTCTCTCTCCCTTTCTGGGATTTGAGATTTTGGTGCTTCCAAGTTCAGGGGATCATCCTGGGGAGGTGGGTTTTGGTTGAATTTTAGTTTGAATAAAAGAAAATAAAAATACAGTTTGATTTTTGATATCAAAGAGCCAAAAAAGTTTTAATTAATTTGGTTCAAGATGATGTTATGGAATCCTGGACAGCCTGCAGATTCATATTATGAAGTCAGGCCTGAGATTACAGATGCTCCAAAGTCCAAGTTCAGGATTAGGGTTTGTGGAATTTCTTTAACTATTTTTTTTTTGTTCTCCATCTAGGGAAGCTGATTATGTATTCTTTGGCCAATGTTATTAAATTTGTGATAAATTTGGTCAATCTTTATATAGATTATACAACCTATTTTCATAAATGCCCGTTCTAAGAGGAAAAAAGTTGCATTACTACTTGAAGGAATACATAGCCATTGTCTTAGGGTTTGTAGTGCATAGAGTGGAACCATCTCAACCAAAAGCCTTATGGGGCGTCTGGTTGAGAAACTCAACTTTTCCAAGTTGACAAACTTTCCCATGTTTGGTTTTCCATAATATAATATAGGAAAGTTTTGATGTGGGGCCCATTATTTCCCTCACAACCTGAATAAAAAGTTTCCTGGGGGCTAGGGAAAAATTTCCTGAGAAAGTTTTTCTTGGGGAAGTGTTTCCTGGAAAACTACCAAACGCACCATTAATCTGACCATTAAAGGCGTAGCACATAGTGTATTGGATTTCAAAGAGATTGGTGCGGTAGAAAGTACATTGATTTTTTATTATGTTTTGCACTTTGTTTAGGATTGCGTTCTCCTTGGTGTCGGGTTAGTGCTTATTCTATTGTGTTATCTCTCTGTTTGTTGGATACTGGTTTATTGAGAATAATATCGTCACTAATGATTGTGTGTTGAATGAATGTTACTAATGTTTTTCTAATTCCTATATGCTTTGCATACCCATGACTGCCTTGTTATGCAAATTTTCTTTTCTAGGCAGGTAAAACATTAAGTGCAAGGAAATGGCAGTCAGCTTTTACCCCAGATGGCCAGCTTGACATAAGCAAAACTTTGAATCGGATTCATCGTGGGGTAAGTATCGTGGAAAACTTTCTCTTAACTTTACGTATGTTTTATATATATCTTATCTAATGTGTGGTGGAACATGTTGTTCTTATAAAGTACAGAATGTAGATGTTGATCAATTGCTTGTAGCACCGATTTGATTCAGGATTATATTATGTTTATGCTCCTTAGAACCAACAACATATTGTTGAACCATCACTTATGCTGTAGAAACTTGTTTATTGAGTCTTATAGGGCGCACTTTTACCAGAGACGTAAGTCTCCTTGTGGTTTAGAACATATCTTCTGGAAATAGTCTTAACTCTGAATCCATGTATGCATACTTAACAGGGGATCCATCCTACAATTAGGGGAGAGGTTTGGGAATTCCTACTTGGATGTTATGATCCCAAGAGCACATTTGAGGAACGAGCAGAGATTCGTGAACGAAGAAGGTAGCGTCTTTAATTAGAATATTCTGCTTCTGTTTCTATATATAAAAACTTATAGATTAGATTAATTTAGGATGTCGTGAATATTGATTAGACCTCGATGACTTATATATCTTTAGACTGTTGATCGTATCATATGTCGGTTTTATTGTGATCTGCATTGTATGTCCATGTACAGGGAGCAGTATGCCCAATGGAAAGAAGAGTGTCGTCAGATGTTTCCTCTAATTGGCAGCGGTAAATTTATAACAGCCCCGATAATAAATGAAAAGGGAGAGCCTGTTCTAGATCCACTGGTTCTCTTAGAAACAAACATGGGAGATAGCGACCCGAGTGCTGCAGATGGTGGTGCTGCTGCAGATGGTGGTGATAATGCAGAACCTAGTGCTGCTGCAGATCCCAATGCCTCAAGACCTGAGACTGAAGTAAAGGAGAAAGTCCCAATGTCTGAGAAAGAAATTAAGTGGAAACTCCTGTTACATCAAATAGGTTAGTGTTTCGTATGACTGGCTTATCAATGAGACAAATTGTCCAAGTTAACCTTTGCTGAAGTCTTGATGCCTCAAACAAAATGTGTGTCAGGTCTTGACGTGAAACGAACTGATAGAGCACTCGTGTTTTATGAGAAGCAAGAAAACCTTTCTAAACTTTGGGATATCTTGAGTGTCTATGCTTGGCGAGATGAAGATGTTGGCTACTGCCAAGGTCAGCTCGACCTTTAGTTTACTGCAGCTGAAAACTGAGTTACTTTTAGTTGATAATGGATGATGATAAGTCAGTCTTACTTATGGAAATGCAGGAATGAGTGATCTTTGCTCCCCTATGATAATTGTCCTTGAGAATGAAGCAGATTCTTATTTTTGCTTTGAACGTCTGATGCGTAGATTGGTAAACTCTCTTTACTCTTCTTTGGGTGTGCATTATTCGGTTTTCCCTTTAATTGTCATGATACTTAATCAAGTTGCTGACAATTCTTCTGTAATTTGATTATTTGAAGCGAGGAAATTTCCAATCCACTGGAAGATCTGTTGGAGTAGAATCACAACTTGGTAATTTAGCATCAGTTTGTCAAGTCATCGATCCAAAACTTCATCAACACTTAGGTATTAATAATTGCTTTTTTTGGGTTGTCTTCTAATCTTTAAGAGATATCATGTTTTACAAATTACTTTTGATTAATAAACACGTTCTAAGTTGTTGTGGAGTAACGAAGTTCATACTTAAGGATAATTTCTTAAGAATGTAGTATCGTCTTCTGAGACTTTTACAAATCTCATATTTCTGACGAGCCCCCAACCACTTTGAAAAAATGGCAATAATAGATATTTTCAAGTCCGTACAACTCCCAAATGCTCCCAAGAACCCAAAAAAAGGGCAATAATCTTAGAGCTTCTCCAAAGTTAAGACTGACCTATAACTTGTTTGAAATCATGTCTTCGTCTTCCTCCCACAACGGTTACTTCTACATTCTGATTTTTCCTTTTTGATTTAACAGAAACGCTTGGAGGAGGTGACTACCTATTTGCCATTCGAATGCTGATGGTTTTATTTCGTCGGGAATTTTCCTTTTGCGATTCTCTGTACCTTTGGGAGGTGAAGTGAAGCACTTCCTCTTTGTAGCTTCATTTTCTAAACTTGGTGACGTGCTACACGTTATGTTTTCTAAGTCGTTGCTTAAGTTTTCTTGGTTATTGATTCGACACACAGATGATGTGGGCTCTAGAGTACGACCCGGACCTGTTTACTTTGTATGAAGAATCTGACTCTGGTGGAGAGTCTGAAGGATCAAAACTTAGGACAAAGTCAATCCGCCATTACGGCAAGTATGAAAGGGAACATTTGAGAAGTGGGGCTGATGATGAACCCCTCCCAATTTCTGTCTTCCTTGTTGCTAGTGTTTTGAAAGACAAGGGCCCTAGGCTACTTAAAGAAGCTCGAGGTTTGGATGATGTTGTAAAGGTTTGTCACCCCTCGTTATATTCTTCTAATAGTCTTTCTCGTTGTGAATCTAATGATGGTAGTTTTATATAATATATCGTCATTGCATGTTCTAAGAAATCAACGTTCGAAATTTTCAAAGTTTGACTGTCATAAAGATCAAAGTGACTGAAAAATGAGAAGGATGGAGTATCAATTACAAATGTTCCCAAATTTTAATATCACTAGATGCTTCGTTGTGTATGTTCATCTTTTCACAAATGTTTGTTGTACCGAATTTTCTTTTTCTTTTTGTCTTGTGTATTAGATTTTGAATGACATAAATGGAGATATAGATGCCAAGAAAGCTTGCACCAATGCAATGAAGCTTCACAAAAAGTACTTAAAACAGGTACCTCTACATCCTTGAAAAGTTGATCTCAAAGTTAAAATTCCTCCTTTAAGTTGTTGATGAAATCTGTGTTTATTTGTAGCTCAAGACTACAAAGCCACCGCAGTAGCAGGGAAAATATCAAATTTTATGATAGAATCGAAGAAATAAGTTGTCGTAGAGCAAACGACAATTTTAGTACAGAGAAGGTTAATTGTATCATAGAATTAATGCTCGATAAAATGACTAAATGCATGGTAATCCAGAATGGATAGATGGTTGTTGTATGTATGTATGTAATAGAAATATTTTTATAGACTACAAATTGTTTTGACACAAACTAGGATACATAGTAATCCGCAATTGATAGATGGTTGTTGTATGCATGTAATGGACATGTTTTATAGACTACAAATTGCTAATTGTTACTTGATTGTAAAAATACTCAAATTAACATTATTGTTATTCTAACATTGTAGGCTATGGTCTTTTATTGAATGACGCTTTTGTACATTTTCCATTATGCATCTTTTTACCATCAAATTAGTACTATAATTTGCTCTCTAAATTACAATCTATGACACTACTACCATGATAGTTGGACTCATCTACCTCTATTTTAAGGAGGCAAATGATATAAGGTCATGTTCGGTAAGTATTCGGTATAGCATTTAGTGTTTTGAGTCTTTTGGCCAAATCGAAACAATGAAATGGTCAAATACGAGTGTTTGGTAAAGTGTTTGACCAATATTTCAAGTAATGATTCGCATTTCAACCAATATTTTAGAAACGTTTATAAAGCTAGCTAATTAAATTATTCTTTGCAACAAATTTTCTTTGAAAAATAACGTGTCCATTTACACTCATTAGCTAACCTAATAACATACCAAACATATTTTTTTTTCAAATGTTCATTTGAATAGCTAAAAATGCTAATAACAAACCTAGAAAAGTCATGCATTATTTAAATTGTTATTCACTATCAAAACTATTATCTTGACTAAACATGGCCTAAACATTTTTACCGATTAATTGTCGCTCCAGTTCAAATACGCATCACATTTTCATTTCACTTTACGTTTCAACCAAATCTTTCCTTATCGGTACATGGCTAGTGAGGAAGATGCCTCAGGAATGGTAGTAGAGGAAGAGCTTCCTAGGGTTAAGGTAAAGGCGAGAAGGTATGAGGTTGGTAACATCATATATGAATCCCATGAGTTAAATTTCATGTCATGAGTGGAGGATAGGACTTAATATGGGTCTATGTTAGTCCTCGATTTTACCATTTTTTTTATCTCGGTTTCTATGGTCTTATCAAACTTATCTAAGTCATTTAGTATAAATTTGATCATTTTTTCCCCATATTTGCTAATTGATACTAATTTATTTAATTGTCTTATTAGTAGGCAATTTTGATACAAATGATGATGGCAATAGAGGAAAAACATTGAAAATAAAGAGCAAGAAAAGTTAAAAGAAGCCTACACAAGCACTTGTGTTGGCCAGCACAACCACGCCAGATAGTAGAAGAAAATAGGATCTTTCAACCTGTTGTGCCAGTTGGCACGACGGTGCCAAAATGCAATTTCAGTTTTTAAGCGTTATTTTATTTAGAAACAGACATTCAGTTTTCAGTTTACGTTCTTTTTCTAGTTTTCTCTCTAGGTTTTGAGGTTTTCTCTCTAGCCTCTCAAAAGAGATATTAGGATAGTTTCTAAGCTTTAGATTATGCTTTTAAGGATTTATCAACATTGTTGTCAAGTTCAATTTAGTTGCAAGACTAAGTTTTCTATCCCTTTCTCTTTATTTTTCTATGTTCATATGCTTGTTAGATTGATTTTGCTTCTATTTAATTGCATTATTATGTGGACTTCTTAGTTTTGAGTTGTTCGGTTGTGATTGAATTGTTTGATGGCTAATTGATCTTACTTAGGCCTAATCTATCTAATTCATGTTTGTAGTTTGAGGTTTTCTCTTTACTCATCACGTGTTCGATGAAATGCTCAAGAGAGTTTTTGTCTATATTTTTTAGGTAATTGATTTATATTGAGAGGTGAGGTTAATTTGTCAGCGTGTGTAGAGAAAATAGTTAGGGGTTTTAATATAAGCATAGTTGAATTCTAACTAGGTCTAGGGTAGTTATTCTTGTAGTTTAATTAGACCCACTCTATGAGAATAGGTTGTTAGAATAGCTAAACTAGCCTCTGACCCTTAAGTGAGGGCTTTGGCGAGCTTCTATGGTGGAGCTGATCACTCTTAATTAGGGATGTTTATCGGTCCAGGACTGGATAGAATTAGATCGGACTGGACTGGACCGGATCGAAACCCAAACAAGGGGACTGACCTGGACTGAAGACTGGACCGAATTTTTTTCGATCCTGGACTAAACCGACTGAATGAACCAAATTATAGAGATGATCCATGATTAAATTTTGCATGAACAGTTGAACGTAAAGCAAAGATATGAATATATATGATTCTTAACTTCAATAATAGTAGAAGAATATAGAAAAGAAACAATTAAGAAAATTGAAAGAAACCTGAACTAATGAAGCAGTTGACCGTACGTGGTAGCATGTTGGACGATGGCCGACTGGGCATAGACTGCGTGATGGCCGGTTGCGAAGGAGAAAACAACACATCTGGGGAGTGGAGAGCAGGGAGCTTCAGTGAAGCAGTTGAGTATGGAGGGAGGGCGGTGGTGCTGACGGCCTTGACAACGCTGATATAACATTAATTTAGTGAAGACTTTAATTTTTTTTGCTCTTCAACACACCATATAAGATCGTCACCAAGTTAGCCACCATCGGAAGCGTTTTAGGTGCATTATTGTCTAACATCCCCAAAGTTCAGTATATTATTGTCCAAGAAAAAAGTTCATTGTATTATTATCCAACACCCCTAAAATACATTGTATTAGCGTCCCAAAACCCCAAATTAAAATACGACCATTTTAATTGGGGTTCTTGGCTCAAAATAATCCAAAGTTAGAGGTGAATGACTGAAAATAATATAAATTGACTTTTTGGCTGAGAAAGTACGAAACTTTTAACCTATTTACTCTGACTAAACCAGAAATGAATTTCAATATCGCAAAACTGACTTGACACCCTTGAAAAGTTCGAAGCTGACTGAAAATAATATAAACTAACTAAACCAGATATTAACCTACTGCATCTTTGAACTTTTTAAGGGTGCCAAGTCAGTTTTACGACGTAGGAATTCAATTCTAATTTAGCCATATCAAATAGGTTAAAAGTTTAGCACATTTTTAACCAAAAAGTCAGTTTTGATTATTTTCAACCATTCACCTCTGACTTTAAATTATTTTGAGCCAAAATCCCTTTTAATTGGCTTGGACGGGCTACAAGTGCTATGAATGGTGCCTCTTTGAGATCGAGTGGAGGGAGGTGCTTAGAGCATCTGCAGTGGTGAATATGAGTTATACTAAATGGAGAGGTGGAAACAATATGTATGACCCAACAGGAGAGTCAGAGTTAAACTCTTCATATTAACTTGGTTTCCAATAGTGAGCATGAATTAGATTAAAATATTTTTTTAAAAAGTGTAGACCCCACATTTAATAATTTAAATACACTACAATAGACAGAAATAAAAAAAGGAAAAAAATGTCGAGAATCTCGTGTTTGTCCTCACACGATGAGCACAAGTTCAAGTTTTTCTCACTGCCGACACTCGTCCCCGCCGCTGCACTGTCTTTCTCATCCTCGCCCACATCACATCAACGCCATCACACTCTCAAACTTGCCGTTGCGGATGGTGTTATGTTGATATGAGCTTATAATAAGCCTTTGAGCATTGTTCTTTTTTTCTATTTGATCTAATTCATTGTTGCTTCACTCATGTTCAATCCACAACTTTTGCTCTACGTTCTAGATATGAACTTTTCAGAAGGCTTTAATAATCGGGAAAAAAAACTAATAGAAGCCCGGACATATGCACCCAGAATCTAATCTCAAACCCCACAGTCACACGAGCTAAGTTTTAAACCTACAGGTCTCTGTTTATATCATATTATCTTCTTCCCATGTATTTTTGGACCAACTGCTGGATCATCATCATGGTTTATGAAATTCCCTCTTCTCTGCCCATTCATTCTTCAAACTGTTGGAGTAACCTGTGCATGAATTGCAACATATTATTGGGAGGAAATCTTTAAAATACTGTGAAGTTGTCTTGATTGAGGTAATTATTAGCCTATGGACATAGACAGTCTTTCACTTCAACAACTTGTAAATAAACAAAAAAGAAGCAATCCACAATTAAGCACACAATTTAAACAATAATTTGACTCAAACCTTGAAAGTTTAACAAAACCTTACTTTGAAAACACAAAGATAAAAAGAAGATAGCCTTGGACTCTCGGAATGACCAAATAAAAAAAACATATGAAATTACTGATAACAAAGATGCATAATTATAATTATTGATTTTCCTCCCTCTTCTCTCCCTAGGCCCCTATTAACCAGGAGGGAGGAAACAAAGACCAGTAAAAAAAAGCCATCCGAAAAGGGAGGTAAAAAAAACTAGAGGAAGAGAGAAAATCCACCTGATTTGGTCATTACAAATCCCAGATGTCATCTCCCTCCTTTCCTTAAACCAATTCCTACCCTTCACTTTGGGGGTTTCCTTTGAACTCCCAATTTTCCTACCCTCTCCTAACACCCCCCAACCCAAACACAAGAAAGTAAAAAAAAAAAAGAAAAAGAAAAAAAAAGGAATTTCGTCGTTCGCCTCCTGGCCAGTTATCTCCCCTCTGTTACACCATTTGATCCGTTTTCCTTGCCAAACAAAGTTCCATCCATTTGTGGTTTTCTCTCAAAGGAAAGGAGGGGAAGAAGGAAGAAGAAGACGACGACGACGACGAACCTAGAAGAAGATAGTACAAAGAACGGAAACAAGAACAAGTATCACAACTGACAATAACTATAACAAAAAGACACAACGCCTTCCTATGAGATAATAATATAGGCTGGTTACTATAAATTAAAAAAAAAAAAAAACACCAAAAACAAAGCTGGGTGCAATGGCGAAAACAAGCCATAAATGTTCAATGAAAATACCTTGGAAGACAACATTGTTGGTGGTATGCCTCATAGCAGTCCTTTGCCTGTCCTCGTTGGTTGACGCAGCCGATGATGACAAAGGTGACGACAAAGCCGATGACAAAGGTGATGACAAGAAAGGAGACGACAAGAAGGCGGATGACAAGAAAGGAGACGACAAGAAGGCGGATGACAAGAAAGGAGACGACGACAAAGCGGATGACAAGAAAAAAGACGACAAAGCTGATGACGAGAAAAAAGATGATGACAAAGCTGATGATGAGAAAAAAGACGGCGACAAAGCAGATGACGAGAAAAAAGACGACGAGAAAACAGATGATGAGAAAAAGGACGACGATGACAAAACAGATGACAAGAAAAAAGACGACGGCGACAAAAAAGGTGACGACGGGTATGATGAGTTTGGGGACCCAAAGACCCCCGGGTCAGACAGCGGGTCCTCGCTCTTTGGAACCCCAGACGCCGGAGGAGGCGGGGATGGCAAGGGTGGGCCCCCGCAGATCCCCAAGGCGGTTAAAACTTGCAATGGGATTTACATCAGCTACAACTTCATGGGGCGTGAGAAGGAATACCCCCATGTGAGGAATGTAACGGCTCAGGCGTGGGCATTCAAGGCTCAGGTCGGTTTGGTGAATATGGGGGCGACTGAGCTAAAATCATGGAAGATGTTCATTGGGTTCCATCACAACGAGCTGTTGGTGTCTCTTGATGGGGCCACCTTGGCGGAGGGTGCCGACTTCCCAGCTGAAGTGGGTGCCAATGGGACCACCATTTCCGGGTACCCAAATACAGATCTTAAGAGTGCTATCCAGACAGCTGGGGACTACAACCAGATGACCGCACAGGTTGGCATCAAAGGCACCATGTTTGGTCTCAAGCCCCCTGCCACTCCCCTGCCTAAGACCATCAGGCTCGATAATGAAGGTTTCAAGTGCCCTCCTCCCATAAGACACAGTAAGTTCTCATCTCACCACACTTTCTTCAGAAAATCATCAAATGTGCTGCCTCCTTTTGGCATCGATTTCAATTATGGAAAGTTTTTCAAATCGGTTATTGGGTCTCCTATTTACTATCAAATTAGAACAAAGCACAAAGACTTCCAATGCAAAAAAGCTCATCATGAATAGCATGCCCCAAATGCAAATCATTTTCCAAATCATGTAAGAGTTTCTCCAAGCATTCATGTCCTTTATTGCATGATATTAAAGAAATCTATACCCAATTGTACGTTGTGTCAGGTATGTAGTTATGAATCAAAACCAAACAAGACCGTCGACTCACACAAATATAGATGATAACTAATCATGATATGAACTATTAAAGCAAGCTCTTTAGACATGACTCGATCAAAACCTAATCCGGATTGCACATTTTCCAAGTCTATAGACAAACAATTATAATAAACTAACTCCATTTTTTCGCTGTCAAAATGTGAACAGAAAGCAACATGTATGCATGTTGTCGGAAAGACCCCAAGTTCAAGCCAAAAAACACCACAGTAAAGTTCACGATGAAGAGATATGGAGACCTCAACATCATGTATGATGTTCTGCAAGCCTATGGCAACAACTACCAGGCCCAAGTAACCATTAACAATGACAACCCCTTGGGTCGCCTAGATCACTGGAACCTAACTTGGGAGTGGATGAGAGGAGAGTTCATCTACTCAATGAGGGGAGCATATACCCACCTCAAGGATGCAGCACAGTGCATCTATGGACCACAGGGCCAATATTACCAAGATTTTGATTTCTCCAATGTAATGAGCTGTCAGCGAAAGCCTGTTATCTCTGATTTGCCTAGAGAGATGAAGAACGATGACAAGCTCGGGAAATTACCTTATTGCTGTAGGAATGGGACCATTCTGCCAAAGACAATGAACGAAAGTGAGTCCCGATCTATTTTCCAGCTGCAAGTGTTCAAGGTACCACCAGATTTGAACCGTACTGCTATTTACCCACCCCAAAATTGGAGATTCTCAGGGGTTCTTAACCCCCTATACAAGTGCAGTGCTCCTGTGCGTGTTGAGCCCACAGAGTTTCCAGACCCCAGCGGCTTACAGGTATGCAACAAGTACAATGTTCTTGCTTTGTGCCCTAATCTTTCCATGTCCGTGCGCCCTAATCTTTCCATGTCCGTGCCAAACAAGAAAACCTGGTAAAACACAAGGATTCAGGTTCTCTTGGTTCCCTGATGGGCTTGTTTAATCTAGCATAATTCACAAATATGACACATATAATTGATTAACCAATATGAGTGATCTAAAGTTAAATTAAACTGACACCATAATATGGCAAACTGATTCTGAACCAAACCCAAACTAATTCGAGAGCATGTTGTGTTGGGTGAGTGTAGTAAAGTATAAATTCCAATAATAGAACGAAGGATGCTTTAAAGCTTCCTGCAAAAGTTAATTACCACCCAATACTAGGTTATCCACAAAATAAATGTTATCAATAAAGGAGAACAAAATAACTTCATCAAAATGAAAAAGATCATGAGCCACGTATCTTTTAACTAACTAAAGAAGAGCTCTTCCATTATTATTACTAACCTCTAAGAAAAAGGATTTTCTCTCACTAAGCCAATAATGTAGGCCAAGGTATTGGCAGCAGCAAGCTGGCAAATAGTGTGCAACATCACCAAGCCAAAGGAAAGGGAAAACAGGTGCTGTGTCACACTCTCGGCCTTCTACAATGACTCAATCGTACCTTGTAACACATGCGCTTGTGGATGCGAAAACCTACCAGAAGGGACTCGATGCAGTGCCAAGGCCCCTGCCATGCTCCTCCCATCTGAGGCTCTCTTGGTGCCATTTGAGAACCGAACTAAGAAAGCGGAGGCCTGGGCTGGCATCAAGCACTACCCACTTTGGGACCCAATGCCCTGTCCCGACAACTGCAGGGTCAGCATCAACTGGCACGTTGATGCTGACTACAAAAATGGGTGGACTGCTCGTATGACCCTCTTCAACTGGGGGGACATCCCCTTTGAGAACTGGTTTACCGCCATTCAGATGAAGAACAAGGCTGGCGAAGGCTATGAGAAGGTATACTCATTCAATGGCACCCTCCTGAAAAACCACAACAACACAGTCTTCATGCAAGGAATAGAAGGATTAAACTACTTGATTGCTATAACAAATGGGTCAAAACCAAGTGAGCCACGGGTCCCTGGAAAGCAGCAATCAGTCATCTCCTTCACCAAGAAGCTAACTTGGAATTTGGACATACCAGGAGGGGATGGGTTCCCTGCTAAGGTGTTCTTTAACGGCGAAGAATGTTCACTTCCTAAGACCATTCCGACAAAGGGTGCGGGCAACCAATCATATCGTGCAAATGGTGTCATGACTTTGATCTTAACCTCCATCATTGCCTTCTTCTTGACGACAGATCGATTCCGCTGACCCAAACCACCAATACACTTTTCAATCTGTAAAGGGGTCCATCTTGTAAGAGAACGATGGCATCATACTGAATCTTCATTCAGAATCCATGGGGGAATGGGAAGTTGATGTTCCACGACTTGTATATGAAAAGTGGTCCGTTGTATTCCATATTGGACAGTCGAGTGGCCGAGGGCAGTCGGAATGCTTGAGACGAACCAAGACTGGGAACTGTGGTATGTTTTAGAGCTTAATGCATTTCCTACTTTCCTTTTTCTTTTTAGGATCTTCTAAGGTTATACATAGAAAATAACAGAGCAGGTTGGAACTTTGTAATAGGATTTGTATCTGTTATTATACATTTTTGCATCCGTAGCTTGTTATAGTTTGAATAAAATTTTCCTGTAAAAATTTCAAGCATGTGTTTCCTTTTTTATTGTCTCATTTAGGTGTCTTTTTTCATAGCTTATTCTTTACCTGAATTGTAAGCTATCATTTCATCTGAAATGGAGCGAAGTTGATGAAGTTTCTGGATAGTAAACTGATAAAATACTGCTAATAGCAGAATATTCTATTCACTTTGATGTAATTGTAGCTAGGTACTTTTCACTGAATACAATGAATTGGCGCATTCTCCTTCAACTTGTTTAAATCTTTGAATACTTAATGTGACTTGCTGTTCCAAATGGGTACACCAATTTGAAGAATATATAACATTCTTTAACAATTGAAGTCATCGAAGTATTACAGCCCAAAACCAATTGACCATGGTAGACTAGACCAAAATAAATTGTAAACTAGCTTTTCCGCAGGGTAAATCTGGTCAGGGTTCTACCTGTTCTTTCGACAACTTGGCATCATGCCTAGCCTGCTAGGGTTTGGTTCACACACTGTTAAGACAGTTAACACTGAAAATTGTATCACACTTTTACAAGAGCGAAACACAACTCCAAAGAATACAAGGCCACAGTTAATAAGGTATACACAAAACCCTACAAAAGACAACAGGCAACTCTTCCTTGAGATTTTAGAAGTGAGAGACAGGAGACTGATATCAGAAATAGTAGTCAATGTTAGGAAGCACACACCGTACTGTACAACTTAGACATTGTCTAGCGAGTCCTGATTCAATGTTTGTGTTTTGCGGAGTACACTGTAGTATAAGTTATCTAACTTAAGGAAGAAGAGATGGACAGAATAAGTTAGTTTCCATTAGCACTCTAGCCATCTATTAATGAGTAAAATATGGCCAAATAGGAATGCTGAAGTTAAGAGACACAAGACTCATTCTTACAGACACTTATACAAATGGATTAGGCAAAATTCGACAAGATCATGACTTGTTCACCTATTCGAAAATGCAGAAGACACCAAGTTGTGAGTTTTACATACTTTTATGTGTAGTTAGATACTTAGATGCCTTAATATCTAGCGTTTCTTTGGGAAGTAGAACACTAAAGAAAGTTATGTAATATGTAGGCAGAAACCATCCGCAAGTAAAGGACTTTGCTTTGAGTTACTCTTTTTCACCAAGCCAATTTACACCAGAGACAGGTCAAGGACATGTTATCTGATTGCAAAGCAGTTTCGCTTAGCCATTCACAGCATGAAATTTCAAGCCATTTAAGAAACAGATTTAAGACATTTTTGACTTTTTACTCCCAACATGACAAACCAGAGTCGGGAAAACTCTATTTGATAGCTTTACCCATGCACCTTTAAAAAAAACTTGCGCTATATGCAATGCTACATGCTCAACCCATCCCAAAACTACGTTTAGTTTGACTACTACCTCCGTTCCACATTATAATATCATCTTTGGAAATGTGCAATCGAATTTAAAAGATTTCAACCATAAATTTCTCCATATATACAATGATTTGTTAAATAAAATTACTAGAATTAGATTCGTAATGAAACTAGACAATCTATTTAGGAAGAGGGAAGTATTTCCTTCATTGGCCCGCCAAAACATTAACTGATCATAGTATTCACATAAGCCCTGATATGGACTTAAATTATGAAGAGCAATATACTTGAATATACAGCAATAGCATCAAAAAATAGAAAACCGACCTTCAACAGTAGCAGCAGCAGAAATCCAGGTGTGGAAGTAACCCTCCAATGCAGAGAATCAAAGCAGCAATTCTACAAAATCCCAAATTACATCTACAGATTAAGAGAAAATGGGGGGAAATAAACTACTTGTGACACTAATTCGGTTTCAGCCCTCTTTTTTGGGTGAATTCAGAAATTCCAGAACCCTATTTTGAACATTAAGAACAATTGAAATGGGTAGTCCGTATTGGTATCAGATCTATTCCCATGTTCCGAAAATTCCATTTTTTTTACCCATTTCTTGGGTAAAGTATCCCAACTATATTTGAAAATGAATTGGTTATCCATAAAGATAAAGAAAGCTTTCTTGTAGTTCCGCTTTTTGCTCGAAAAATGAAGAAAGACTTGTCGGAAATTGCCGGTTGGGTTGGTCCAACCAAGAAAGGCATGGGAGTCCTTGGGCATTGCTTGGGCCGAGTCTTGTATGGCATGGCTACAACTTCAATCCCTCTCCCTTCGGTCTTCCGAAATTAATGGGAGTAGGATTAAAGAACTGGAATATCAAGAAGCTGAGGTAATCAACGAGAAAAGAGGCTGGAAGGATAGGAATTTGAACTGGAAATTACCTGACGACTAAACTGACAATTCGGCGATTAAATTTGGCGGGAGAATGTTTTGGGCGCAATGAGGAAGAGGAGTAGACAGACTGCAGAGCACCGAGTAGAGTACTCCCGCATTTCATATTACCCGGTCCTCAAACTCGTGTGCCGCATGATTATCGATGGGATAAATGTTATAATATCATATAATAAAATAACAAAAATTGATTTGGAGATACCTATCATTTTGTGAAAATGATTTTTAGGACTTCATATTTCGAAAATTTATTTTGAGGTTCTTTATATGTAATAATTATTAAGACCCACTATTTTAATAAAAACATATTAAAAGGAGTAGTAACTTTTTATATTAATAGAAAAAGGGTTTAAAACAAGGACATTTTATGCAAAAATATGATTTTTTGAGATTTTTATTAAAACATGTTAAAATAAACACTCTTAACTCTTTGTAATAATTTTAATGGTATTAATTATCACAATATACTATTTATACCTCAAAAGTTGTATTTTTTGTGATTATAGGCTCACTATGCTTAGGAAAAAAATTAAACTTAATTAGAGAATTTTGACTGATATCTAAACGTAGTTTTGTTGGACATTCAAATTATTAAGGTTATCATAATCAAGTACTTTTTTGAGGTATAAGTAGTTGATTGTGATAACAAATATCATTAAAATTATCACAAAGAGTTAAGAGTGTTTATTTTAACATGTTTTAATAAAAATATCAAAAAATCATATTTTTGCATAAAAAGTCCTTGTTTTAATCCCTTTTCTATAAATATAAAAAGTTACTACCCCTTTTAATCGGTTTTTATTAAAATAATGGTTCTGATAATTATTAGCACATAAAGAAAGGGACCTCAAAATCAGTTTTCAAAATATGGGGTCCTAGAAATCATTTTCACAAAATGATAGGTACCTCCAACGGCTCCAAGTCATTTTTTGATAAAATAAAGGGTTTTTGGACGTCAATAATACCAATTTGGGGTATTGGATACTAGTATTACAAACTATTTTCTTGGACATTGGTAGTACCAACTATCGACCTATTTTCCTCCAAGAGTACATCGCCGAGTTGTTATGGTTTTAACTCATCGGAAAGATAACTAGGCTCCACAATGTGTGATGTGGAAGACAGATTAGTGTCCACGTCAACATTTTCTACACAAGTTACGTTCCGCCTTCCATGTCACGCATTATGGAGCCATATCATTTTTCCATGAGTCAAAATCATACCAAATCGATGGTGTACTGTTGGTGGAAAATAGGTTTATAGTTGGTATTACCAGTGTCCAAGAAAATAGTTTGTATGACATCCAAAAATCTTAAAATAAATGTATATATATTTTTCTAACTTTGCACCAAAATATATTAAAATTTTAAATTTATAATATATGAATATGTTCATTATACTTTTTTCAATATTAAGATCTTTCAATTAAATAAATATAATTCAAATAAAATAAAATTGTATCCCAACTAACATAAATACTGGTAATTATATGTTATAAGTTGGAAAAAAAACAATGTTAATTGTATGAATATTTGAAGCTAGCTTATTTTTAATCAAATAATGTCACAAATTGAATTGATTACTTGCAAATATTACTAACTTAAAAAATAAATTTTAAGTATTGTAACAATGAATAGAATTAGTGATGTTTAAAGTTAAAAAATAATGAAAGATAGATTTCATTTGTATCAAATGAAACCCGTCAAACTCTAAATATTAGCATTGGCATTGATACATAGATTCTAATATAAGACCGTGTCATGATATTTTATCATGACACGGTCTATGTGGCAACTTTTACAATTTTTTTATTTAAAAACAAATAATTAGTCATTGAAAAACCTTTAACAAATCACCCATAAAATATTCGTCTCATTAGTAACTTATTAGTTATTATGCAACCTAAAATTTGTGTATCAATATAACTGAAGCGTATGTTGGGTTGAATGTGGAGACCAATTTTGGATTGGTTTCTATGTCTTGAAACAAGATAGAAGAGTTTGAGTGGGAATCAAGTTGTTGATTTGTTAGTCACCTCTTTTTTTAATTCTTCTATTGTAAGGACTCTATTAATCCTAAATAATTGTGTTAGTCATGTACTATAAATAAAGCATATGTGTTAGGTTTATTGGTATGCAATTGAGAGTAGAGCTGGCTAATATGTCAGGTCGAGTCGGGTCCGTGTTCGTGTTCGTGTCAAACTTAAACGGGTTCAAAATCTTTCGACTTGAACCTAACCCATTTATTAAACGAGTTGGAAATTGAAATCGTTTACCGTTTAAATTTTAAACGGGTTGACCTTATTATGACCTGTTTACCCATTTAAGTAAACGTGTTAGAACAAAGTTACCAATTTACCCATTTAACCATTAACTCGCTTATACAAAACAATTCATTGTGGGATCAAAATAATGACATATCATACCCAACAATTTCCGTGGTAATATAATTCGAATTATATATAAGGAGATGTATTTTAATTCATAGTCAAAGATAAATATTAGTTAAAATTACAAGTTTTACGTATATTTCAATGAGTATTAACTGTAACTTTCACATAAGTTTATTGATAAATGGTATGATTTGGTAATAATTATAGAGCAAATGACTTGATTCATGTGACATGCCTAATTAAACGGGTTAAGTAGGTATTTTTTCGTGTCGAAAATCCTGACCTGAACCTAACCCATTTAATTAAACGGGTTTACCGTGTCAACCCATTTAATTAAGCGGGTTGAAAATTTCTACCTAAACCCGTTTAATATCGTGTTAGGTTCAGGTCGGTAATCGTGTCGGGTCAGCTTTTCCCAGCTCTAGATTTTATTGTTTTTTCTTTTTTTTCCAGTAAAACCACGAGTTGTTTTCTCTTAAATACAGGGGTGGTTTTCGGTTTTGTGGTACATGTGTGCAAAATTAATCTGGTGCGTTGGATCATATTTGGACGGCTGCGTTCTTTTCTTCCTACCTTCCTACCTTAAGTTCTTTCCTACTGGATCTGTTCCCTTAAAAAATATTATGAAGAATAAAAATAAATAAAATTTGAAATTAAAAAATTTAAAAATTTAAAAAAATTAAAAATAAGAATCAAAATAAAAAATTAAAAAAATAAAAATTGAAAAATTATTAAAAGAATAAAAATAAAAATAAAAAACTGTTAAAATTGTAAAAATTCAAAACTACAAAATTGAGAATTAAAAAATTTAAAAAATTAAAAATTAAAAAATTAAAAATTTTAAAGTTAAAAATTAATAATAAAAATCAAAAAACTAAACAATCAAAAATCAAAAAAATCAAAAAGTTAAAAATAAAAATTATAAACTAGAAAATAGATAACATAAAGACAAAAATTATAATAATAAATAAATAGTTACTTAAATGTAAACTTTTATATTTTTGTAAGCTTCGATAAATATCGATAATTTTTGATAATTTTTAATAGAAATCTACCCAGGCTCTTAATTTTCATGTAAACTTGCCCGTTGACTAGAAAAGACAGGCTAGTACCCAAATTTAATTAAAGTTGAAACATTTGGCTAAAGGAGAACTAGCGTGTATCCTTTTCTTCCCCCAATTATTTTCTTATCATGGTTGGGCATCCAGTTGACTAGAGTTCGTGAAGAGGTAGATGACTTGTATTGTATGACTATTTATACTTAAATTAAATAAGTAAAAGAAATAAATATGCAATCAATTGAATCAGATTATATAAACTTTTAGAGTTGCACAAACTAATTAAGAAACTAAAATAATAAAAGAAGTGGCTACGGAAACAAATAAAGGAAGGCAATTAAGTGACAACAAAGCCACCACGTATCTCAAAATCCAAATGCAACCCATTTGAAATACAAAAATTCCGACTTGGTAAGCTGGATTATAAGGATAATAGTAACTCCTACTTTAATTTACATGTGTTTCACAATAGGGCCTTCTTTTTATGTTACTAGTACGTGATAACACATGTATGATTTATCATAATAATCTATCACTTTTCTAACTCCTCATTAAAACTGAGAAAAGCTGACCCGATACGATTACCGACCTAAACCTAACACGATATTAAATGAGTTTAGGTAGAAATTTTCAACCCGTTTAATTAAATGGGTTGACACAGTAAAGCCGTTTAATTAAATGGGTTAGGTTCAGGTCAGGATCGATTTTCGACACGAAAAAACACCTATTTAACCCGTTTAATTATGCATGTTAAATGGGTCAAGTCATTTGCTCGATAATTGTTATCCAATTATACCGTTTATCAATAAACTTAGGTGAAAGTTACAGTTAATACTCTTTGAAATATACGTAAGACTTGTAATTTAACTTATATTTATATTTGACTATGAATTAAAAGACATTTCTTTATATATAACTCAAATTCGCAAATTGTTGAGTATGATATGTCATTATTTCGATCTCACAATGAATTGTTTAGTATAAATGAGTTAATGCTTGAATGGGTAAATTGGTAACCTTATTGTAACATGTTTACTTAAATGGGTAAATATGTCAAAATAAGGTCAACCCGTTTAAAATTTAAACGGTAAACGATTTCAATTTCCAACTCGTTTAATAAATGGGTTAGGTTCAGGTCGGAGGATTTTGAACTCGTTTAAGTTTGACACGAACACGAATTTGACACGACCTGACCTATTAGCCAGCTCTATTAAAATCTACAAATAAAAAAAAATAAAATCTGTTAGTTAGCAAAAAAAAAACGGAAACAATTATGGTGATTGACAATATTGAGTCATGGGCGAACTTACTTTTCCTAAAAACTATTTACTGTACCGTAAATCATCAAAATGATCAAACTTAATTAACATTTGCTTAAACAATTAAGAAAGTTTGTTTCCTCACTTTATGCATTCCAATATAACTGCACGTACTATGGACAAGAATGAGAAGTGAAATTAGATGAGAGGATGATCCAAATGGCATGCAAATGATTCCTATTTAAAGGAGACATCCTACACCCCTTAAAGCCTGGTCAATGACTTAATCGGAATCCTTAATGGATATCATGACCTTGACTAAGCCACCATATCCATATTACAAATATAGTTGTTAGGGTCAAATAACATGCACTAAATAGAGATTACATATTAAACAACCATATCAAATAGTCGTTGGGCATTTATTAAGTATCTGGTGCATTGACACAGACTGTGTCAAGCTAGATGCGACCTGTGTAAATAAAATAAATGGACACTATATAATTACATAATTATATTACTTCTAATTTAGAAGGTCGTCATTGATTTCTTGCTCTTACAATTACAATTGTCAAAATGTTTATTAAACATAATTGATTGTGTATTAATGTTAGACCACCCGTTAAAAATTTGGTGGGCTTAAATTGAAGGGTTACACCCCTCGCACTACCCATCACATGCTTTGAAGTTCCCCCAAAATCCCATTTCATAATTCATCATTTTTTGCATTAACTTTCATAATGTTTGGGAGTACCATCTTTCTCTTTCTCTTTCTGGCTCTCTATCCCTCTCTCTTATCCTAGATTTTATTGTTTATTAATATAATTGTTGCATTAAATTTAATTGTTTCACCAGTCTAATATTGTTTACTAACATAATACAGTAATTTTTTTTGTTAATTAAACAAAACTCTTATATAGCATTAATTTTGGATTGACACATGGTAAGATCTTGTTGGGGGGGGGCTTTTTTTCAATAATTTGCTAGCCAAACAAGGCTAAGAAGGCGTCAGAGATGCTACAAGACCGCAAACAACCGAAAGTCAAAGATTCCAACAAACAAAATAGTAGCACAGTACGTAACAAAAGGGACACATCAAAACAAAAAAAACAGCTATCTAACAAGATTTTTCTTTCGCTTCATCATATCATCTTTGAAGGCCTTAATCACATTCTCATAATTATCAGAAAACATTTTCAACAAGCTCACGACCTTGGCTGCCCTACGAGCCTCCTCATCCAAGTTTTCCAAGGAGACATCCACTGCATTCAAAGATCTTTCAGAAGAGTTATCAACTGCTTCTTTACTGTTAGAACTACAGCTTCGAGAAAGCCTCTTCATACCTTTAACACGACTAGAACCACTAGAGCGGATCCTACACGAAGCTCTACTAACCAACCTCCATTTTGAGTTTCACAATAGTAGGTTCACATTCCTCCTTTGTCGGCCCTTGACTTTGAAACCCTTATGAAAAGAGTCCTTAATACCAAAAGGTGAAGAACAAATCACCTCATCCACAACACTACTAGATGGGTCATTAACAGTGCGCTCACTATCTGAAGAAGACTTCGAATTAGCACCAGCCTTACCACTAACAACAGGGTCCCTCAAAAGGTCATCTTTATAGGGAGATTTAGAAACCTTAGGAACAGCCGAAGGAAGAGGACCAGAGATGGTAACTGAACCCAAGGTTAATACTATTGTCATTAAATTAATGTAGAACCCAAGGTTGATTAAGGTTATCCATATTAGCCTCATCTAGAGAAGAAGATGCTTGCTCAAATGGGGATAAATTAAAGTGCATTTGCACAAGTTGACTTTGACAAATTAAGTTTGAAAATGATATGAGTTTCGGAATAATGTACCTTTTAAGTACTCCCTCCATTGTTTTTTATATGTTACTTACGTTTTTGAGATTCAACTTTGATCAATAACTTTTTGCATAATATTTTGATAAAAATATTATATTGTATTTTTTAATAGTATTTTTTTATCATAAATATGATGATATCAATTTTATATGATAAATCATGATACAAATTAAGATACTAACGGTTAAATTTTTAACATAATTTCCTAGGAAACAGTCAAATAAAAACGGGGAGAGAATCTCGCATGGGTATAAACATTATATATTTACTTATTAAATTTAAAAAAATGATATGATTGACTCATATATACAACTAAATTATTACATGTAAATTGTATAAAATTATATTTGTTTTTACCATAATTTCTAAAATTTCAAAAAAATATATCCAACGGATGAGGTACATTCGATTAGGGCCGGAGCATAGGGAAAGTTTTTTATAGGAAATATTTCCTTAATCAGGGTCTAGGAAAACTTTGGAAATAGTGGAACCCTTGTAAAATAATTTCCATGATCAATGTACAATCAAACATGAGAAAAATAAATTTAACTCCAAAAAATTAATGATTTACCCAGAATTTTTCACCAACTAAACGCAAAAAACGAAATTGAGGAGGATCATCTATGCAGTGTGTGTGAAATGAGATCCCGTGAAGATCGTTTATCGTTTGAGGAAAAGGTCCCTTTCAATGTTTCAAGAACGTAGCTTTACCTAATCAAACATAAAACCCAAAACAATGGAGCCTAATTAACAATAACGTTTAGAAGCATCGAAAAGTTCATCCCGAGCTTATTTGCAATGATCATACATATATATATATATATATATATATTCTGATTAGGGTATTTTGGGAAACATATAATTGATTCTATTTATTTTTTTTTAAAAATTCATATAATGTTAATGTGTGTATTGATGACTCTTCTTTCTTTTTTCTTTTTTTTATATGTACTATTCTTTTTTTCTTTATTCTTTCAAATAAAAAAGCTATTTTTTATTTTTTATTATTATTTTTCTTTTATTCTTTTAAATATAATTTCGATAATATTTTTAATAATACATGTGCCGTGAGCACCGGTATGTATAGAAACCGGAAGACGGTTAAAAATGGTGATCCACTTGTTAATTGTTATTGAAAAACTGAACCCATTTATTTATGGAAAAATAAAAAGATTGAGCAATAATAATAGTAGTATGATTGACTGGAAATGGAGAAGTCGTTACGGTACATATCGGGTAACATCATATCCGATCCCGCAGACATTGGGACCTCTATATATTGTGAATGTCAGTATGAGATATGGCCCAACTAATTTCCACTACACTCTCTCCCCCTCTCTCATATTCTCTCTCTCTCTCTCTCATATTCTCTCTCTCTCTCTCATCTAATCATCTTCTGCTACTCCCATCTCTTATCATCAATTCAGCATTCTGAGTCGTCCTCGTTGTGGAGGAGGATTATTTTGTCTTCCATTCACACTTCTCTTTCTCATTACCCATTAATTAGGTAATCTATCTTTACATTATTATCTTACATTCTACTCCCTCTATCTTAATCTACATTTACTATTTCTGTATTTTTCACCATTGCATTCTTAATTACCTCTATAACTTTATTTTTCCATTTCTCAATCACATTTTCTGTTTCTAAATCATTATCTAATCACTATTAGGAGATAATTGAATAAACCTTTAGTTCTATATTGTATTGAGCTTGGATAGCTAGAATACTCTGTTAAACATATCTGCGATTTCCAATGTGGAAAACTTAAGCGTTGATATTAATTCTACAGAAGAAATATTGGTCATGTAGAATCTCCTTTCTTTTCAGATTTATATTAATTAAACTGATGAAGACATTAGTACTGTAGGTGGTTCTATAATAGCGGGGGACGTACCAAGTATTGTCACCACACATTCATATATCATGGTATTATCATATATATAATGAAATCTGTACAATTTGCTCCCACAAATAAATACTAAAAAATTGTTCACAAATTAAATAGTGTTTGTCATAAGAAGGGCAAATAGATTTATTTATACTATAACTCTATTTTGAAGGTAAACACTATTAAATTTATAGGCCAAAAGGGTTAATGGTTACCAAACTGTTCATAACATATAGGACCCATCAATCCCAATTTCTATTCATAGGAAATACTTTCTTTGAAGCTTGAACCAAGAATTGAATCTTGCAAATTGAAAGCTTAGGGCTTTAAATCATTCGCAAAGAGTAATGTACATTTTTTTTTTGTGTAATAAATGTATATGTTATAACACTCAGTTTGGCGTTTATGGGCGAATTTTTATTAGTGTCATGGGTTTGGACATCCTAGCCCAAAAAAAAATTAAGGACATATTACATATTAAGAGCATATTGTACGTTGAGAATATCTTTAAGAAAGTCCAAAACATTAGTAAGGAGATCCAATTTAATATAACAGCTAAACAATTCGTAAAAATACATATTTTAACTTTTCATTTTTTTAAGTGGACAATGCTAACTTTAATGTTTGGATCTATAGTGACATTCCCATTACATTAACTGTGCTTAAATTTCAGAGCGTAATAAAAATCTAATGAATGTAGGAATCGGAGTCGAAATCGAAAGCGGAAGCAGAAAGACGAAACAAAATGAAAGGGAAGATGAGAGTGGGAGTGGTAGGTGGAGGGATAAGTGGATTAGGGGCAGCATACGAGTTAGCAAAGGCAGGAGTTGATGTGGTGTTGTATGAGAAAGAAGACTACATTGGTGGCCATGCCTACACCGTTCATTTTGATGGCCTTGATTTAGACCTTGGCTTCATGGTCTTCAACAGGGTACGTGGGTATTAATTCTCTCTATCCATAATTCCTTTTCTATCTTATTATGTTTCTCTTTTTCCTTGTCATTTCCTTTTCTGTCCGGCGCTTTATCTATTCACTACGAAATTAACGTCTCGTAATACAATATCCAATGGGATACCTATGCACTTAGCAAACTTCACTGTGAACTCTACGTATGAGGGGACATATGTAGTACATATGCTAAGTTTTCAACACTTCTTCATTTATTTTTGCAGCACGTGAAATTATTCATTATGTGTACCGTTAAATATCTACGTGTGGGGCAAGGGTTCGCAAATTATACTGTTGACTGAGGTGGGTCTATTTAGGGACACTATGTGTATTGAAATATATCAATTTTTATGTGATGAATTGCTATAAAAATTTGATAATTTCAATATTGATATATTTATGATGAATTTTATAATTATTATTAATGAATTTTCTAAACAATTTAATATAAATGATAGGTAGCTAGGTACACTACACTGGGCCGTATAACAATTGGCATGGCTTAGATATTTTCTACCTATAAGTAGGAGTTCTCAATAAATAATGAATATAGAAGTTTGATTTTTAAAGAATTGATACATATTATCCTCTTGTAGAAGTTAGAGATAACAAAATTTTGTCATTTTGAAATTAACTAATTTGAATTCAGATTTATTCGTATTGTTCAATCTGATTAACCTGAAAGTATGGATAACAATAATTGGTATTGCTTAGATACACCCGGAAAGTATGGATAAATTATGCAAATTTAATTATTAACAGAAATATATGTAATAATATAAAATTACTATTATTAGATTTATTATGAAAAATTCTTTCATATGAATATAATAATATATTTTTTTTAAAATATATATATTATGTTAAATTAAAGTTTAAATAATGCATTAATGAGTGTAAACAATAAAAAAATGACACATATATAGAAACAAAAAGGAATAATTAAACTCAACATGAAAGTACTCCCTCCTTTTCTTGTTTAAATATCACATAGGTTTTATGTTAAAAACTTTGATTGTACATATCTTAATTTATATAATGATTTATCATAATAAAATTTATGTTATAAAATTCACAATAAAAATATTATCAAGAAAGTATAACATTGTAATTTTTATAAAAATATTATATAATATATTATTGACTAAAATAAAAAATGCACAGAAGAAAAATTTTAAAAAAATGGGGAGTATTTTAAATTTTCGAAAAAAAGTTACCAGTTAATCATGACCAAAGCTCACGAGACAACTTGAATGTGCTTATATTTTTTTTTTTGACAGAAAAGTGTGCTTGTAATTTGAATGTGGTTATAATTTAGTTGAATATATGGACACAATTCATCAACGTTTGCTATTCATTTAAATAATGTAAGTTGTGCGTTGGCTCAGTACGTCAAGTGGATTTTCATGGTTTTAATATTTTCTTGTTGTAGTATATGAGTATATCTTTAATGAATACGTTGTTGGATGATAATTGTTAAAAAGACTCTTCCTTTCTTAAATTAAGTAAGTAAACTTTTCGATTTAACAAAAATGAAAAAAAAAAACGTACATCACCTCAAGTCCCCTCCTGTAAATCTTTATTTTACTGAAGTCAAAATTATCTCAACTATTAAAAAGGAAAGCGTGCTTTTCAAAATATCTATATCATTTTTTTCATAGTTATAATTATCATTTCACTTTTTTTCGGACAAATATTGTTTGTAGTTACCAGTAAAATATTGTTAGGCATGTTTTAATTATCAGTCAACATTATTTTATTTTATTTCATTTTAGGTTGCCAACATTTAAATTTCTTTATCAATTGTTAGTCCCTCCATTCTTTAATATCTGTCAAACTAACTTTTAATTTTTCAAAATATCGGCCACTTTATAATTTTATGGGGTGATGATAAGTGTCTTGCCCCAAGACACTCCTTAAATGTCTTCTCCCTTATAAAATCAATACTTATTATCGTTTTTAACCCCAATTTTTTTGACAGATACTATTAATTATCAATTATAAGAAGCTTGGAATGTGTTGGCTACGCCAACAATTAAAATTGACACCCTAACGAATGAACCCCATCCGTTGGACATATTTTAGACGCTTTTTTGTAAATTTTTAAAAATATAGATAAAAGTGTGATTTTATACAATTTATATATATTATTATAGTTATAGAAGTCAATCATGTAACTTTTTTCCAATTTAATTCACAAATATATAGGTTTTCTGTAATGACAAGATACAAAATATGTGTCTTGCACAAGACTTTTATCATTTCCCATAATTTTAATACTTCATCCGTGATAGTTTTTCTAAACTTAAATCTTACTTTAGTCATTACATGTATAAATATATAACCGAAATAGAAATTTACTTCTAACTTTATCATTGCCAATATAAATATTATTTCTAATACTGGTTTCTTAAAATCTCGACGAAATTCAATTCTGTGTCCTACATCATGTCTTCTGTTCACTATCAATAACATAATTATTCACTCACACATGGCCGGAGCATGTAACATGTATGGAAAACATTCTAGCTCATTTCTGAACTGCTAATTAGTATACATGTTGGACAGGTTACATATCCAAATATGATGGAGTTGTTCGAAACTCTTGGCGTTGACATGGAGACCTCTGACATGTCATTCTCAGTTAGTTTAGACAATGGAAGAGGGTGTGAATGGGGAAGCAGAAATGGGTTAAGTGGTTTGTTTGCACAGACTAGTAATTTACTCAGCCCCTACTTCTGGAATATGATCCGAGAAATAGTCAAGTTCAAGGATGATGTCATCTCGTAAGCCATTTTATCCTTCCCTTTATTATGATGCATTCTTCCTTATTATGACATTGATGATTTAATCCTTGGTGAAGGTACCTGGAAGAGCTCGAAAACAATCCAGACATAGACCGTACTGAAACTCTCGGCCATTTTATCACCTCAAGGGGTTACTCAGAACTGTTTCAAAAAGCTTATCTTGTAAGACAATGCCAATTCTAGCTCTTAAAGTTGTTAAAGTTTTCGGTGTTGTGTTAAAGGAGGCGTTGACGTAAAAGTTTTGTAGGTTCCCATGTGTGCATCAATCTGGTCTTGTCCTTCAGATACTGTGAAGAACTTCTCTGCTTATTCAATCCTCTCATTTTGCCGCAACCATCATTTGCTTCAGGTTTATTCATCAAACATCTGAGTTACGTTATTGATTCTTTCGTTTTGTTTCTATCGTTGTCTTTCTAAGTGGTTCGATATTGCTTGTGGACATACAGTTGTTTGGCCGTCCACAATGGCTGACAGTTAAAGGGCGCTCTCACAACTATGTCAATAAGGTTTCTACTCCTCTCTGTTCATGAATCATGATACATATTCAGATGTTACTTTTGTTTTCCCATGTAATTAGCATGTTCTTAAGCTTACCTTTAGTACATACATTTTAATGTAGGTTGTGGAGGAACTAGAGATTAGAGGATGCCAAGTAAAAACCAATTGCGAAGTGCATGCTGTTTCCTCAAGTGACGACGGTGAGTAATCAATTTTAAACATGAGGTAACCACAGAATAAAGGTCATATCCTGGGGGCAAAAGTATCTATTTTTGTAGCTGTCTTTTGTTCACAGATTATGTATTCATCTGGTTGAGTGACAATAAAATCTGACTTTCATTCACCTGATGTTATGTCAGTAATTTTCACACGAGTCTCAAGAATGTATCACCATTGCTTTCACAGGTTGCACGATATCTTGCAGGGATGGTTCACAGGATGTATACGATGCATGCGTTATAGCCGTTCATGCCCCAGATGCCATTAGTTTGTTAGGAACAGAAGCAACATATGATGAAACAAAAATACTCGGTGCGTTCCAATATGTCTACAGGTGAGACTTCCTATTTAGGAAATGTGCTAGATTTGACTGATGTTTTATCCTGGAAGACTTAAGTCCTTAAAATATGTCCATGGTCCTTAAAAGATGTCCAACGTCACTAGGTTTTGGTGATTCCCCTGACTTTCAATTAGGCAGTTATGAAAATGAAAGTTTACGGCAAACAGTTTTTTGCTTTTTAATTTCAGGTTTGTACCCTGTGGCTTCCATTTTTGTCCATAGGCCTGTATGTTTGCCTCCTGAAAGTGGTTAAGAAAATTTTGGTGCTTTTTTTTGAAAAATGGTTAAAATGAATATGAACTTTTCAAATTTCCTTGGGCAGTGATATATTCCTACATCATGATATAAAATTCATGCCCCAAAACTCAGCAGCATGGAGTGCTTGGAACTTCCTAGGAAGCACAGACAATAATGTGTGTTTGACATACTGGCTAAATGTGCTACAGGTATATCTCTTAAGTTCTCAATATCAGCTTACGTTATTGGGGGGGAAAAGGGTTATGTCCATTTTATCTATGCTTTTTTGTGTGTTTCATTTAGGTATAAGTTTAAATTGCTGATTATTTCTTTGAATGCTTGAGTATGCAGAATATAAGCGAGACAAGTAAACCTTACCTTGTAACTCTGAATCCACCTAATCCACCAGAGAATACATTGCTAAAATGGAGAACCAGTCATCCTGTGCCTTCTGTTGCAGCGACAAAGGCTTCACTTGAGCTCGGTAATATTCAAGGAAATAGAGGAATTTGGTTTTGCGGCGCATATCAAGGTATTATATGCAGGATTCTGGACATGATTACCAGTATTTGTTTTCTTTCATTTGACGTGTATATTCATGCGTGCTATTTCTATTTTCTGTAACTTTTAGGTTATGGCTTCCATGAGGATGGATTGAAGGTGAATTTCTCCCCGCTCCTAGAACTTACTTTGCGAAAAACACATTGAATAGCAATGTCTAAGTACTAGTTACCATTCGGATGCATTTTTACGTGTTTTGCATATCTATCTGATGTACTAATCTTATCACAATTATTGCTCAGGCTGGGATGAATGCTGCTCGTGGTTTGCTTGGACGAAGTTCCAGTCTTCTTACAAATCCAAAACAGATGGTGCCATCTTGGACGGAGACAGTAGCTCGCCTTTTTGTAGCAAGATTCCTACGACGTTTTATCATTGCTGGCTGTTTGACGTATTTTCATTCTACCCCTTTTCATATTTTAGTTCAATCATTCTTCACCTTCATGTTACCTCTATTTGCTATCTACTACTTAGTATTATAGTTTGAAAAATCTTTATATTCCCTTCAATGTATCTGCAAGAAGTTCTGCATTGCTGGTCTGATTGTTCTATGTATATCTTTATATGGAAACAGTTTGCTAGAGGATGGAGGTACAATTCTGACCTATGAGGGCTCAAGCAAACACTGTAAATTAAAAGTTGCGCTAAGGATCCATTCCCCAAACTTCTATTGGAAGGTAGCTCGCTCTTCCATATTCACTGCTTGCGTCGTTTTTCTTATGTAATGTTGACAGTATCGACATCTTAATTACAAGTTTCCAACATTATCATCAACAGGTTGCTAAGGAAGCTGACTTAGGCCTCGCGGATGCATTTATCAATGGAGATTTCTCATTTGTTGACAAACATGAAGGTCTTCTAAACCTTTTTAGGGTAAAGTGCAATACAAACTTCTTGTACAATTGAGATTACAGTAACAAACACATCATTCTAAGTTGTTGTTGCCAAATTTTGTTCTGCAGATATTTATTGCTAATAGGGATTTAAATTCTTCTGCTCCAAGTGTGAATAAGAAGAGGTATGTCAAATTGTGGACTTCTCTTTTACATGTATGTGTATGTCATGAAGGCATTGGCTCTATGCGCGTGTGGATGAATCGTGTTTGGTCTTTACCAGAGGCTGGTGGACTCCGATGCTTTTGACAGCCGGGGTTGCTTCTGCTAGATATTTCTATGACCATGTCTCGAGGCGAAATACACTTACACAAGCTCGACGAAATATTTCTCGCCATTATGATTTAGTAAGACAAGTCAATTAAGACCTCTACTTGTTACACATTTCCAATGTATATAAAGCCTTGTTTAGCTAATGAATGTTTTCTCACCGTAGAGCAATGACATGTTCTCAATCTTCCTGGATGAGACAATGACATATTCTTGTGCCATCTTTGAGGTTAGACCTCGATCATCTCTTTCAGCTTGGTTCCTGAGTTGTAGTTTTACTTGGCTTCATTTTCTTATGCTTTATTTCATGTGCATTACAGTCAGAAACAGAGGACCTAAAAGTTGCACAAATGAGAAAAATTTCTCACCTAATTGACAAGGTAAGGATTCTACATTAATTTGTGACTTGATCAACTCAATCTCTATCTCGTACGTATTTCATTAACTAACATTGGTTTGTAAATCCAAGGCCAGAGTAGAAAAACATCATGAAGTGCTAGAGATTGGTTGTGGTTGGGGCAGCCTTGCAATTGAGGTTGTAAGGCGAACAGGATGCAGATACACTGGGATTACCCTTTCAGAAGAGCAGCTCAAATTTGCAGCACAAAGAGTCAAGGAGGCTGGCTTACAGGTAATCTTGTCTTCTACCACTAACAAAACTACTTCTTCTCTTTCTTTTCTCATACAACTATTATCTGCTTCAATTCTGTATCGGTTTTTTCTTAACAATGAAATGTTGACAGGATCGTATCAGGTTTCTTCTTAGTGATTATCGTCAATTGCCAAAGGGCCACAAATATGATCGGATTATCTCCTGGTAAGTATAATCTCTTTTTTGTGTCTCCCTTGTTTTCGTGAGGCGGAGGGTTATCTCCCGGTAACAATGAAATGTCAACTATGTATAGTGAAATGCTAGAAGCAGTGGGACATGAATACATGGAGGACTTTTTCCAGTCTTGTGAGGCCCATTTGGCACCAAATGGTCTTATGGTCCTTCAGGTAACACCCAACAATATATAACATCATACATTTTTCAGACGTCCCAACATTCATTATGACATGGGAAGAACTCTTGCTAAGGGATGTGATGAATTGTTTCTGTTCAGTTCATATCGATACCAGATGAAAGGTATGATGAGTACAGAAGAAGTTCTGATTTTATAAAGGAATACATTTTCCCTGGTGGATGCCTACCTTCTTTGAGTAGGGTCACTTCGGCAATGGCTATGGCATCCAGGCTTTGGTAAGTGTACACACAAACAGTTTTCATCAAACATTTCCTTCTTTTTTGTGTACGTACTCATCTCTTTTGATTATCCACTGCTTCATTTGTAGCGTGGAGCACGTTGAGAACATCGGCATACATTACTATCAAACACTAAGATGCTGGAGACAGAACTTTTTGGAGAACCAGAAGTAAGTGATCAGGTTCTTTTTACAGTCTGTTTTTCTACCTCAGATAGAATATCTTGCAGACTATTTCATGTTATTGCTGCTTACTGTTGCTTACTGTTATTGCTGCACTTGCAGTAAAATCCTTTCATTGGGGTTCAATGACAAGTTCATCAGAACATGGGAATACTACTTTGACTATTGTGCAGCTGGATTTATCACTAGAACACTAGGAAATTACCAGGTACTTGTTTGCCTACTAGCTGGGCAAGTTTTGCATGTATGTTTTCTGAATTTCACCTACTTTGATCTGGGACATAGAACATAAGTTAAAGGTGTATGCTGTGCAATGCAGATGGTGTTTTCACGACCTGGGAATCTTGCCGCGTTTAGTGACCCATTCAAAGGCATACCATCAGCTAATTGCTGACATTCAACTCCAGGCTCCAAGTCGATCGATCGATAACTCAAGCATACTATGCTCATAATTATTTGATGCTTATTGAGATTTCAAAAGGCTTTGATGATTGAAACTCCATTGATTCTGATTTTTTTTGTATCATTCATACCACTTTTGTAACTTTGATAATGGAACTTGCCCATTGGAGACTACACACATCTCCTTGGTTTCCATTATTCTATATTTTACCCTTTACTGAATCCCTGTAAGGATAGCGATTGATTGTTTTTCCAAGATGACACACTTTAGTTACTAGAAGAAAGTCCCCTTTTTACAACAACTGTTGTTGCCGGCAGTACTATGTCATTGCAAAAGATATAGATGCCGTTGCACGGTTGGTGCACGTAGGGGACGATGCTTTAAAAGATTACTGCGACTTATGCCACTATCAAAATATTGCTTTGGAAATGACAACTAGCATTGCAAAAACAATGTCCTTGCCGATTACATCTTTATTGCTTCCAAAATTTTATTTATTTGGCAACAACAATTGTCATTGCAATATGTGTAACCAATTTAACAAAAATGATATTGTCGTTACCAAAAATGGTGTCTTTTGCAATGACCTTGTCGTTCTAGTATATTGTTGTTAGAATAATATGCTTTGATTTGAATCTATTTTAACCCGCTTTGCAGATCGCACGAGGGACCTCGAAACTAACAACGTATGCGATGGATGGGATGGTTAGGATTTTTTAGGCCTAGGAGCACTTATTTTTTATATATGCACTCCGTTTATTTGTACTCCTCTCATCATCAGTTAATAATAATTATTCCCTTAAGACAGAGGTCTAATGGATTGGACCGCTTATTTATGTAAAAAAAAAAATCAGTTAAGAATACTATTCATTTTTCTTCCCGTGAAGAATATAACTAACACCTTGTTGTAACCAAGTCATATCTCTATGTCAATTTCTCAATTCGTTTTTCCTTTCTCATATATGTTAATTGGTATAAAGTTTTAGGGTTCGTGAATTCTGGTGAGAAACTATGTTGTAAGAACTGGATCGGTCATCGAACCAATTAACTTAGTAAGTCGATGGTTCAACTGGTTGGACCGATTTGGCCGGATTAGACCTGACACGAGTCACGGTTGAACCGGTCAAAACCGGCATGAACTGGATATGAGTTAAAAAAGTTTTCTCCGTGTGGGTATAGCTCCTACAAACCCCCCACAAGACCCCACTCGTCCACCCTGGCTATCGAGGGGTTCAAAAGGCTTGATACATACGCTAAATTCATTCGTGATTCCTGCGAAGTTGAGTTAGCTTTGTTTTCTTGTTTTCCCGTCTCTGTTTTTTGGTTGCTTTGCTCGGGACGAGTAAAAGCTAAGTGTAGGGGGTTGATTTGGCTCATTGTGAGTCATATTTAGGCCCTTTTTACTTAGTCTTTTAGCTCAGTTTCCCTACTAATAACCTTATTTATTACGTATTTTTCTTTGTTTTGTAGGACCGAAGTGAGAAACCTAAAGAATTCATAAAAAGGATGCAATCCCTGGAGAAAAGAGTCAACCCTGAGATTCAAAACTAGATGCCAAGATCATGGAAGAAACTGAGGCCGAAAGAAGCCAAGGAGGCCAAGGAATTGAAGGGAAAAGAAAGGGGCACGATTGTGCCATCAAGCAGCACGATCGTGAGCCCCCTAAGCTCATGGCCAAAGCAAGCTCGTACCCTGCTACTGCATGATCGTGCGCCTCTGCTCCCAAGGAATCCAACCCAAGGCAAGGCGAGAGGCATGGTAGTGCGGATTGCGCATGATCGACCCCCAGGCTTGGGAAGGGTGGTCAAGCTGCTTAACGGCACGATCGCGCCACCCAAAGCCAAGATTTCTACCCCCTTCATGACCAACGACACGATCTGCCATATTCGGAAAAAGGTCATGTCCCAGAAATCAAAACGATAAGCTTCGGTTTAGTTTTAGGGTACTATATATAGATCCTTAGGGTTGTAATTCAACAGTTTTTCATCAACCCCTAGGTCACTTTGCAAGTTTTTAATGTATTATTTTCTCTCTAGATTAGTTATAATTACTCTTTGTTTAAAACACCTTTTCTGAATCAAAGTTTAATCCTTCCCCTTTAATCTATTTCTCTTACTGTGATTTTAATCTATTTTGGGAAGAATTTGAAGGCCCTAGTCATCAATATTAGGGGTGTTCATTGAAGAGAAGTCATTATTAATTATAGTTACTTCCTATTTACTATTTTATTGCATGTTTAAGAGCTTTTTAGTTAAGATTAGTTGCTTGCTTGATGAATAAGTGTTCTATTACTAAATTAGGTTTGGTTATGTTTAGTTTAATGGTTTTGAATACGTTTAGTGGCTATGTTTTTCTGGACTTGGGGATTTAATAATCCCTAATGAGGATTTAATATTGTAGATTTTGTTGAAAAGGGATGGTCAAACCGAACTAACCACTAGTTTCCAGCCAAATCGATTTGAACCATCCAGTCAATTTAGTTTTTACAACATATCCCTTGTCAGTTGATAATGTGTGCTCCCCTTAAACATGGCAATCGGGTAATCGACTTGAGCTAAGGTTGGCGTCGAGTTGCCCAATTTCAATTCATTTTGGTTCAAATACAGGTTCAGGTGGGTCAGTCTTGTTCGGCATTTCAATTCGTTTTGGTTCAAGTACGGGTTCAGGTGGGTGAGTCTTGTTCGGAACCACGGGTTACCTCGAGTAAGGTTCTCTCAAATTGGCTTCTAGCTTGAATTAAGGGAGTTGGGCATGGATCTTAACCGGATCAATTTTCACATTACAATTCAGAACAATTTGGTCGGAGCTTTTTCATTTTGGATTTTGAACTCAGGTCACTTTTGCCAAGTGATCTACTGCCGCTGCTTTCTTTCCTGGACTGTTGGTCTTATGGAACGTATAATTAGCAGTTTATGCAGATTCAGTCGTACGACATTAGTCTCTTTCCTATTATGCAAGTAATGCTCTTATACTATAGTGCGTTTAGCAGACCTTGGAAAAGCCCTCTGCCCTCCTTGAAAAAAATGTTTTTTCAGCTTTGCAGTTTAAATTGAAACATTTTGCAACCCATCAAGTACATAGGAACCTTTATCATGCTGAGGAAGTCCAATAACTTTCCATAAAAATTTCTAACCCAAACACACCACTATAAGATATGATGCGTAAGAGTTCTCCTGATATCATGGCCCAGTCAGGTCTATATCCCCTTCGCAATTTGGTGTTTAATGAATTGCATCGGATGCTTCAGCCATATACACATACTGATTTTTACATTACAAAATATAAAATCTACTGAATTTACGCAAACTTGTCACAAATATATCACAATAGCAAGGATTATTGTAAAAGACGGCAACCTCCGTCTCATATTCCATGTGCTGCTATGCATCACACGATAAGTGAAACACTACACAATACACACACACACACAGCACTCACATATGCTAAAACACAACTGGGGTTACACTACCAAACGCTTCATAAACTTTGATTTCGATTTCAGTTATAGCCCTAACTGACCACACCAACACAGAAGCAGGATACAGTAGAGGGCTATGCTTGACAGCGCTCAGAAACCATGTATCTTGATGTGCTCCTTCTTCACAATGCCAGCCTGTTCACCCAAATGGCATAATTCATGAGCAAACTTCTACAAATCAAGTCTTTCATCTTTCAAGATAATGATTTTTCACCAACAGGGGAATCATGTCCGATTTATAAAGTTGGAAATAAAGGAGAGAGCATATTTTCATATTCTTCAAGAACCACTATTGGCCACCAACAAAAGCATATACGGATAATGAAAGATTTATTACAATATCTAAAATACCTGAACAAGGAAAGTAGAAACATTCTTCCGCTGATCACCTTGCAGCTGGATAACCTGGCCTAGTTCTGGGTCTTGGACAACAGTACCATTACAGCAGAACTCCTTTTTCAGGTCCTTTAGGATCTTGTTGTAACTAAATTCTTTTTTCAATCCTTGAACTGTTGTCAGGCTCTTTCTACCATTCCGCTGCTGTACACGAATGTGCACATAATCCTTTGACCCAGCGCCGGAGTTCTCAGCATTTGCGTCAGCAAAGGGATCTACATGAACACCATCACGGCAGGAAAATTAGTAAACGATTGATATTTAAGAAAATAACCAAAACACTATACCACTGATATAACCCATCATAAAAACACTGATGCCAGAATTCATGGTTGGTCAAACTGAAGGATAAATACACTAAGATTCACATCATTGAGAAACCAATGCAGCAGCAGCAGCAGTTTGACCAACCATGCATTAAGATAAATAAAATAAACTTACCAAAAGCAGCAGGAATCTGGATGTCAAGATCAGACATGAAACTAGGCTGATATGAAGTAAGAGATCCGCGGACCAGTGATGTTTTAAGCTAGATGGTATAGATGCTCAGACCTGCAACACAAGTACAGATATTGCTAAGTTTAACAAGCTTATCAAGGAAGCCCATCACGTCATCACCCCAGAATTAAATGCAACACAATTATAATGATTTCTTTTTTCCATAACCAGCCTCAAGATGACCTCAATACATCATTAGGTAGCCTGAAGGTGATTCACCCCACAAAACAACAGAAAACACAGATAAGTGGCAACACAGCCATAGCTGAAGAAATGAAACCTCTCAACTCATTTAAAACCACTATGTCATTCACACAGACTACTGACCCATTATCATCCAGTAGACAATGGAAAACAATGCAAAAGATTTCAGGGTCATGCGATCAAAAGATAATGTGGCCAACAATCTAAATTGTGTCAATGTCTATTACCCTCCGTCTAATTTGCTAAAAAATGGGTGTTTTGCACACAAGAAAAGACATGCAGCAACAACAAGAAGTCCCATAAGGTTAAAAAAAAAAGACATTTAACCTAAAACAATGACTTCCAACATGAATTTCTGCAAAGGAGAGCATTCTGTCACAGGACCCCAACTATTTGATATCACAAAAGTCAAAGATTCTTTGAAAGAATTAAGCTTCAACAACAGATGTAGGAGAATTCCTCACTCAGCAGCAGAACAAACACAGCTAAGCGGCCATGGAAATTCCAGATTCTTTCTGCCCATCGCACAGAGTGCGCCACGATTTTATAACCTCTCCCGTGGAATACCACGCCACCCCTCACTAAAGAGGGAAGCGCTCGGCCTTGGGCAAATATTTAACACCCTCATAGAGCAACCAGAAAATCTCAAAACCTAATTCCCACAATACAAAACCATCTTTTCAAGGTAATTAAGCAATTCAAACTGGAACATCTAACAGAGGTAAAAAAAAATTAAACAAAAGAGACCCGAAACCCTAGATTAGCCATTCAAAATTCCAATTTCACAAGGCAAACTATCAGTTCAACATAATTAGGAAATTTAAAACTAAATACCAGATCCCATCACTAAGAAGAAAGGAAACTTTCGAAGTAAGGCGGACTCCAGAGAATACGAAAAGGTCACCAATTAGATAGAGCAAGTCAACACGTTTAGGTATACAGTTCAGCTACAGAAACCCTCAAATCAAAAATATCATGCGGCGCAGAATCATCATCAACCATAATAGTATCATGCATGCCACCAGAATCAACCGAATGATAGAACAAAATCACGTCTTCAAACCTAATTCGCAACAGATCAAGAAAAAACCCCCAAATTCCGAACCCAAATCAAACAGCAGATCTTGAAACAAATCAAAAAATTCTTTTTAAAAAAAACTTACGACGATCATCAAACAGAAAAAAAAAAAAAAAAAAAACTGACCTAGAATCGAAACAAAAAGGAAACAAATCGAAATTCAGTCTAGAATCTCAAACAATACGGGAAGAAACGAAAAATCACGCAGAAAATAAACAGAAATGAATGGAACTGGAAACAAAATCCTAAAAATAAACAGAAGCTAAAGAAGGAAAAAGATTGAGAGTAAGAGAAAAGGAGAGAGAAGTACCTGATCCGAAGAAGAAGGGGACACAAATAAGAACCCTAGATCGGATAAGTCTGAGCAAATTCGAGCTCTACGAAGGAGGCCTCCTTATATAGGACTACCGTAACCAATCAACTATTAGGTCGGTTACCATTTAATAATTTATTTATAAAGAAAAGAGAAAGGATCCAAAGACCCGGCCCATTCAACCCGGAGCCTGTTTTGTTTTGTCTAGTCTAGTTCTATTGGCCCATTTGGAAATTGGGAAAATGTCAAATGATTGTTCAAGTAAAATTTATGTTCGGTAAATTTAGCTGTTGATTTAGCTAATTATTCAGTATTGTGATTTCATTTAAAAGGATATAGATAACTTTCAATGATAAAATTTTCAAACGGTATTTTTGACCAAAAATATAGAATGTTAATCCAAACACTAAATGTTAACTTTATTAATTTTTTTAAAAGATATTACCTGAAACACTAAAAGGCATATCTAAAACGCTATTTTACTAAAAATTAATATTTTCTAATTAGAATTTTAATTTGCTCAAAATAATGAAAGCTATCCCAAACACAATTGCGAATGCAATCTAAATATTTTGCTAATTTGAAACTTAAATGTAAATAACAATAATTTATCAAAAAAATAATTTATTGAAGTCATTTTAAACAAATTATTAATTAACTCATATTATATTCATATTATTGTATTTATAAAAAAATCATCATAAAATTATAACTTAGGATGAACTAATGATGAAATGTTCTTGTGGAGGTCTTTATAACCTACTATTCTTTTCAAGTTGACCTAAACTTATTCATTACATAAATCATTATATGCTACCTAAACTACTATTTTGGCGAACATGGCCGTCATAATCCATCCCCAGATAAGTTTGACTTATCATAACTTATAGGTAAGATGATTTCTCCTAAAACTTATGAACCAATAAGACAAAGGGTTTTTGGACGCTAATATACTGAATTTTTGGGGTATTGGACAATAATGCACTGAACTTTGACCTTGGACAATAATGCATTGAACTTTGGGGGGTGTTGAACAATAATGCACTCGAAACAATTTCGACGGTGGCGAACTTGGTGACAATCTTACGTGACTGACCGAGAAGACAAATATTTTTGAACCAATTCATCTCCTCCACCCGCTACATAGGATTGCCACCAAGTTAGTCATTGTCAAAATCATACCGAGTGCATTATTGTTCAACACCCCCAAAGTACAGTGTATTATTGTCCAATGTCAAAGTTCAGTGCATTATTGTCCAATATCCCAAAAGTTCAGTATATTAGCATCCAAAAACCCTAAGACAAATTTTGTATTTTTTGTGACAATGTCTACTTTCCAAGACAAAATATGAAGGGGTTTTCTTTTCTATTTTTATTTAAATGTTAATTATTGTTTGTCAATTAGCCAACAATATACTTTGTGTTTCTTCTTTTTAGGATGGGTAAGACTGACATCAATTACACTTTGAGACTTAAGAACATCTCTGAGACTCTAGCTAGTACCATGCCAAATATGTCGAAAGAAGAAGAGCAGTGCAAAAGAAGCATGTCCAAAAGTAAATCAACCCCTTAGACTACTACATACGAAAAATGACATTAGATTTCAAATTAGCACGATCTAATTCGAAAATTAGTTACAACTCTTAAGCCGGTAATTGTTTCACAAGAAGGTTTCAGCTTTTAATTTTGACGTCTAATATTAAAAAAACATTATGTTTATTTATTATTTACTCAATATTATAGAGTTAAAATGATTTTGATTTACAATATTATAATTATTTTATAAATACAATATTTCAATTAACCTTCAATAGATTTTTTCATGCTTTGTTGAGAAATTTGTATAGGACTATAAATCGGATATTCTCTAGTTGACTATATTAATATGTGGTCCATCACACATTTTATCTTCCCTTACAACCCGTCACTTGTCAATATAAAGTTGATTAAAGTTCTTAACTTTACAACAAAGTAAAAACAGTGAAAGATGAAGAATAGAAATTATGAGACAAATTCCTTGATTCCATGTGGAAAACGATCACTTGAGATTGATGCAACGTTATCAAATATATAGTTACCATTTTTATTTACATTGAAAACAATAACAATGAAAGATGGGTTTACATAGCTTCTAATCTTATTCCTATATATGTCTTTATCTATATATGTGCCACAGTTTAACAACAATTTTTATTGCAGACAATTTTACAATGAAGACTATAAAGGTTTCTAAGAACTATCATCCTCACCCACACCACTTGCCAACTCCTGATCATCTTCGGGAATCGTCATAAATATGGGTAAATCACTTGTTGAATCGGGGACAAGATCATCATTCAATAACATGGAAATCAACAGTTGACGTAGCTTTTTATAGTTTGACTTCACTTCAGAACTTAGCAATAAAAGATGATTAGAAACCTTCTGTAACTCTGCTTCTACATGTTGATTTTCTCTTTTACATGGGCATAATTGACCTTTGAGTTCTTCCACCTCTTTTTCATATATCTCCAACTGGACTTTTGTGGATTGTAATTCTTGATTAGTTGAAGAAATTTGATCTTGCAACTTTTGTAACTCAGCTTTCATATGCAGATTTTCCTTTTCGTAGCTAGAGACCAGTTCATTCAGCTCTTTCGTTGCTTTTCTTGAAAGTTCAAGCTCGGCCTTAGTTGAACTTAACTCGAATTCAAGACAAGGAAGTTGATCTTCCACCTTTCGTAAATTTGCTTCCATGTCTTGCTTCTCTTTCTTGCAAGAACCAAGTTGAAGCTCAAGCTCTTTTAGGCTCGAGTTTGAAATTTCCAGTTGCTTTTTGGTGTATTCTAATTCAGAATTACTTACAGAAAGTTGATCATGTACCCTTTGTATCTCAATTTCCTTATTATAACTTTCCTCCTTACAACTGGAAAGTTGTTCTTCGAGCTCGGTTATCCTTTTCTTTGCAAGTTCCAGTTGCATCGTGGCAGATTGTAGTTCAGAATTTGTTGATGAGAGATGATTTCGAACCTTCTCTAGATCTTCCTCCATGTTTTGACCTTCCATTCTACATTTTGCAAGTTGATCTTGGAGCTCCTTTACCTCCTTCTTAGATGACTCCAATTCGGCTTTATAAGTTTCCGCCTCAAAGTCAGACAATGAAAGTTGACTATTCACCTTTTGCAAGTGCAGTTCCATTTCATGTTTTTCCTTTTCATAACTAGACACTTTTCCCTTAAAACCTTCAATCTCTTTCGTTGAGGCTTCCAAACTTGCCTTAGTAGAAGAAAGTTGTTGTTCCATCTCTTGTATTTCTCTCTGCTTTTGATCTAGTTCCTTTCTTAAGGAATAATGAACCGAATTCGGTACCACAACCCCGAAAGGCGACCAATCAAATATGACATTATGAATCGGCCTATAACAACCTCTCGGAGGGACATAGATATAACAAGCCCCGTCGCAATTGATGTAAATAATCCCTTGTCTCGGCCTTAATACGAGAGATTCATGCAACCTTTCCAAAGCAGATTGCGTTATCTCTGTCCCATGTACTAACAATTTGTCACTTCTTAGATCAACACTACGAACAAGCCTTATATTCGACTCACCAACTATCCGCGTCAATTGGAAAACATACTTGTTCCCATAGTAACGAGGAGCGATGTAAAGATCAGGAGATTCTTCTAATTTGTAAACTACCATTTTGGTATCTAAAAGCAACAAGATAGGATTGACAAAAAGGAATTGGACAGTTAAGGAGGCAATATATGGCAATTGTGTTTTGTGTTGGGGTAGGATTGTAGGACGAGGGACATAAATACCCAATTTATTCAAACAAAAATATTCCTCACTTTTGCTCGACATATTTCCCTTTTAGAGGTGCAAAGTAGAGTATATGCTTCGAATGGTATATAGGGAGAGATAAGGAATAACCAAGTGTTTACGTGAGGGTTTAGCTTGGAGAGTTGGAGTTAGACCAAATTAAAAAGTGATTCTTTTTCATCTTGCCGTTACTAGCTAAAGAATATATGTGTTTGAATATTTAGGATTTCATTTATCTGATTAAAAATTTAAAATAAAGACTTGTGACTTTACTAACATGGCATATTTGCCATGTTAAGGAAAATACTAATATATCTTATCTAATATAATACCACCCACCACTCTAATAAAGCAATCTTAACTTTAAATTTACAATTTAAAATCTAATCCCAATTAACCTAAGATTTAAAAACCAGCCTATAATTTGGATAGAATACCTATATTTTGGAGTTCATTGCATAGTTACTAAAATGAAAACACACTCAAAGTTATTAAGGTTGAGCTCAAGTCTGCCAACCTAGAATCCGAGCTCGCTATGTCATAAATATGAAGCGAACTTCAAACTATAGAGCCAAAAGCTAACTAATGTTGTTAGCCAGATGAAAGAACTCAACAGAAAGCTTAAAGTCTGAACTAAAAATATCCAATCTAAAATTTGCTTACACCGCCAAAAAAATTTTCCTTAGGAGGGCATATAGTGATATAGATATACTACACGATATGGAACCCTGTCAACAGGAACTCAATTTGGAGATTTGGGGGCTCTAACAGAGGGTATATAACAAAAATAAATCCCGGGGGTATAGGCAGAAAGATTAAAGAGAGGACGAGAAATTTTCACGGATTAAAGAGTTTCCTAAAAGGGCCATCTTTTCTATCTTTTGCAGCTTCAGTTAGGGCAAGGAATCTCTTGAAACCAGTAGTTGCAGCTCCTCGGCCTAATGCAGCAGCTCTCGCAAGCACGTCTTCTGGAGATGTGACTATGGCTGAAGAAGATGCAGGGCTGGCGGCAGTGGCGGCAACAGCAGATGGTGCAGGTGGGGCAGGAGCCGGAGCAGCTGACGGTGCAGCCGATGGAGGAGCCATTGTTGATTGTTTTATGCTTGAACCGTGTTTGTTGAAGTCGTCTAGTATGGTCTGCTGGTCTGCCTTTTTGAGACCCTGTATATATCACATTTTCAACAGTTTGTGTTAAACCAGTGCTTGCTTGATGAATCGCGATTCCAACCAAGGATATATGTCACGAGCCCCACCATGGGCAGGTCTGACGAGGTCCTATGGATGTAGCTATGCCTTTGCTCTCCAAGGTTTAAGTTCATACCTAGATTTTAAGGTGGGTTGTATACTTCTCCATACACCTATTTCAGGGTTAGTCCATTACAAGGCAATGAACATCGGGAACTTTTTAACAAAGAAAAGGGACGATGCTCTTACGATAATGTGTCATGCAAAGAGCTGAAACCTCAAAGCACAAAGGAGAACTACTGGCTACTCTCAGACTCTGCATGTGCTCACCATAGTGTCCTAAGTGTTGGAATAACCAACTCTGAAAATGATGCATGTTTGGCATCCAATGTAGAGTTAGTGTGTCGACTGTAACAGTAGCAGTTCATTCGGTACTTGATAGATGTACGTGCTTCAGGCAAGCTAAATCCAAGAACAAACATGCTAATGAGTATGCATTATGATGAAATCCCATCTTTTTTTTATCCAAGCTTTGACAATTAATGGTTTTCTAGGAATGGCCATGGAACCCATAGCATTGAAGCCATTGATCACAGGGGAGAAATGTACCCCTAGTCTCATGCATATACATACTTCCACACATGCACATGCACATGCACATGCGAGAGAGAGAGAGAGAGAGAGAGAGAGAGAGAGAGAGAGAGAGAGAGAGAGAGAGAGAGAGAGAGGGAGAGGGCAACCTTCAGCTCCAAAATACGTTGAAACTCTGAAGGAGTACCCTCTGGCAACAGAGCACGATAGGTGTCTGCAACAGAGTCAACAGGAGACAAAATGACCTGCCCAACAAAGGATTGTTAAGACAACCTTAAGCATTAGTTTAACAAAGAGAGCTAATTTAGAAGTTAGGACATATTTATTAACCTTCAACAGGGCTTCGGCTTTACTCATTTCACGGCTAACAAATTTTGAGTAGCTTGCTGCACCAGATGTCTACAGAATTAGCAACATGAACTAAGTTAGTCCCCTAACGTATCACCAAGTTTGCTATGGAATTGGATGCAAGACTAACAGTGCAATAGTGCAACACCAGCCACAAGCTGCTTTTTTTCAAATAATACTTTTGATGACTACATTAAATGATCACATTTGCTATGCAGCTCATATTGCACATGCAGAGTAGTGCAGTCATGAGGTTAAACAAAATAAGGATGAATTATGGGGTCGATGGTTCTCAAAAACCACCAGGACTTCATAGGTCTACAGACAAGAAAATTTTTTCAGTAACTATTATCGCAGGAAACTATTTTGTGCACTGAAGGCACAGTTTCGCCGTATATTACTAATAGGATCAAAAGATCACATGCTCAGCAAGCATTCTACAAAGTTATGCACTACCAAAATTTAGATTATTCACAAAATCTACCAGATCAAACGAGGAAGAACTAAACATCCCATTAACCCAAAAGAATAGAGACTTGATGAAATTGTCTATCAAGTGCTGAAGAGGAGTTTCAACTTCCTCAAAAACCCTCCGGTTCCTTTCTCTCCAAAAAAACACATGTGGTATAACCATCCCGTTGTTTTTCTTTAGTTTCCTACCAAAGACACCCTTCCAAGCAAGATGGCACCTAATTGAATAGGAAACAACCCCAAGTAACACCTAGGCAACCAAATGTTAAATCCCAAAGAGACCCAGCAAAGTCACAATGAAGCACTAAATGATCCGGTTGATTCAAGATAAAACCACTATTAACCAAAATCCTCCCCCTTTTTTTTGTAGATTATCAAAAGTCAAGATGCTCCCATGCATCGCTTCCCAAACAAAGAACAGAAACCTTCCAAGGGGCCTAAGACTTCCAAATGATGGAGGAAGGGGAAGTACCAATCTCCAAAAGATACAATGATGACGATTGCGAATTAAGAAGTTTTAAGTAAAAGGAGCTGACCAATAACATCCTTTCTTACTCAAATCCCATCTCATCATCTTACCATGTCGTAATAGCAACATTAATAGAACAATAATGTATTAAATGAAATCTTTAAATTTAGAAAGACAAAGGTATCCCAATGATTGTTTTCCTAGTGATAGGGCTTCACATCAGTGCAGCCACCAGCCAACGATCGCACAAATATATGGCATATATCACTTAAAAGAAATTTAAATATGTGCCACTAGTGTTTGGGGGTACCAAGCAAAACAGCTTTATTTAGAGAATGCCATGAAAAGTAACATGCTAATAATTCTGACAAGGAATAATATAATGCATTACATACTTGTTTTGCAAGGGATGGAACCTCCAGAAGAATCGTCTTTACAGCTTGAGTATCCAAGAGCATCTGCAACAACAAATAAAAAAGGAAGATATTGTAACAAATGATGTTTATGATTTATGGTTTATTACTTTATAGAATCATTTACACATTTTGACAGCTAAGCTACATTGACAGAAGTTGAGTAGCAGGCAAGCGTGCAATTTAGACATGTTAAAGTCAGAGGCTTTGTAGCTTAGAAGTGCAGGTCCAGCCATGGAGATGCCCAAAGACAATTGATGCTTTGGCTACTCTGACAACTAAATGTATTGGTTTATTCATTGATTCATATTCATACGGTCATTCCAATCAGAGGAGGTAGAATCATACAGATCATGGAGATAGAACATGTAACTTCTGCAGTGGAAGATACTAAAACCTCTTCTCAATATTTAAGCAAAGAGAAGAGTAGAAATAACTGATGTGCTGAATTCAGCAAAGTATACCTGCTGGGCTCCAGTTTCTGATATCTGCTTGCATTTGAAAATATTAAGATAGAAGCGTGGACCAAGAGATGAAGCAAGCTGCAAGAAAGAAAGAGAATTGAGCTTGCAACATGATGCCTAAACAGCTTCGATATTAGAATTTAGAAAAGTACCATCTCACACGATCTACCCAAGTGAAATTATTAGAAAATTATAGGAAAATGGGAAATACACCCAAATTCCAGTAATCACCTCCTCTTACGAGTTACAACAAAACATCAACCCAAAGTGTTTGATACAAAACTAAGCAAGGGTTTGAATTGATGGCACTAAATGCACAGTCCATGTGGAAACTTTTCCTGAACTGACAAGGGAATGCACCCAGTTCAAAATATATACAATGTAAAAACAGTAGCCTCCAATTCCCCCCCCCCCCCAAACAAAGCGGGAAAAAAAAAAGAAGGAATGGTTAAATAAATCAGAAACCTAGACAAGGACAGCAGTAATCTATTTACCTTGTCCAAGAAAAACTGGAAGTAAATGGGGGACAAGAGACTTCCAAGCACAGGGATACTACTTGTAAGAATAGTATTTATGCCATTAACATACCTGAAAACAAGCAGACACAAGTTAAAAGACTGACTTTATTACAGTAACGTTGGCAAGGTATTAAAATGAGCAGAGCAGCAACTTACGTAGACTGGTCACCAACACTTTCAAGTGTGGCCCAAGGAACACGTGCCATTGCAGCCATTTCAGCATCAAATTTAGTCTCTAAACCATGCACCAGTGTTATCAGTGCTTTAGTTATGACAGCTGAATACTCATCCTGCATCGTTGCAAATATTAATAAACAATACACAGCCTTAAAGTTACAAATCATTAATAGCAGTGCAATACATTACCTGCACTTCTGACATATCCACTCTATCCGCATACTGGGGATCAATCATCTTTGAGATATTTTCGGCCAATTCACCAGACTACCAAAAGGAATGAAGTGAGTTAATAAAGGTTATAACTCAAAACGTAAGTTTCGGACAACTAAACTGAGGCTGCTGAATTTTCAAGACTGACTTGAGTTGAACTTCTCAAGCCATTTTACTTGCCGGGAGCACATTACTCAGCTAAAACTAACAACCGTTCAACATAACTTTCACCCTCATCATGATAAATTAAGAAATGCCTTGTTACACATCAAATAAAGCAAGCAAGCCCAACCCTTACTAACACATAGCAAAGCAAAGGTACGATAAAACTTGCTTAGGAAATCTATTTCTGTTAGAGGTGTTTCATGTTTCATAAATTATGGTTGTTTTATGAGCAAAGATACGACTACCATTGTGTTTTCAATATTTCATTCAACTACATCATGTTTTCCCTTGACCAATTTGACAGCACGTTAATCCCTGAAGAAAATTTTGACAGGCAGCATAGCATACTACGATAAAGAACTACAATGGCAAACATTCCTGGTCCTAGATACAGGAAATAACAAGGTTAAACAGGACAACAGCCCGAAATTTTGGAAGCCTTAGGGAGAGGTTAGAATTCTGGAAATTATAGTGATGTAATTGTAAGTCCAAATACCATCCACAGATCCACACCAATAACTGCATTGAACTACTGACTCCCAATACAATGAATCATCAGAAAGAGAATACAAGCAAGCAAACTTTCAGGTTCACCCTATTCTCCCCCCTCCCAAAAAAAAAAAAAAAAAAAGAAGTTTCAGGTTCATAGCTGTAATACTCAACCAAGCACAATAAAGAGGGGACTTGATTCCTGAACATATCAAGTGACCCCTTTAATGTACAGTTATAGATATCAAGTTCAACTAGACAATCTTCCAATGCAACAAGCCTTTTGTAACAGTAGAGATCAGGAACAAAATTTGAAACCAACAAAATAAGCGTCAAGTCGCCAATCTGAAGCTCTTGTAGATGTGAAGTGCATAATAGTTCACTTATCCCGTCCTCTATGTAAGAACAAATTTGATTGACCATATTGATATTAGTGTTTCAAGGTCATACAACACCTTATCAAGTTTTCAAGTGACAAACTTGAGATAAATGTTTTCAGCTGTAGTTATTGATAACAAACTGAGGCAAAAGGGAGACTGACTCTTATCAAAGTCCAATAAAAGAAATTGTCACATGAATAACAGAATGTTTGCTGATTGAAACTTACAGTTTTATGGCAGTATTCAGCTGTATTAACAATGTAACATATCATCCTTTCATCTTTTTCTGATGTCTGCTCCAGAAGTGACAGGGAAAAAACAGAAAGAAAATGAAAAAAGATCAATATAATCCATTGCAAAAGAAAACAAAAGAGGAGGGGGGAGGGGGGGCGAATAGCACAATGCAAAAGGAACCTTAATCTGTCCATCCATTCCAGTGGCAGCAGCTACGATTCCCGTTCCACCCTTGGGCAGTCTAGCAAAAAGCTTCGTTGCATATGCTTTAAGAATTTTTTGAAACACCTACAAACAGCAAGAACATGAAGCCCTTGATAAAAGTTGGCTACAACATCTTAAATGCCAATTTGTTGTATGACTATAAGTCTATAACTAGGCACTTTTGTGCATTACTAGGATATCACAGGCATGTCTGCAAGCCAGGATAAAGAGAATATTATATCAACAAGATCGAAGAAAACAGCATAAATTTGAATGTCATCATCACTTATACAGGGGCCTGAGAGCTACAGATGAAGGAAAATGCCACAAGTAACAAAAATAGAGATTCCTCTCTTTGCCAGCCATGCCACCTTCCTCTCCTTTTTGTTGATTTGTTTCTCTAATCCTCAACTTCACCCCTAAAATATTCTATGATACCAGCACAAAATAACATTCTAAAAAAAACATCATTGAAATAACAGAATTTCATGCAATAAATATGTTTGCCCAAACAGCAGCGAAAATCTATTCACAGCATAAACATCTCACAATCAGCAGCGTGCAATGTATGACATGACTATTCACTCGATCATCAGTTGAGTTATAGTTGGTCTGGTCAGCAAATTAACCTAGAATTTCACATCAAAATGCCCCCCTTGCTGTGATGCATGTAGAAGGACATCAATGCTTTGAGCCTTCTATTCTTGTTCAGAATGGAGCCACTTACTGACAATGAAGAAACGGAAGGCAAAACTATTGACCAAAGTACAATACCACAGGACATAAGTAGCTAAAAAATGAAAAGCAGAAGACAACAATCCTCCCTCACCTTAAATAAATTAAAAAGTGTCTGGTTCTTTGTCAAAGCACTGCACCTCTTCAAGCTCCGTCGGATAATCAAAAACACCTGCATATCATAAGAAAGTTGATTATTTGTTCCTCAAAAGAAGTAAAAAGCCAAAGCTAGAAGGAATAGCACCAAAATGCAAAATGCAAAACGCAGAAACTGCAAAAGTGTTACTTTTAGATGGAGTCTAGAATGACACTTAATTTTGTCAAATAATCATTGTCTCTATCTAATACATTACAATTCACGGGACAATATAAGCTTCTAGCTATAAGCAATAACCATGATCAGCATGAACCCCTGGGGTGGCCAGGGGAATTGGAAGAATTAGTTATACCTGGCATCACCCCTGGGCCCTAGCAAGAAATGGGTTGCATCAGGTACTGGCAAAAGCTTCTTATAAGTATTAAAAAGTAAAGAAAACATATGTAATTAAAAGAAAGACGCCAGAAAAGAGATAAAAAAACAAGAAACCAAAATAAAAGTAGCATAAAAGACACTTCAGGCCATACCACAACATTCAACATGGTAAAAGTAGACTTGATGACCAAACAAAAAGAGCATTCGAATCGCAATTTTTTACTGAGATATTGTATTAAAAAGACAAAACAGGTTCAGCGTGTTGCCCAATGCCCAGATACGAATAGGCAATCACAAAAACATCATGCATGGAGCTATCGTGCATAATGTAAATGTTATTTACAAATTCCAAACAAAAATGTACTACCACTAAAACTTGACTACAATTATTAAAGGTTCTAATTATATAGCCATTAAATCTTCAATTCTTTGCTCTCAAAAATCCATTGTTTCCTCTCCTTCAAGGTAGTGAACCAAATAGCCAACGAATTGTCATGTAAACTCTTAAAACCCAATTCTTTTTCAGCCTCCTTTTCCAAGCCACAATACATCTTGGACTGTTGAGGTTAAACCCAACAAGCATACCCCAAGGAGAGAGCCAAATGCATTGACATCATTCTTCCCCCATAAAGGTCCCCCTCCCCCTTGCTTAAGATGCCAAACCTTCACCCAATTGACCAAATGAAGACCCTTACTGACTTCATTGTCAGAACAAAGAAAGTTTCTCATGACTTTCTTCAATCGATAGCAATGCTAGCAGGAATGGTAACTAAAGATATGAAAGAGATGGCAAACACAATGAGGTGCTGTTCTTTTAAGTCAATTTCCCCTTTCAGACAAAAGTTTGATTTCCACTCACCATTTTTTCGGAGCCTTTCCACTACTGGTTCTAATACCACTGTGCTCCTATAAGAAGCACCAAGAAGAAGACCAAAACTGAAGTTTGAATCTCCACAACAATTGTTACTGAGACATCTGTCGGGTTTGAAGATTTGAACTCACTAAATTTTGGCTTGCATTAGCATAGTAACCCCCCCCCCCCCCTTCTCAAACCAAAACAAAAAGTAGGTATTAATGATTACCAGTGGAGCTAAACTCTCTTTTTTTTTTTATTTTTGGGTGCACTACATACAATTTTAGACACACCACCCCCCCCCCCCCTCTTTTAATTCCTTGCTTTTGTAGATTTACAGCAGGAACTAGCCACCAGGTCTTGGTGGGGCCCAACAGATTGGACACTAAGCATTTTGTTTTTTTTGGGTGGAGGGACTGTTACATGTGTAAACAAAGAATTGTTAGACATCAACCATTTCTTATATGCTAAAATGAATGAGAAAAGGAAAGGAAACATCCACCTGCATGCTACTGGATAAGATATTAGTCTGACTTCCTTCTTCAGTCTCCCATGTTTCTTCCTACAATAGAAGACGATAAAACATAAATATAACTCTATATGTAAACTGGGTTAGGCGGTTGGCAAGGGTAAAAGAAAAGATATTTGCTCTAATGGAGTACCTGAACAAGTTTTTCAAGATGCTCCATCAGTGTTTTCTCTTCCAGTTCGACGTAAACTGTCAGGTGAGGTTCAAAGCAAGATGAAACAATCCCACGAAAATTGAACTGCAAGCAATGAAGGTTGAACCAACCAGGTCAGGTGATAAGATAACTAAAGCAGTTGATAAATAAAGCTAGAATCTGGTTGGTTATTTCCCATGATGGGTCACAATTAATTGAAATACATGAGACAATTCTAACAGAAACTCATCTTCCCACTTGCAAGGCAAACTTGCATTAATAACCAAACAGATTGCAGGAAACATCCCAGAATTTAATCACATCCCACAAAAAGATTATCAGTGAACTCCATTAAGGACTAAGACCTAAAACAACCCCAAAATCCCACAGTCCAAGCTCTCAATCTGGCTACATATTGCAAGGATCTTCTATGTATCTCTCTTTATACTGATCTTCTGAGAATTTTTCTTCCAAAAATATCCCGTGCAAAGTTGCTTTTGAGCTGTTTAGCGTTCCAGAGAGGAACACAATCTGTCGTAAACTAACTGCCAGAAAGGTAAACCAAACTGACAAAAAAATAGCAAAAGTACAGTAGCTCAAATCCCTATAGAGGAAATATGTAGTCAACATTCCCTACACCCCCTCCCTCCCCCCCTCCTCTTTTTCTGTCTCTTCCCTGTCCATTACCACTAGTTGAACACTGTTGTGTAAGGCTTTCCAACAACTAAGAGTACTGTACTGATAGCAAGACATTTTGAAATGGCTGAGCTTATTCTATGATTAGAGGGCAGGAGCTCCCAAGGATTTAATGAATACTTTAAAAACAGTCTAACTGTTTGAGGAGAAATGTCCCTTAAACAGGATTCACTATGTTATCAAAAGAACAAGCAAAACAACCTCCATACTAAAAGCCGACAAAAAGCAACCCCGGGGGTGTTGTTAATAAGAAGCTCTCAAATATCTGTCCACTGAGTACGAAGAGAAGTGGAAATTGAATCTTGAGAGGTTGATCCCCACATCGAACATCTGTCTTTTAGCATTGTGGACCCATCCTTCAGCTAAAATAAACTTCCAACAACCTAATCCATGTGAATTGGCGCTCTTTTCGCTCCACCGCCACAGAATGCCAAACCCATACTTAGCAACTATCCAAACCAGTTAAAATTGACTAGCCAAATCTCATTTCTCACTCAATTTCATATGTTGACGGTTCAAATTCTACTCACACTTCTTGTCACTAGGGCCTAACTTTTTGTGGGTAAGGTTGGGTTCCATAAATATAAGGTTGGGTAACTTTGGGTATGTTTGGGTAAATTTGGCAAGTTTGGGTAAGTTTTGATTCCTGACTTATGCAAACATACCGACATTTACCCAAACATACCTAAATTTACCTGACCTTATATTTACCCTTCCCTAACTTACCAGTGAACATAACACGATAATGTCCTCAGCACATGAAATGTCAGACGCACAACAATGCAGTAAACCAGAAGCAACAACCAGAAAGGCAGAGTATACAATATCACTCCACCATGATTAATAGGAACATAAAAGGGAGAGGCTCACCATGCCATATACCCATTGAAGCTAAAAGAAATAGATAAGGGAACTATTTAGAAGAACCTTCAAAGAAACACGACATGCAGACACAATCCTATAAGAAGTCCGCTCTTTCTACCTTCCCCATAAATCACCCTAGTTACCACATAAAAAGGGACTCCCCATCGACTTGATCATATACCATCTCAGCACCTAATGTACACACAACACTACACAGCACATACACATGGATACAGCAACTGATCCAAAATCCAAACAGCCATCTCAGTAGCCTCAATAGCAATCAATCATAGATATGCAGTAAGGTGGACATACAGCCACATGCCTATGTTAGATACACATATCAAGCTTGACCATTCTATGACTATAGATGGGAAAGACACAACTAGAGATCTAAAGCAACAAAAGGCCTTATGAGTAGTATCAGTGCATCCATCTACAACCCAGAGTGCAGAATAAATTGTTCCTATGATTTATGTCAAAAATCATGAGAAGGTTACCCCAGCTCCAGGCACAGAATACTCCTTTTGACCGTCTTTCTCCTGTCAAAAACAAAAATTAACCAATAAATAAGAGATAAATAACAGCCAATTAGAGAAATCCCACTTGCGTAATGAAAATGCTTCGAGTGTCATAGAAAATCCAGCAGCATACGTCATTTCCACTGTCTTGATGAATAGCAAGCTTTTTCTCGTACTTCTTTCTAATATCTGATACAGACTGACCAGTCTCTCCTTTGTCTGGATCATCAATATCACCCCTGCTCTCTTTAGTTTGAGTACTCCCACCAAACTTCTCTGCCAATTCTTCTTCAAACTCAAGAGTCCGCTGAAGTGCCTATGAAGTTTGAGGAAACTAGAAAGTTAAGCATACTTAAGAATCAAGTAATCACGATTATGGTTGCTTTCAATTCAACTGAATGTTAATCAACCGGTAATTCAAAAAATATCCAATACAAACTCCATAGACAAGAAAGGAAGCGCAAAACAGGTTAGTACTGCTTTGGAAACAATAAAATGAAACAGAAGGGATCAATTCTAAATGCCTTCTTATATCTTTTGACTTCCCACAAGTTCACAAGGTTTCTAAGAAGGAAATAATCTAGAGAAAACAAGAAATGACACCAATGACTCATTAAAGAAAAAGGAGTAATGCCACCAATGAAGAAAAGAAAACAGAAAATAAGGCACAAACAGTATTATACTGTCCACAACCAATGTTCAAACTGGGTGGAAAATAGAAGATCCTTGACTCAGCAAGTAGAGAACATAAACCACTCATAAATAGCAGAAGGCAATGAATTTTAACCTCAGAACAAAGAAAGAACAGTGAGAAGCACTTCTCTCAACCAAAGAAAATTAAAAATCCATCAACTTACCATAAGTAGAGTTCCAACATCTGGTTTTTCATTCATATTGTTGAGTATCTCCTCGAGTTGTGTTCTGTAAAGGCAAATAGAAAGAAAGACTTGTTTATGCATGGAAGTCGGAAGAGCATTACATCATCATCTATAAATTCCACTAATAGGTAAGTATGGATGAATTCAAATTTTGACTAATCCATCCTGATCAGATTCTATCACCAAAAGCATGCCAGCAAGCATGCAGAGCTAGAAATAATGCTAACATAGCACAACGTCTGCCCAAGACTTTTAACAATAGCAATGTTATATTATATAGACAATGATTATGAATTCTTAGGCCATTTGAAACAGCATTCAATTGCACTTTGCTCTAAGAAGTATATAGTTCCAAAGTCCAAGGAGAAATGAAATAAAGGAAAAATGGTGAACCTGGTCAACTTGCAAAACTGGATGCATAGAAGATAAGGAACATGCCAGGACGAAGGAAAGATCTTCCATATCTCTTCATTTGTTCTCAATCGACGTTTAATCCATGCATATCTCCTTTCTGTTTTATCTAGCTTCGCAAGCTCTGCAACATCACAAATACATCAATCATATGAATCAAAAGTACTGAATAACAGAACAAAAAAATCATAGAGACAAACGGACCAGCTCCCTCAAAAATCTGTCTATAGGAGGTAAGTTCTCTGTTGCAGAAGTTCTTCACGAGTTCCTCCCGTACAGAAGGCTCCAGAGCATCAACCACTAGACAAGCATCTGATAACTGCTGCAACAAATTTGCTTCTTCTGTCTCTTTTCCTGTGCCTAAGCTGGGGTTAAAGAAAGCAATGATCAGATCAAATGGTACACATCTTTTTGTGTAACAAACTAATCATAAAGATGAAGCTGCTGGCTGAAACATGGCAAAGTAACAAAACTGCAAGTCTGCAACCAATAATCTTTGCCGCTTTATTTGTCTATTGACCCCCCCCCCCCCCCCAACACCAAAAGAGAAAAGAAAAATAATTAAACCAGGGATTGTTGTGAGACCAGAAGCTCTGGTGGCGGAGGTTATTGATAAGGAACAAGGCTGTTGGAAAGAAAACTTTGTTAGGGAGTGGTTTTTGGCGTGTGACATTGACTACATACTCACTACTCCCCCCCTTTGTAGATCATGGCCTGAAGATATATTGACATGGCACTACACTGCTAAAGGTTTCTGTACAGTAAGATCTGGATATCATTTAGCTCAGAGCTTGAAGAAGATAGACAGACCCTCATCCACTTTAGAACTGAGCAAGAAGATTTGCAGGCTCAATATTCCCCTGTAAGATGGGGTCTTAAGCTTTTCCAACAAGATTGAACTTGGCTAGAAGAACTCAGGGGATGCCAATGAGTTGTGGGAAGACAGATATGGTTGGCTAGAAGAACTCAAGGGATGCCAACATGATTTGTTTAGCAGGTGCTATTGCTCAGTACCAACCTATCTTTGTGGGAAGACGGATATGGTTGGGAGAGGAGCCAGATATAGTGTACAATCTAACCACGAAGGATATGTGTAATTTCATTTCTAAGTCAATGATATAAGTAGTAAGTACTCCTTTTCTATCAATTTTTTTTTTTTAAAAAAAAAAAGACTTATGAGCCTAGTCGCTACAGTCTGCAACTGTCCACACTTCACATCATTACATGGTGTATAAGTGCACCCAACATGTTAACCACTTGTATCCGGCAAACAGGAAAAAAAAAATATAAGCAAAGCAATAACAATTGCAAATAACTAATGCAGAAAATAGAATACCTAGAGAAGTCACTAAACACATGGGACTTCAGGATTTGCTTGATGTTCTTGAACTTTTCTCGCAGCTCTGTAATTTTTGGGACATCCCTGTACGCTTCAAAGTGACTACATAACTGATTTACAGCCTGAAATAAACCATATGACCAAATTATACAAGAACTAAAACCTCCACAAAGAAGACAGAGAGAGAATTCTCTAGTGGTTCATGTTACAGCTCCTGAACTGATCTCATGTATCAGGTGTCAAGGAAATTAGCTGATTTAATACACAGACAAACAAGCAAGCACAATAAGCAGATACCAAATACATACAATGTCTACCAAAAGAGAGAAAGGATAGGATTTAAGAAATTTGGGGGAGCTTTTCATTATCCAGATTACCTAACTTGTCATTGCCAATATTCAAGTCACAATGACCCCGTAAAAGCTCTCGGCAGCTTTTGTGCACTGACAAGAACTCCTCTAATCAAGGCGGGAAAGCATACCAACTGATGATCTAACCTTTAGCTTCTTTTTTCTTGGGATGAATAATGAAAAGAAATGAAGTAATGACATTTCAAAAAAATGTCACCCAGTACAAAAGGGCGGAGAGGGGGTCTACAACCAATTGAAAACCTAAGTTATCCATCTTAATAGGCCCCAAATGAATTCCTATGTAGCAGCAGTGAACTTATGTAATCATCGAATTAGAGTCGAAACCTTTCAATAACAAGAGTCTTTGAAATGAGCAGAAAACCCTTTGTCTGTGATACAAAGATATTGACTCAGAAGGATAGTACACCAATCACAGAAGAATATCTGGATAGCAAATTGTGTGCATCATTAGTACCTTAGTGCACCTAGCAAGTAGCGACCAGTTGAGGTGTTCACAGTTTGAGTATCCAAGCCAAAGCAAATTTCTGTTCGGTTAACAACTCTATGTCGGACAATCCTCAAAACAAAGATATCCAGTACCTGAAACTTTTGGTTTGGTTTTTCAGGTACCCAAAAACCCAAATTCTCTGAACAACCTTTTGTTTTTGGCACATGAGTTTCCACCATTGAAAGCACTTAGGAAATGGCAAAGTTGGTCCTTTTAGTTGACCTATGTATTACAGACTATTACCAACGAAACTAACATCTTAGAAACTAAGAAGCAGCAAGCATGAACATGAATTTCGCTCGCTAGTTCATGATCATTACTCAATACTCTGAACTTCTAGTCAATCTATATCTATATTAATGCAGAATGCAGACATCTAATAATTCAGGAATGTATTTCAATGCTCAGCACTTATGCATGCACTATGTTTTTTTTCCTTTCTAAGTTTAAAATTGGGGGAAAAACTCTTGCAGAATTTCGGGTACCAAAACTCTTGAACATCTCAACCATAACGGAACCGAAAGCCTGAAAAAAATTGCATCTCAGGTACCCAGAATGGTGGATCTGTTTGCATCTTTTGGATTTGGGCTTGTGTTTCGGTTATTTTTTAACACCCATGGCAACCAGTCATGCATAGTGACCCCAACAATGGCTAGTGTTACAAACAATTAAGATTCATAAAGAGAATCGGTTAGTCTTTCATTCATCAACAATCTTTTCCCAGAGCCTAGTAAGAGCTTGATAAAAATAATCAAAAATGACTGTAAGGCTTTTGCCAGCAGAATCAGATTACTTTCACATCAATTTCATCCAAATTTTGGGGTGGACTTACTGACAGGGGTGACTTTCCTCTGTAGGTTTCTAGAGTAAGGGCCTTCTTGGTAAAAAGAATCTTCAAACCAAAGCCCAAACACTTAAATGACTACTAAACAGAACAAAAATAGTTTCAGGTTGAGGTAAAACCATTCATACAAAAGCTATAGTTCTAAGGACCTTCAGTAAGAACTAGGAGCAGATGCAAAATGCCATAAAATGCAAATCATATAGGTCTAATTTAAACCCAGCAGATACAAGGAATCATCAAAAGTCATCATTCTGCAACCACTTGTATTTTGTATTTTAGTCACTATTGGTCACATCATAGTTTACGGTTTACAGACAGCAAATAAAACATAGCAGGAGCACAACTTATTATTTAGCTTGCATACATCTAAAAAGAAATTATCAACCTCCTACACAGAAGAAAAGCGATTGCCTACTGGCAGCTTGGTACCTCCACTTGAGCAGCTGCCTCCTTATATTGCCTCTTTGAAGCCATTACTTGCAATTGCTCAACAGCGGATACTGCCACAGGGTTGGACAAATCACAAATGTGAAATTAGCATGAGTTACTCTTGAAAAACAAACTTGACTTTTAATGAAATGATATGAGATGGATGACCACACTTTATAACATGTCTGCCAAACAAAAGTTATCTCCTCAAACCCCCCAACCCCCTCCCCCCCCCCCCCTCCTCCCACACACACAAAAGATAGGGAAAATCCTGGTCTCTTGTTGAATTTCAACAACCAAATCTGATATAGAAACACACTGAATTGCTGATATCCTCACTCAACAGATTCTGAGTCGAATCAGAAGTAGGCATTTCAGAGTTTTAAGACAAAACTACTGAATTTTTGTTCAAGTTAGGGCACTCATAACACAAACATAACATCTAACAAACATTTTCCTTATTGAGCAGCTGGAAAAGTCGTTTCTGTTCAAACTTTTCAGCATTTAATCATATGAACTGTAGTAAAATGGTTCATAACTGGACTCCACCTCTGTCTACATAATGGTAGGTATTAAAAGGTGCGGCGTTTGTAAGATACAGAGTCCAATGGACACATCCTAGCTCCTACTTGAAAGCAGGATCTAACACCACCCCCCCCCCCCCCAGCACACCAAAAGATGTACTTGAGGACTTGAGAGTATTGATTTGGATTTGAAGGCCATATCTAATAGTATTACTGAATAAAATAAGTATTATGCCTTCACATTTCACACTTTCTATGTACTTTAATCGAAGAAAACACATGGACCAGGTGCCCAAAATCCAAATTCACAACCAAGATTCCAGCCTAGGCAAGGTGGGTCTATTAGGGGTTGATGGGGTGACAGTCAGATATGGGAAGCCTCATGGACACTGGTACAAGCCCTGCTACCACAAATCCATAAAGAATATTGTCGTTTATGTTTGGATGATTTCGGATTAGGTTGAAAGGGCTTGGTGGAACATTCAGTTTCAAATTCAAATCGTTACCACCCTACTGTCAATATTCAAGAAAAACTTACCAAGAAAATGGAATTATGATCACTAGTCTTAGGCAAATTTTGGGTTTAGATCAAATACAATTCTGAATGGTTCTAGTCATGGAATTCAGTACAGGTAACCTAAGAAAATCTCCTTCTACATTCACTCTTCTACCACACATGACCCGTCCCTGCACTTCACATGCCCAAACAAGCAATAAGATCTATCAATTCCATCTCAAAATTAGTTTCAGTCTCGAAGTTCTCCAAACTAACTGTAGCCAAAAAAGGGAAAATGTTTTCTGTACAAAGAATCAAAGATAAATCATGCCATGACAAATGCATTGAGAACAAAAGAAAATTATCATCTTTAAAAATATAATAAAGGATGCCCATAAGTTTTCTCTTCTACTTATTGGCATAAATTTGTGTGTAAAACAAAATATCTTGAAACCAAAGACTTGCTTTTGCTACAAAGAAGCGATTAATCTGAAATATATTGATCAAAAAGCGCAACCATTTCCTGACAATCTGAGGCTCCCAATTTTGTAGCATACGTAATTAAATAACTAGAATAATTAAGGACATAGAAAGCCAACCTAACATAGTAAGACGATGAAGAGCCGTAATTGTAGTTGTAATGTGCTTCTTTGCAAAATCGAGCTTTTTGATGTCACGACATATTTCCTGAACCATTGTCTCACTTTGTTCAGCTTTAGTTTTTATTTCACGTATCTTGTACATGAGCTCCTGTTGCAGATTAACTAATTAGCATAAGGTTGCACATTAGAAAACTCACTCAGGATTTCCAAACTGACACTACAAAAGGTTCATAGGAATTTGCCCATGAATAAGGTATTAGCAAGCAACCCCCAATAGCTAAGTAAAGGAACAGTGTATAGGGAACTACAAACCTCCACTGCACGAGTAGCAGCAGCAAGATCTTCTTTAGCTTTGGTGCCTGAATTACTCTAAATGGCAGAAAGTTAGCAATCTCAAACAGAAAATATAACAGAGATCAAAACACATATTTCCTAATATAACCTTGGAAACTCGAATTCTGAAGAAAGACTTTTTGAAAATTTATCAGTCATACCACAATAACCACAATGTAACATCCACAACAGAACCACTTTGCAATTCAGGATTAACTACCACCATTGTATGTCTCATTCTACCTAATTCTGTCCCCTGACCCAGTCACCATTTACACCCCATAAAGCTCATCCAACAGAAGGCACACATGCCATATAATTCGTAAACTCGAGCTGAAACAACTGTGGTGTGGTGTATTAGATTATTTGGCATTACAGACTTACCCAAAGGAAAAACACATAAATAGTTCCCCTGATGATATATGAAATCATGAAAATCCAATTCATACAAATTAAAGCCAAATGGAACGGCATTACCTGTTGTCGGACAGCTGCCAATATGGAAGCATCAACCCGCCGAATTTCAGTGTGTATTTTTTGCATAAGAGGCTCGACACCAGACAATGATTCCTCTGCGTTTTGGTATCAAATCAGTGATCAATAGCTACTCAAAAAGAAATACGCATATTGAACCCAAACATATAACTCCAATTGAAGTCGAATCGAAATTGAATAATGAATACAAAAGAGAGGAACCTGTAGGAAACATCTGGTTGATGTACTCAATAGCACTTGACTTGTCCATTGATCGCGGAACAGACATCAACCTGCAACGATAAGTGTTCTGGTCTAAATGTTGGTCGGACGGTGACGTCGTAGACCGGCGAGCAATCGACGAAAATGGGAGAAATGGAGAGCAGATCTGTCCAGCGGGGCGTTTCACAGGCAGATCGCCGAGATTACCTGAAGAAGAAGAAGATGAAGATTTTGGTCCCTTTTTTTAATTTCACATAGGCAGTGAAACAACCTTGTGAAATTAAAACGAAATTGGTTTTCTAAATCGAGAAATTTACAAAAACATCATTTGATTAGGTTTCCTAGTTTGAGTATTTATTACCTGTCATTTACGGTTTTCAGTGTCAATTTTTAATCAATAATTTCTAATATAAATGTTTTGCAAAAAAATATAATATTATAAATTTTTTAATAGTATTTTTTATTACGAATGTAATATCATTGTATAAATTAAAATATTAACGGTCAAAGTTTTGGCACAATTTCCAATGCCGACTAATAAAACCAAACAGATGGAGTATAATTTTATATCAATTTCAAATATTTGCTATCAACTTTCAATTACTACCTCCGTCCCAAAATGTTTGTCCGTTGACTAAATTTTGACTGTTGATTACTCACAAATTATAATGGATTACAATATATAATTACCGTCATTGTAATCTTTAGCAATTTTTTTTTTTGATACGAAATGCTTAGCACAATAAATTACTCAATGGCAAAATTACAAGCGTCTTCAGAAACCAGGTCAGCAATTATACTCGGCCCCCCGTTTACCCATATCCTTGGTGTAGGTATAATAGGTTGTAGGTGGGTCAAAAGATGAGCGACCTTGTTTCCTCCTCTTCTAACATGAAGCAAAATGCAAGAATCAAAATAACTAGATAAATTGAGAATTCTAGTGATAAAAAGACCAACTTCTGAATCAACTGTTTGCTTCTTGTTGATTTTCGAAATGAGGCTCAAGGAGTCCCCTTCTATCTCCACTGTCCTGTATCTGTGTTCCCAAGCATATTGCATGGCTCGGTGTGCCGCCCTTGCTTCCTCAACTTCTACTCCTCCGAAACCCATCCCCTGGCATGACGCTGCGAAACAAACCACCCCAATATGATCACGCCCAACAACCCCCCACCTATGACAACCTCCTGGGAGTTGTGCGGCATCGAAATTGAATTTGATCGCCCCTACTTTTGGTGGTTTCCAGGTAGCTTGTGGCCTCGTCAGGTTTTCATTTAGACAATCCCTTGCTTCTCTATATCCTTCCATAATTTCCATGGCTTGCTTCACAATAGAGAAAGGGTTGACGTAACCCTTGTGCACTTCGCTATTTCGACTGTTCCAACAGGCCCATGACAGGACTATGAACTGCTATTATCTTTCTAATGGTAGTGATTTTATATTTTAATTCATTATAATTTGTGAGTAATTAACAGTCAAAATTTAGTCAACGGACAAACATTTTGGGATGGAGGTAGTATAAGAAATTTGACATATGTTGGTTACTCATTAATTACATATTACACGGTTATACCCTAATCAAATATACCTCACTTGTTAGCTATATTTTAGCACTTTTTTATAGATTTAAAAATAAAAAATTATGGACAAAAATATTTTTTTTAAACAATTTATATGTCGTATTATAGTTATAGAAGTCAAACATAGCGTCCTACCATTCTTTTCCAATTTAAGGTGTGTAAAACTGGTGGTAAAAGATAAAAAGATAAAAGTTAAGTTTTGATAAATTTCGGTAAATTATAGTAAGTTTTGGTAAATTTTGGTAAAAGTTTGGGAAATTAAATGAAGTGATATATATTATATTGTAAAGTGTGCGGATGAGGTGAAGCTCATTTCCCTAATATCTGCTCCCTTCAACAGTGTTTGTATTAATCCCATGCATGTCAAGTTCCCGCAAGGAACAGGGAGGCGAGTATATGGGGTGGTTGGCCAGCCGATGATTGTCGCAATAACTCCAATTCAACCCACTCCAACGGCTTGCCATTAATATAGATCTCAAAACCCTAAAGTTGGAGCAAGAGGTGAAGTTTCGGTTGGAGAAAGTGAAGAATTGTAACTGTTTTCATCGATTCAAGTAACGATTTGGACAAAATCGAAGTTATGTTTGAAAATTTTGAGCTTCCATTGTCAACGAAGTAGTATTTCAAACTAGTGATTCTTCATTTTTGTAGATCTAGCAAAAACTCAACTCGGCAACATCTAGGTTTGTAGTTCTGAAATTTCGTTACTTATCATTCAAAATTTGTAGGCAGTGCAATTTATAATCATGCAACTTGTTTAATCCTACAAATATATTGGAAACTTCCCATAAATAATTAGAAAATTTTATAAGCATGTAAGTGTTCAATGAGTCGTTGCATATCCTATGCATCAATTTCTTACAGCCATGAAAGAATAGTTTTTTAAAAAAAATCAAGTCACAGTAATTGTGAAAAAAAGAATGCTTCTTTAACTCCCGAAGAAACATATTCACGGAAACAATCACACCTCATACCAGCATCAATCACTGCATGTAGATAATTCTCAAATCAATAAAGGTCCATCCTAATATAGATCTCTTATCGAGCAAAATTTAAAAGGGAATAAATTGATAAACAAATGAGTCATTTTTCCTATTTTTCCCCAGTGCTGGCAACCAATGATCTCGACTCCTCACAAAACCCAACAAATGGTATGCACGAGGACAAAAACAACACAAAAAGATTCATACAGGCACGATATTGCAGCAGGACAGCATGCAGATTAAAAATTTTCAGCGCCAGAGACCCGTGATCAGACAATAACGCAGGTCATCTCTAGCGCTAGATCTAATACACACGCCCAACAGCAACTATGGAACCCGCGAATTAATTTCCAGCTTAAAGTATATCAGGGTAGCAACCTAGAGACAATTATATTTTCAGTGCTAAGAGCTAATTTTCAATGCACACAGCAAAGCTAAATAGAACTCAGCAGCAGATATATCATCAGTAACTGAATGACCACAAATAGGTTCAAACAGTAGCAATAGAACAGTGGCAACAACTCTATGTGTGTGTGTGTGTGTGTGTTTTAATCAAATATACAACTTCTTATCGCTCCAACTCAATGTAGACTCCAAAAATAATCATTTCAACATCAAACTCGGGGAAATAAGCCACAACATGAGCAGTCATACAACATCAGCAGGCCAATAGCAGCAAAAGCTCGGATAAAATAGATTTAAATGACTCAAAATTGAGCTCCAGTACTTAAATGATACGTGTAGGTCATAAAGATTTATCTTTTATACTCTCAAGAAGGCTCGTGGATCATGAAGTAATTAGATGGTTCAAAAATAAGAATGTATGGAGTTTCAAAATGATAGAGATACAATTGCCATCTTGAAAATTTCACTCCAGACATTACATGACATAGAGCTCGCATAAAACAAAACAGATGCTAATAATGAATTCCAAGAAGGCAACACATACAATCACAGGGAATTGCCAAATCCCGCAAACAAAAAATGACATTTGCAGCTATTGAGCTACATTATCAAGAGAGAAAATTGAGGTTTAGTGCCATATAGACAAATCTCACAAGCATCAACCCTGATTTAACATGAAAATTGGCACGAACATAAATTGCAAATTGAATCGAAAATAGCAAGTCCGTTCCTATTAAAAGCTTTCATCATCGAATTTGTTGGGCTTAAGACGTGCCTTGAATTCTAGAGAATGCTAATATCAAATCACACAAACATCTAACTCAAATAATTTACAAACAGTAAAGCCATATGGAGTATGAAACATATATATCAACAATAGCAAGTGTGGAAGAAAAACACAAATTGAACCAAATTCATCCATAATTTACCAAATTCACATTGCAAACAACATCTTTAGGTCACAAACATAGTTAATGACAATGACAATGACAGAAATTCGACACGCATGAACCAAATCAGCAATGAAGACCATATATATACCTACTTATTACGATTTCTAATATGTCCAGGATGATGATCTTTTGAGCGAATAAGGAACCAACCCCCCCCCCCCTCCCAATAGACTTAAGAGAAAGAATAGGTATTAAACAAATAGGCTCAAAAAGTTTGACTGTTTATAGCATCTAAAAATGTTGTGGATGGTGCGTTAACTTTGTGAAGCAAGAATGATTGACATGCATGAACAAAATCAGCAAAAACACCATATTTCATAACTAGATTGTGAATTCAGACTTGTTTAGGCTGATGATCGAGCTTCTAGTTAAGTTGCATGAACATACTTGGATTCTGCTGAACATTCAAAACGCACATTCATTAAATCAAACCATAGACTGAATTAAATTTGATATTTGTATAATTGAATTGATTAAATCAGAATATCATACCTTGAATACTAATTCTAAGTTTTAGGTTGAATTCTCGGTTGCAATTACAATAGAAATCAATACCTTTCATGAATTGTTTGCAAAAATTGCAAGGGAAAAACTACAGACAATGAGAATTATCGAGATCTTTGAAAGACAACCAAATACAAACCCCTTACCATCCACCCCCACCCCGTCAACAACAACAACCACCTCGGAACCAAGGTGGAAGGGTGTATGTGATGAGAAAAGATGAAGCGGAGAACGAGGTCGACGTTGTGACGGGTACCTTCTCTCTCTACACCTACCATGTTTATGCTTTATTTGATTCGGGAGCTAGTCATTCTTTTATCGCCCCGGGAATTGTTGAAAAAGCTAAGATGCAACCGTCGAGAGATAGTATACCCATGTCTGTAGCCCTACCCACAGGAAAGTCTGTTAATTGTGGAGAGCTGTATAGGGAGTGTCCAATAGTTATAGCGGGTCAAGAGTTTGACGCCGATCTTTACCAGTTCGACCTGATGGAGTTCGACATCATTTTGGGGATGGACTGGTTATCGAAGTACCAGGCCCAGATAGATTGTTTTAAGCAAAAGGTCACGCTAATCGGACCAGATGGAAGAAGCGTGGAGCATCGAAGCGATCGACATCTCCATAGGCCGAGAATCATCTCTGCCCTCAAGGTTCGAAAACTATTGGGCCAAGGGTGTAAAGGGTTCTTGTGCAATGTGGTGAACACCGAAGGAGAGGAGCCTACCATTGAAAACATTCCGGTGGTGCGAGATTTTCCGGATGTGTTTCCTGACGAGATTCCAGGAATGCCTCCGCCAAGGGAGGTGGATTTTTGCATTGACCTGGAGCCCGGAGCCGCCCCTATCTCGAGGGCACCGTATCGAATGGCGCCTGCTGAGCTTAAAGAGTTACAAAAACAGCTAGAAGAGCTGTTGGAAAAGGGTTACATCCGACCCAGCACGTCACCTTGGGGGGCACCGGTGCTGTTCGTGAAGAAGAAAGACGGTAGCATGAGGTTGTGCATAGACTACCGAGAGCTGAACAAGATAACAATCAAGAACCGTTACCCCTTACCTCGGATCGACGATTTGTTTGATCAGTTGAGGGGTGCAACGATGTTCTCTAAGATTGACCTGAGATCAGGTTATCACCAGTTGAGGATTCGGAATGAGGACATCACCAAGACTGCCTTCCGAACTCGTTACGGTCACTATGAGTTTGTAGTGATGCCGTTTGGGCTTACGAACGCCCCAGCTGCCTTCATGGACTTGATGAACCGGGTATTCAAACCTTTCCTGGACAAGTTTGTAGTGGTGTTTATCGACGATATTTTAATCTACTCAGCGTCCCGTGATGAGCATGCGACTCACCTGAAGAAAGTGTTGGAGACTTTGCGAACCAATGAACTATATGCTAAGTTCAAGAAGTGTGAGTTTTGGCTGGAAAAGGTTGCATTCTTAGGACATGTGGTGTCTAACGAAGGAGTATCAGTGGACCCTCAAAAGGTGGAAGCCATCACCAAGTGGCCTACTCCAAAGAATGCCACCGAAGTGAGAAGCTTCTTAGGGTTAGCGGCTACTCTGGAAATTGTTGATTTCTCAAGATCGCAAATCAGTTGACCAACGACTAGGAAGTCGTGAAGTTCGCCAGTCGGACAAGTGCGCAAGCCTTTCGGACGTTGAAGAATAAGCTAACATCGGCCCTATCCTCGCCTACCTCGAGGAATGAAGGATTTGTGATATACAGCGATGCCTCGCATAATGGATTGGGATGCGTGCTGATGCAAAATGGCAAAGTGATCGCCTACGCGTCCCGACAACTGAAAACTCACGAGAAGAATTACCCTACGCACGATCTGGAGTTAGCAGCAGTGGTTTTTGCTCTCAAGATTTGGAGGAACTACCTCTATGGAGTGCACTGTGAAGTGTTTACCGATCACCAGAGTTTGAAGTACCTTTTCACGCAGAAAGAGTTGAATCTTCGTCAAACCAGGTGGTTGGAATTTTTGAAAGATTACGATGTGAATTTCCAATATCACCCGGGAAAGGCTAATGTAGTGGCAGATGCCCTGAGCCGAAGACCTTATCCCGTCTCAAACCACCTGGTGACGTTACCACATGAGCTGTGTGAAGAGTTTCGAAGGCTGGAGATTAATGTGGTTATTCCAAGGAGTGAAGTGGTGTTGAACGCAATGGAGGTACAACCCACTCTCTTGGAAGAGATTAAGAATGCACAGGAGCTGGATCTACAGCTGCTTAAGATTAGGGAAGAGGTCTCACAAGGAAAGGCACCAGGATTCGTAGTGCATGAGGATGGAACTCTTAGATTCCTGGCCAAGTCTGTGTGCCAAACATGGAGGAACTAAAGAGGAAGATCTTGGATGAAGGGCATAACACACCATACTCGGTACATCCAGGCAGAAACAAGCTCTACAAGGATTTGAAGCAGACATTTTGGTGGAGTAACATGAAACAAGAGGTAGCTGATTTTGTGGCCAAATGTCTCACTTGCCAACGGGTTAAGGCTGAACATCAACGACCTGCGGGATTGTTACAACCATTGGACATCCCAGAATGGAAGTGGGATTCAATCTCCATGGATTTTGTAGTAGGGTTACCAAGGACAAGGAAGAAGAACAATGCTATATGGGTGATTGTTGACCGATTGACCAAGTCCGCTCACTTTCTCGCCATGGCCACCACTTGGATGTTGGACCAATTAGCACGAGCTTATGTGAGTAACATAGTACGGTTGCATGGAGTCCCTGGTTCAATAGTCTCGGACAGGGACACAAGGTTTCAATCGGGCTTCTGGAAGAAGCTGCAAGAAGCTTTCGGTACCAAGCTCAATTTCAGTACCGCCTTTCATCCCGCCACCGATGGTCAGACTGAGAGAACCATCCAGACCCTCGAGGACATGTTAAGGGCATGTGCTTTGGATTTTCAAGATTCGTGGGATGATGAGTTGACATTGATTGAGTTCTCCTACAATAACAGCTTCCATGCCAGCATCGGAATGGCCCCATTTGAAGCTCTATATGGGAGAAGGTGTAGAACTCCCTTATGCTGGCAAGATATTGATGAATCCCTCACAATAGGACCTGACCTGGTGCAAGCTACGACACAAAAGGTTCGAATAATCCAGGACAAGATGAAAGCAGCGCAAAGTCGTCAAAAGAGCTACGCAGACAAAAGGCGTAGACCTTTGGAGTTTGAGGTGGGTGAGCATGTATTCTTAAAGGTCTCACCGACAAAAGGAGTCATGAGGTTTGGGCAATCTGGGAAATTGGCCCCAAGGTACATCGGACCGTATCCAATATTGGAGCGCATAGGAGAAGTTGCCTATAGGTTGCAACTACCTGGGGATCTGCCAAGGGTGCATAATGTATTCCATGTATCCCAGCTAAGGAAATATGTACCCGACCCCACGCATGTGATCGAGCCTGAGCCCTTGCAGCTAAGAGAGGACCTGACTTACGAGGAACAGCCTGTGGAAATCCTAGAACGCCGAGAGAAGCAACTTCGAAGGAAGACCATCCCACTCATAAAGGTACGATGGGCGAATCATGCTACAACAGAAGCTACCTGGGAAGCGGAAGAGGAGATGAAATCGAAATATCCGCATCTGTTCAACGCTTAAGGTATGTCGAGTTTCGAGGACGAAACTCCTTTTAAGAGGGGAATGATGTGAAAACCGTAAGTTTTAGAAGTAGTTGGACCGTAAGTGCGAGTCAAAATCGTTAGTGGTTAGTCGAGTCATGAGTCAAGTTTCGAGGACGAAACTTCTTTTAAGAGGGGAATGATGTAAAACCCCGGAAAATCCGAATATAATTACCGTTACGTCGTTAGTATTATTTTACGTCCATTAATTGTTTCTGTATTTAAACTGTTAACACTTGAGCTCGTAGGACCGTCGTGGGATTATCAAGGGTAATATAGTATTTTCTACGTGCATAGGTGTGCATGGGAATAGGGGTATTTTGGTAAATTACATGTTAGTTATTGATGCTTATGTGTTAATTTTTATTTAGATTAATTATGTGTTCTTTTTAGTATTACTATCATTATTATTAGTATTATTACTATTATTATTATTATTATTATTTGTATTATTGTTCTTATTAGTATTACTATTGTTTTAGGATTTCTTTTCTTTTAAAAAAAAAAATCAAATTTTTCCCTAGTTTTGCTCTAAGTGGCCGATTAAGGGGGGCTTGTTCCCCAAGCTAAACCCACTAAATTAAGTTGCTAATTACCTTTAATCATGTTTAATTAACCTAAACCTACAACCCTAAAACCCCACTTTCTTCCTCTATCGTTCTTCTGCCGTGGATCCCAACAACCGCCCCGACCACCGCTTGCAACCATCGTCGTCCCCCACTCGCCGGAAATCGCTTCCAACCACCGCCGTCACACACCCCAACCACCGAAAACCACCAGACTCCGTTCTTGCTTTGTTTCCGTCTCGCTCTCTCACCCTCTGTTGGAAGTTGTTGTGCGACGCCACCACCACCGAGACCATCGTAGACCATCTTCGACACCGCCGCTCCACCCACGACCACCGAACACTTCCCTCGTAGTCGTTGGGAACCGCTGCACGTGCCGGACACGAAGAGACGAACCGTCGTTGCTGCTGCCAGTTGCCTTGCCGAATCGTGCGTAAACCCTAAAACCTTCTATCTGTTTAGTTGTACCATTCTGAGTATGTTATTACTATTATGTTTTATTATGATTACTTCTCTTATAATTTGGTTTTTGTATTGCCAGCATATTAGGCGTATGATTAGGATACTATTATGATTAGGGTTAGTGTTATAATCTGTTTTATAAATTTTGTATGCTTGTAAGTATGTCTACTGTTCGTATGTGATTGATTAGGAGTGAGATTATTTAGTTATAATCTGAGTAATTTGCGTTTTGTTAGTAATATCATCATGCTTAGGTTTATTGATTAGTATTATTGTCATATGGATGTTATGAACTAGAATATTAGTGTAACCTGGGTATTTGTGATTCATTAGTACTAGCATCATGTTTAGGGCTCGGTTCTGTCGTTAGTTGATTTCATGTGTTATAAGGGAGTAATGATACATGTGTTTAAGTTTTAAATAGCGTTGCGTTTAATTCTCAAATTATTTGACGATTTCAAGTTTTAAATTTGGAACTTTTAATTATTTTGAGAGTTATAAGTATTATTATTATATTACGATTGTAATCGAAGTAATTCTAAATTTTCCTTGTTCCTTATGAAAATTAAATTATATTATGTTTAGTAAAGTTTCGATCTTTGATGAGGAAATCGTATCTGTATTGATTTTTGTAATACATTGCATTTTATTATGAGTTTTATCGTTTTTCTCCTACTTAGAAACGAACTAGATTTTTTTTTGTAATGAGTAAAGGTTTAGTACCCTTGCTGTGTGTGGTTTATTTCCATAAGGTTCGATGCCGAAAAATTGAGTTTTATTATAATCTTTATAGTTGGTTTTTAAGAAAATGTTTACTTTGAAATTTAATGTGTTTATGTGAGAATTTGGTGTCACCTTGAGTATAGTTTGACCTTGGATGTGTTAGGGGGTGAAAGGGAAAGTACTTGACCTTAAGTGGACTGTTTAGAGACTTAATTTAGGGTCCCGGAATGGTTTGATTGGAATTAGGAACGAAAAACCCAAAATAGAAACGAGTCTATTTGGGCAGAATTTATGAGTCGTACGATATTGATCACCATTTATTGTGTAGTTAATTTTTAGCTCTTCCTTTTGGTCTCGAAATACCTTAGGATGTTAGCTTTCATAGGAATTTTGCGGATCGGGATTTTGAGGTGTATATTCTGAGTTACGACCCAAATAGTGCACCTAGGTCAGACCTGGATAGATTTTATAGTTGGCTGTTTTTGAAGGCTTTAGGAGGTGTTTTAGGTCTCGAGGTCAACATAAGATTTTTAGTAGACATCCCGAGTTTTCCAGAAAGTCCAAAACCATACCCATAGGAGGTCGGGAAGTCAAGTTATAGTTCGTTTTATTTGAGTATTGAATTCTGTCCAGTTTATTCTTTTGAAGTAATGTGTTGTTGTGTATGAATTATTCGATTGATTGTAATATGGGAGTGTTGTGATATGTGGAAGTTTATATTAGGTAAGATATGTTTAAAATGTTAATTTATGAATGATGGGAACTTATAGTGTTCCTAGGGGTGGGCTAGGTAGAAAGTAGATTTCGTTAACTCCGTACGACGCGTTTTAATTTTAGAAATTTCGTTATTTTTAGGCGCGTTCTAAACTATTCGATCTAGTGAGCTCAAGTGTTCTGAAGTAAGGAGAAGAATTGTCAGGTAATGTCTATGTCCTAAATCCCGCTGGGGCGCACTTTAATTATTTTGTTGATTTTAAGTTATTTTACGGTTTGCATCCCGAAGGGATTTTATGATGAAAATTGACTGTCTATTTTGGATGTTGATTATGTTCGTTGAGTAATTAAATGTGGACAGTCTTTTAGTGTGTGTGTTTGGAAATGGTTTTGGGAATTTGGGATTGGATTGGATTGGATTGAATTGTTTGAGTGGGATTGGTACGATATTTAAACCTGATTAATAATTCAAACGCGACATAAATGCGGGTTCGGGCAACGCCCCCGAAGACTAGGATGTGGTACCCTTGAGGGGGGGTTGTCAAGAGATCAGGGATGCCTGATAGGTGCTACTTCCCCGGGGTTAGTTTTATGCACGTGTGTGAAATGGATGGCCATCCGTATATTGAGATTTTGATTGATTGAGTTTGATATTGAGATTAAGATTGTGATATGATTATAGCGAAGTCTTGGACTTCGAGGGCCAAATAAGCAAGGTCCGCCCGCTTAATAATTCTGAAAGATGGTTATGATTGGTTGGGAAAGAAAACAATTTATGAAAAGATTTGAGTTGTTCACTTCTCCCCCAAAAATGAATTGAAATGGCTTTTCAAAATGTTTTGACGGTTAGGGGTAGACATTATTGAGTCATCCTCATGTTTTTAAATGTTTGTTTTCAGGTGAAGAGTTCTATGCTGGGAATGGGAACTAGCAAGTGAGGACGTTCGTTAGATTTTATTGTTTTGGTTAAAGAGTTTAGTGGTGTTGATTAGACTTGAAATCTTTCAGTAGTTTCTGTTATGTCTTGAACTCGGATTTTTGCTAAGTTTAATTCGAAGTTGGTTTGTTTGGTTAATCTCTGTTCTTGCCTTGTACTTCTCCGGAGGTACGGCAGTGACGCCCGACTTTCCTTTGACTTTTCCGCTGTCTTTCGTTGGTCAACGTTAGGTTTGACCGATAGTTTTTAGAATAGAATTTCCAGGGCGTTACAAAAATAATCTATCATGTATGCAAATTTCTTTCTTCTAAAATAAAATCAACTTTTACTACTGTTCAATCATAAAAAAAGGTAGGTAATGGATTTAGAAGATTAGACATGTTTAAGACTAGATTTCACCGTTTCAGTAATTGCAAACCCTTCTGACTTGCAAACAACATTTCAAGATGTTCATTGAATGACTGCAGCACACTTTCTTTAGCGAAGCAAACAATCTCTAGGGAGCAAAGCAGTGTTTGGCTATTTTTCTCAATAAACTGACTGAGCAATTAAAAAGAGGTCTCTGTCCTCCCTCGAATATGAGATGCATATTTCAAGAAAAGAAGTAGCATTTAGTGTATCGACATATTGTTGTACAACACATTGATGCACATTACAAACAAACAGAGTGACATGTCAAGATTATAGCATCCCAACATCCAAATAGGGAGAAATGTGATCGGTTTTCTCCAGTCAAATGATCATCTAATAGTTAATTGACTCAACTTTGTAGCTGTAATACTAATATCCCTTCAAGTTCAAAAGAAGATCATATCCATAATCAAAATAGTTGAAAAGATTGGTTTTTCCCAACTTATATTATCGGTAAACCTCCTCTACTTAATTTTCATTTAATTCTTTTCAATAAAGTAGTAGGTACAGATCGATTTTTAAATCTTGGTAAGTTGGAACCGTCCCTCCAAATTGTCAAATTTAAAAATAAGATTGCTACGTCCTATCTCTCCAACCTCCACACCTCACCATGTGGCTAAATTTCTAACTATTGGTTGTTTTGCTCGAATATAAGATTTAGGATTTTTGAAATTAAATAATCCAAACTTTGGGACAATTTGAATATGACGAACTGGACTTAACATTTTATACTCGATGAACTATATTTGAATGAACTTTTACCGATTAACATTTTGGACTGAACATTTTGCAGCATAATCCACATAGGCTCCCTATCATCTCTAACAAAACAATGACCAGTCAAGAATCAGGAAGTTTGGTAGTAGATAGGGGACGCATTTCCCAACATGAGAAATTTTCCCCACCTAACGTGTTCCACTAGCTGCAAGCAACCAATGCAGATGAAAACCAAAGGCATTAACTCAAATCAAGCTGACCATAACTTGACACAAACATTCCATGACTTCACATGACAGATAACAATTATATTTTCAGGAGTATTAACACATTCAAGGAAAAGTGCAGCATTCACCCACACACTCCCTGCATCCATTGGCAGTTTAGCACTGTACAATATTTGAACCTGCACAGGAAGGTTCGTCCCGCACAAATAAAGATACGTAAAGCACCACAGCATACTATCAGTTTAACACAACCATTCTCCCATCTGATCAAACTCTGCACTTATACCCTGAACTATCAAATGCAGCCAAAAAAAGCCAGATAACGTAAGGATTCAAAAAACAAAAGCAAGAGACAAAAGCATAGACATTTTACAATGCAACATCACAAGCAAGTACAACAGAGGCAAAGTAAAACACAGATTGAGCAACTTTTGACATCATCTACCCAACCCAACCCTAGGGGCGTGTATTCCCACCTGAAAGGTTTGGAGTTGGACAATGCTCAAATGCAACAGATGTAACCAACAACAAGATGATCTTACACAGCCCATCATGAAAGTGCACAAAAGATATGTGTTTTCTTATTCCAAGAGAATTGCAGTTCATCACTACTGCCAACATGTAAACATATTCCCATTACAAACTAAATTGAGCCAGATCACAACAATGACAAACTTCACACCAGCCATCTTAAAACTAAAGCAATTAAACATAGCCAACATTTGATAATGTTTTCACCACATCAGAAGACAATCCCTGCACAACACCAGAGAGCTTAGAAACCACCACGGAGACGGAGGACAAGGTGAAGGGTGGACTCCTTCTGAATGTTATAGTCAGCAAGAGTCCTTCCATCCTCGAGCTGCTTCCCAGCGAAGATCAGCCTCTGCTGGTCTGGTGGGATCCCCTCCTTGTCCTGAATCTTAGCTTTGACATTGTCAATTGTGTCAGAGCTCTCCACCTCCAAGGTGATGGTTTTCCCAGTCAAGGTTTTCACAAAAATCTGCATTCCACCCCTCAAACGCAGCACCAAGTGAAGGGTGGACTCCTTCTGGATGTTGTAATCCGCCAGAGTCCTTCCATCCTCAAGCTGCTTACCAGCGAAGATCAACCTTTGCTGGTCTGGGGGAATGCCTTCCTTGTCCTGGATCTTGGCCTTGACATTGTCGATGGTGTCGGAGCTCTCGACTTCGAGAGTGATGGTCTTCCCTGTCAGGGTCTTGACAAAGATCTGCATGCCTCCCCTCAATCGGAGCACAAGGTGGAGGGTTGACTCCTTTTGGATGTTGTAGTCAGCCAAGGTGCGGCCATCCTCAAGCTGCTTTCCAGCGAAGATAAGCCTTTGCTGGTCTGGGGGAATTCCTTCCTTGTCCTGAATCTTGGCCTTGACGTTGTCAATGGTGTCAGAGCTTTCAACCTCCAAGGTGATGGTCTTTCCTGTCAGGGTCTTGACAAAGATCTGCATACCACCACGCAGACGGAGGACCAAGTGGAGGGTGGATTCCTTTTGGATGTTGTAGTCGGCAAGGGTGCGGCCGTCCTCGAGCTGCTTGCCGGCAAAGATGAGCCTCTGCTGGTCTGGGGGGATGCCTTCCTTGTCTTGGATTTTGGCCTTGACATTGTCAATGGTATCAGAGCTCTCGACTTCGAGGGTGATGGTCTTGCCAGTCAAGGTCTTGACGAAGATCTGCATCCCTCCCCTCAATCGGAGGACGAGGTGGAGGGTCGACTCCTTCTGGATGTTGTAGTCAGCGAGGGTACGTCCGTCCTCAAGTTGCTTTCCGGCGAAGATCAAACGCTGCTGGTCTGGGGGAATTCCCTCCTTATCTTGGATCTTGGCCTTGACATTATCAATTGTGTCAGAACTCTCGACCTCGAGAGTGATGGTCTTTCCGGTGAGGGTCTTAACGAAGATTTGCATCTGACAAAATCACAAAATTCCAAATCAGTCATCTCAACCAAAACAACGTAACTCCGAACGAAAAAAAAGGCGATATTCATGAAGTACTCTTAAGAACGAATCAAAATTCGGATCGACATGAAGAACACAGACAGATTATAGAAAAAGAATACAAGATAGACAACCACAGAGTTCCGGATATCAATTTGGCATCCTTAAGTGAAATAATTAAGTTTTCATCAACCGAAGGCAGAAATTGAAATCGTAAAATTCAACCGACCGCTTTCAACTACTCGATCTTCAAATTGCAACCTTAAACACATTAAGTTCCAAATCTTTACGAATTCAGACAAAACTTTCAATCACCCAAGCATCAAATTAACAGAATTAGACACAAGATCTTCGAAATCGAAATCAAAATCAAAATCAAAATCGAAATCGAAATCGAAATCGAAATCAAAACTATGAGATACAAGAGAGGGAAATAGAATACCTTGCAGGAGAAAGAAACTGCTCGGCTTGAAGAGGGAAAATTGAGAGACGATTTTGACGATGAATCTGATGAATGAATGAGGAACCAAACGAAGGAAGAGTCCTATTTAAAGACTTGGTTGGCCGACCTGAGGGAGAAAAAATAATTGATTCCAGAGACTTCCAGTAATTGCGTGGCAGGTGGCGTCACCTAACCCTCAAGTTAAAAGGATAGACAAGTCGCAAGAAAGCTTGGAATAAAGGACTTTTGTTAGGTTGGAATAAAATTATTAGGGAGGCTGGGAGGGTCACCCGTCACCGTTGGCTCTGCCGTTACAACATTAGTTTGCACGATGGATGCGGGATGATGAAACATGCTAACTCCGTCACGTCACCGTTAATTATAGATAAGAAGATTTCTCAATTGGCTATCCAACTTGCCTTATTTAAAATTAAAATATCATTAAGATTTTTTTATGATTTTTGTTAGCTACCTAGCCAGCAGCCTAAGATAATTCTATATGGTGATGGACCCCGCCTCTTGAATATCACTATCACCAATTAAGTCTATCCATAAAAATTGATAATTAGCGGATAATTTTTTAAATTATCGGATCGATTAATCGATCCAAACTTTTCTTCGGAAGGGGTTGAAAAATCTGGATAATTTATCGATTATCCGAAAATTCAACTTTGAACCCTTCAAATATTATTTTTTTGGTAAATTAGTAGTCATTAGTAGAAATGTAACACAATACATAAAGTTAATAATTTTGAATCCATTAAGCTAAGAAGGACAATGATTATTATTGTACAAATGCTTTATAATTCATGGATATACGGTTATCAGATCCGAAATTCAGTTAACCGAAACTCTCGAATCATATACGGATCATGATTTTAATTATGCAAGCATACGGTTAACCAATCTATGCCCACCCCTAATTAATACTACTAGGATTCAACCCGTGCGATGTACGGAGTGAACTCAATTAGTTACTTTTGAAATTTCATAAAAGTCATGGATGTGAAACTTACAGATGAATATTGAGGAAAACATTTATGAATGTCAAACTTATTGATGGGGAATGTATTATGCCTATATGATTCTGAAATGCGATAAGATTAATCTTGATTGCTTCTGACTGTAAATGAAGAAATGTTTAATTTTGGGATATTTAGTATGTTGTTTGAAAAAGTAGATGAAAAATAATAGGTTAATATCCGGGAAATAGATATAACCTCTAACAGATGTGTTATATTTTTATAGATATCTACAATAACTCATGAATCTCATTGACCTAACCGCAAGGGTCATATTAATAATATAATTGGTAATGGTTTTGAAGTGTTTCAGATATTAACGTCATTAGTTATGGACAGTTTTGTTTTAGTGGTGTAATTAAATTAAAATTGAATACTACTGTTTAAGATTTCGTAGGACTCGTTTAAGGATATATTTTTTCATTTCTTAAATTGTAAATAAAATCTTCAAAGAAATAGAAAATAAAATACAATTTAAATTAAAATTGAACACTACTGTTTGAGATTTAGTAGGACTCGTTTTGAATGTAACTGTTGTTAAGCAGACGTGGATGAAGAGTATATTTTTTAATTTCTTTAATTGTAAATAAAATCTGGAAAAAAAATTAAAAATAAAATACAATTTACTGCGCTGTGATTGGTTTAGACTCCGAGAATCGCTCCCGTGCTTTATTTCATGGGGCCCAAAATGATTTCAATTATTATTATTATTATTATTATTATTATTATTATTATTATTATTATTATTATTTTGTCAAAATAATTGCTGATATTTGGACCAAAATAATTTAATTCAGTATTTATCTATCTTCTGATTGGTAGAAATCCCTACAATTAATCTCCTTTCTCTATTTAACGGGACCCAAAAACTTTACTATTAATATTATATAGATACAAATTATTATTATTATTATTATTATTGTTATATTTATTATTATTATTATTATTATTATTATTATTATTATTATTATTATAGGCAACACCAAAATAATTACTGTTATTTGCACCAAAATAATTTAATTCAGAATCCAAAAGAGTCAAGGATTAGTGATACTTTCTAGTCTTTTTAATTTTAAAATAAAATCCGAATTGAAAATTTTAAAAATAAATTGAAAACAGAAAAAAAATATAAGTTTCTACGATGTGATTGGCCAATTCCCCTACAATCACTCCCGTGGCTCTATTTCATGGAACCCACATTGATTTCTATTATAATATATAGATGATTATTATTATTATTATTATTATTATTATTATTATTATTGACAACACCAAAATAATTAATATTATTTGCACCAAAATAATTTAATTCAGAGTTCAAAGGAGTCAAGGATTAGTGATCCTTTCTGTTTTTTAATTTTAAAATTAAATACGGATTGAAAATTAAACAAAAAAATTGAAAATAGAAAAAAATAATTTTCTATGTTGTGATTGGTCAATTCCCCTACAGTCACTCCCGTGGCTCTATTTCATGGGACCCACAATGATTTCTATTATAATATATAGATTAAATTTAGAATGCTGATGTGAATTGAATCTGCAGAATTTAAAGTAGTTTTTGAATATATCAATTACAATGAACGCAATCAATGTAGAACCCAATAGATTTGAATATCTATATAATAATGAGTTGAAACTTATCTTAATAGAGTATGAATTGGGAATGTCAATAATCAATTGAGACGAATACGGCGAAGATCAATTGTGATTTTGGCTGGTATGTGAAAGTATTATATTTATATGTTTTGGAAAAAATAATAAACGTAACCTAGCTGCAGTTGCACCGGATATTTTAACTGTTGTAAACATGATCAAACTCCAAAGTCATATGGGATTCGTAAAAGTTTTTTTAATTCTAAAATAAAATTAAATCCGAAACAGTTATGTAACAACTGTAAATGAATTCGAGTCCAAAGCGTAAGGTTTCAAATAAAATTCGGTTCAAAATGAAATAAAAAATTATTGAAAATGGGGTCAGAGTCCAATGCAGCCTAAGTTTTGATTTTCATCGATTATTATTATGATTTTCTGAAATTATTAAAAAATTTCTAAAAATTATATTTTTCTTAATTGTAATTGGCTGAAACTCCTTGAAACGTTCTTGTTACAGTATTTGCTGGGTCCCACATAGATTGTCGTTAGATTCGACAACAATGATGTTTCTTTTTTTGGTGTTAGGTCACTCCGTTGTTGGCTGGTTAAAATAAAATGGAGATAGGTGTGGGAAGTAGTTGGAATAAAGTGGATAGAGTATCACATAGATAAATAGATTTATTGGTGTATCTACGACAATGTCAATGGTGGTCATGCCCATCGTTACTGTCAAAAAAAAATAAGTTAGTATAAGACCCTGTTCTTTTCTGTGGTTGGCAAACTGCGGTACCACAGCATACCGCAGTTTGCCACAACTCACCACACTTCACCACAAATCATTACTTTTCTCTCTCCTCACTTTTCTTCTCTACTTTTTACATTCTGTCTCCTCACATATCCCACATACCAATAATCTACCACAATTCCACCACACCCCACCACAATTCCACCACACCTCACCACACCATACCACAAAATACCGCAAAAAAGAACATGACCTAATTTAGATACAAAATTATGGACTTTATGTTTATCATATTGTATAAATATTGTATTGGTCATCCTTAATTGAAAATCGAGATCTGCCACGGTGCCACTAAACAGACTCAATATTCAACACAATCAACAGTGGCCCAAATAAAAACCAAATTAGTTGAATACAACTTTGTTTTTTTTTTTTTTTACATTAATAAGTCAGGTCACATACTGAATCCGTCCTATCTCAGGGAGGACTCAATAGGCCTACCAACCCAAAAGGGAGGGGGTACACCACTATAAGGCACTACTAACAACAGGTGGGGAGCTTACCCGCACAAAAATCAAAGCAATTTTTGGGTGAGGATCAAATGGCCAATAGTGGGTGTGATGAATAGGCGGGTGAGGAAATTGATTCCCACCCATCCCACCGAGATTTTCAGTTGGGTAAAAGTGGTGAATTTGTCAAATTTTTATTTGCCAAATAAACACTTCATGTCATTGTTTAGTGTATTTTTTTATTTGCCAAAATAAAAAAGTGAACCCAAATATTAATTGTGGAATAAATTTGACTCACTATTGTAGAAACACTTTAATTATAAGAGATGGGTGAGTCAAATTTTATCCATCATTGGTAATGGCTTAAGAGCAAATGCAATGGTGTTCCCAAATTTTAGAATGTAGGTAGGGGTCCACCCCTTCCACATCACTCATCATTCCTATTTTTCGAAACTTCATCTTATTTATTCTACAACAATAGGAACTCATTCCTACTTTTTTACCTAAAGATATAAATTTTCCTTTATTTTTTTTCTTAATGTGTAAACAACACCATTTAAGTTGAGTAAAAGAAACAAAACAAAAAAAAACAAAGAAATGAGAGAGAGAAACTGCAGGAACGCTACAGTGTTCCCGAATTGGAGTGCCTCCAATTTCGTTCTCCATTGTGCAAGAACTTCAGAACGGTGCACATGTTCCAAGAGGAAAACAAAGGCGCTACACATGGTCTAAGACCCACAAGAAAACCCCTGGTGGGGAGGATAAATCTCTCACTCTCATGTCACTTAAGCTAAAGCTCATTGGCCAGCTGTTGAATACAACTTATTCAAGTATAATTTGACCTGAATGATTCATCTACCAAGTCTAGATATGAGCTACTAAGTTTAGAACTTAGATATGAGCTATACAACTTTGTTCTTTCAACTTGCAAAAAGAAACACATTCAAAGTTCTAGTACAACAATTGCAAACAATTATCCGTCACTACTAAACAACTACTATATTATATCTGAGTACAAGTCATTAACTTAAACACATAGTGTTTAAGCAATTTTATTCAAAAGTCCCTCGTTTAATAAGCGAGATCTACTATCTTAAACTGAAACTTTAACCATTTGTCTTTGGAAAAAACATTTTTTGAAGATTCTTTAACAATGGTACTCTTGCCAATTGCCATAACCTCATCTACCAAACTTGAAGCTATTAAATTTCATCATCCACAACACATGATTTTACCAACGTCCCTGCCATACATAGAGTGCCATACATAAGGTAATCATGACGCCGCTGCTGAACAAGTAATGGTTGTACACTTGTACACTTGTACTTGACCCAAGTTATCAAAGTGGTGTTGACAGAGTAGTTCTACAGAGGGGTATTCTCAGGAGTCAGGACCGATAAGAAACTAGCAAAGCCAACTGAAAAATGAATGGTTTGGATAGCATCTGCATTTCCAAAGATAGCAAAGGTAAGATTATAGACAAGGAGAAGTACTGGGACCTTTTTCAAAGACTCAACCAACTACAAAACTCCTGACCATTCACTGCTTCAAAGCAAGCTAGCTACAAAATGATCTACTCCCTCGCATGCATACCCTCTGGGTTTTTTTAATTGTCGCCCCGTTTTCCGTATCATTAACTTTAAAAATTGATACCGTTAAATTCATACTAAAAGCTATTTTTAGAAAGTATAAAATTAAATTTTTTTGATAAAATATTACATAAAAATTATTGAAGAAAAATAAAATTTGAAAAGTTGTGAATGTCAATTATTTAAAAACAGAGGGATTATGCAAATTTCATTCTTCTACAATAAAATCAACTTTTGATGGTCCACCGTTTCAGTGATGGCTAGCAAACTCCACATAGACTTGCACGCAAGATTTCAAGATGTTAAAGACAATCCCAGAGAGCCACAGAGTGTGGGTACATTTTCCTCAACAAACTCACAAAGCTATTAAAAAGAGGTCCATTCAACAAGTTTCACTTCAAAGTGTCTCGACTGGGCTCAAATACAACAAAATAACCAACAAGATCATAATAAACAACCAGCAGGACAGTGAAACCAGCAATGTGCACAAACGAAAACTGTATCTTATTCCTTGAGATTAGCAGTTCATCGCTACTGCCAACATACAAACATTATAGTACCATTAAAAACTAAAAACGAACCAGTTCACAACAACATACTCCACACCAACCATCTTAGAACTAAACCAATTGAAGATAGCCAACATTTGATAATGCTTTTAACCACACCATAAGACAATCCCTGCTCGACACCAGAGAGCTTAGAAACCACCACGGAGACGGAGGACAAGGTGGAGAGTGGACTCCTTCTGAATGTTGTAATCAGCCAATGTGCGCCCGTCCTCAAGCTGCTTACCAGCGAAAATCAGCCTCTGCTGGTCCGGTGGGATCCCCTCCTTGTCCTGAATCTTAGCCTTGACATTGTCAATAGTGTCAGAGCTCTCCACCTCCAACGTGATGGTTTTCCCAGTCAAGGTTTTCACAAAAATCTGCATTCCTCCCCTCAGACGCAGCACCAAATGAAGGGTGGACTCCTTCTGAATGTTATAGTCAGCAAGAGTCCTTCCATCCTCGAGCTGCTTACCAGCAAAGATCAACCTCTGCTGGTCCGGTGGGATTCCCTCCTTGTCCTGAATCTTAGCCTTGACATTGTCGATGGTGTCGGAGCTTTCAACCTCCAAAGTGATGGTCTTTCCTGTCAATGTCTTGACAAAGATTTGCATACCACCACGAAGACGAAGCACCAAGTGAAGGGTGGACTCCTTCTGGATGTTGTAATCCGCCAGAGTCCTGCCATCCTCAAGTTGCTTACCAGCGAAGATCAACCTTTGCTGGTCTGGGGGAATGCCTTCCTTGTCCTGGATCTTGGCCTTGACGTTGTCGATGGTGTCGGAGCTCTCGACTTCAAGAGTGATGGTCTTCCCTGTCAGGGTCTTGACAAAGATCTGCATGCCTCCCCTCAATCGGAGCACAAGGTGGAGGGTTGATTCCTTTTGGATGTTGTAGTCAGCCAAGGTGCGGCCATCCTCGAGCTGCTTGCCAGCGAAGATGAGCCTTTGCTGGTCAGGGGGGATTCCTTCCTTGTCCTGAATTTTGGCCTTGACGTTGTCAATGGTGTCGGAGCTTTCAACCTCCAAGGTGATGGTCTTTCCTGTCAAGGTCTTGACAAAGATCTGCATACCACCACGCAGACGGAGGACCAAGTGCAGGGTGGATTCCTTTTGGATGTTGTAGTCAGCGAGGGTGCGTCCATCCTCGAGCTGCTTGCCGGCAAAGATGAGCCTCTGCTGGTCTGGGGGAATGCCTTCCTTGTCCTGAATCTTGGCCTTAACGTTGTCAATGGTGTCGGAACTCTCGACTTCGAGGGTGATGGTCTTGCCAGTCAAGGTCTTGACGAAGATCTGCATCCCTCCCCTCAATCGGAGGACGAGGTGGAGGGTTGACTCCTTCTGGATGTTGTAGTCAGCGAGGGTACGTCCGTCCTCGAGTTGCTTCCCGGCAAAGATCAAACGCTGCTGGTCTGGGGGAATTCCCTCCTTATCTTGGATCTTGGCCTTGACATTATCAATGGTGTCGGAACTCTCCACCTCGAGAGTGATGGTCTTTCCGGTGAGAGTCTTAACGAAGATTTGCATCTAACAAAATCACAAAACACCAAATCAGTCACCACAACCACAATAACGAAATCAGAACGCAGAAAAGGTGATGTTAATGAAGTAATCTTCAGAACGAATCTTCTTCAGGTTCAACAATCGACAGGAGAAACACGGATAGATTGCGGACAAAAACCACAAGCCAACCACAGAATTTCGGATTTTAAAATTTTGCGCAACTTCAAAAGAAAGATTAGGTCACCGACGAACGAAAGCAGAAATCGAAATCAGAAAATTGAACCTAACACCTTCAATTACTCGATCATCAAATTGCAAATCATCAACAAAACTTTCCAACAAATCAACCTTAGAAGCTGAAGTTTATATCATTACGAAATCCACATGTAGAACTAAATGAATTTCAACATCACAATTTCAATCTATACCTTTCAATAATCCAAGCATCAAATAACAAACTCAGAAAACACAAGATCTCCGGAATCGTACAAAAACAAAACCAACACCAAGAATAAAATCAAGTCTACAAGATAGAGAAGAGAGAAATAGGGTACCTTGTGAGAGAAAGAAACTGCGCAACCTCAAGAGAGAAAATAAGAGACAACTTTGATGAAGAGATATGATGAATGAATGACGGACCTAACGAAGGAAGGGTCGTATTTAAAGACTTGGTTAGCCGACTTGGGAAGAAAAAAGGGGTTTCCAGAGTCTTCCAATAATTTCGTGCCAGGTGCGCCATCTGACGTGGCATCACCTAACCCTCAAGTAAAGGATAGGCAACTCGTAAGAAAGGGCTTTGGAAATTGTTGGGGGGTGGGGTCACCGTTGGTTGGCTGTGCCGTCACGTCATCGTTTTCTATGATGGAGGTGGTGAACAATTGAAAATGAAAATACTGTCTCCGTCACGTCCCGTTAATGAAAAGATAAGATTTTTCTCAAATTGCTATCCAATTTGCCTTAATTTAATCTGTAATGAAGATTTTTTATTTTTATTTTTGTTAGCGAGCTGGGCACCTACAATAACTTTATCTATTGATGTAGCTATCGCAAAAATTTAGGTCTGGGTATGTAACGCACTGAAAAATAGAATACAAAACTTAACAGTCAAGGTCAAACATCTACTAATATAATATAAATAGCGGAAATTTCAACATACTTTTATTTACCTCGGGCGCTACTGCCGTACCTCCGAAAAGATACAAGGCGAGAAAGGATACTAACAACTGCTCATTAACCTCTTCAATTTAACAATAAGACAACTTAAAAATTCTAGAACAACATAGTCTCAAAAATAACTAAACTTCGACTTTAACAAAAACTAAACTTTATTCTTGACACAACTAACTTCAAGGTCCTCACTTCTATGCCCAAAACCCCACAAGCTACTGATCCGTACCTGAAAACAAAACAGTTCAAAAATGAGGGGGAAACCTCAATAATGTATACCCTTAACAGTCTAAAAACCATTATACAATTCATTTCAATAATTTTAAGGGAAGGGGTAAAACAATTCAACATTTCACAAAAGATTTTCACTAATCAACTTACTCATTTCCATATTTTATAGCGGGCGGTGCTTCCGTATTGCCCCTCGGAGTCAAAGACTCGCAAAACATACATATATCATTCCAACCACTTCCATAACAATCTCATTTCCGAAATTCCACAATCCACAATCTCAATTCACAATCCGGATGCCCATCGCAAAACTCATACCGATACTATCAGACATAACCTGGTCTCTTGACAGCCCTTCACAGGTAACCACCTGATCTCAAAGGGACTGCTCGAACCCGCATTAAACTCGTATCCATTAGTGTAACACCCCAACCTTAATCACAGGGTTAAACTCTACTTAGAGAAGCTAAGCCCGCGATTAGCGCAGCGGAACACTTTTTAGGTTGAAGTGTCACCGCCGTCTCCCAAAAGAGACAAGGCAACAACACCAAAGAAACTTCCAAAACCACAAGATAACTTACTAACTTAAGAACCTTCACATATAAAACTTATACAACCCTTGGATAAAGTATATAAACTTAAACATAGCTTAAATACTAAAACAACTTCCAAAATCCTGCTCGCCCTTGCTAACCGATGATTTCCTTAGAGAACTACCTCAAGAGCCTTGAATTACTTTGGTACCGACTTGTCCTTGCCTTGGGAGCTCGAACCCCTAAAAACAAAACATTGAAAACAGTCGCAAAGTGAGTGGGGAAACACTCAGTACACAAACCTCCAACACGTCAAACCGTTCGAAAACGGTTTTCGGTGCCGGCCTTTAAATTCATTTTGAAAACGGGAAAGGGGATAAACATAAATAAACTGAATTGTTGCATATATATATATATATATATAACTGGTATATGTATAAGACATGAATATAAATAATTGAAATGGACTTGTGATAATTAGGAATGAGCGGTATCCCTTACGATCGATGCCGAAACACCTCACACACGCGCATGCCCAAACCGATCTAGATTTGGATTGGGTGATTGCTAGGCAGTCGACACTGGCCAGGTCATTAGGACACTCTGATCAGGAGCATCTAAAAGTATAGGCTAGCACTTCACGTAACTAGCTAGAATATGATGGGGCGGAACCGCTTGAAAATAATTCAATATAAGATATTAGTTCATGATGTAGACATAATATCACAATGATGGTTGTGTTGAAGGATAAATAAAGAGTTAAAAGTTGGACAATTTGCGTACCTTGGGACGCTAAAGACTTTGGCGGCGCGGCTCGGCTTGGAGATGGCTTTCAAAACTTGTCAACTAAGTTAAGAATAAATAAAAATGAAGAACCGAATAAGGTTCTAAATTAGATTCATAAGTTTAGAAACTTAGTAATATAAATGAAATACTTTAGGAATAAAATTTCAGGTTTATATAAAAATAGAGTTTGAAGTATAACTTGAGTTAGAAAAATCGGAATGACATAAAAGAATACATTTCGGAATAGGGAAAGTCATGATCTTAAATTTTGTCAACAGGGCCGAAGGCTAAAAATGGGTGGAAGGGCTTCAAAATGGGCCCGGACAGAAGCTGTGCATAACAAAACCTTAGAATTTTCGGGTCAGAGAAACATGAGAATAAAGACGTAGAAGATGATTCAAGTAAATGGGCTTGAATCTAAGAAAATTAGCTTGAATTGATGGTGAATGGGCGATTATAATTTGAAAGCTAGGATGAGAATGATGGATTTAAATATGGTTTGATGAAGTGGTAGCAAGTGAATGATGAAACGGAGTAAGACGTACATGACCGAATGTGATGAGAACAAGTTTGGATTGGTGATTTAAGTAACAAAGATTGAATTGATTGAGAACTTGGAGGCTACCAAGCTAGAAGAAATTCTTAGCTAGATTAAAAACATTGGACATTATGCTAGAGAATGATGGGGGAAAAGAATACTTGGCTAAACTCACTAGCTTTTGGAAAATATTCTCAAGACTCACTTAAGTCTTCCAAAATGATATTTTTAGCCTTAAACACAACTCTAGGATGATAACCTATACCCATAACATATTATGCTTAGAAGCCTTTATTGGGTTGATTTGAGGCCCAAAAGATATAAATTTACATAAGCTAATTTGGGCAGAAACTACACTCTGGACAGCCCTTATTCCCGAGCTCGTAACTCACACTCCCGATATCGGATAAATACAAACCATACCATTCCGGAAAGCTTGCACTAAGACCTAAAACTTTCATGTTTACCCCAAAAACTAAAGAGGTCTCTAAAGGCACGAAAAACAGCCCTCAACCTACTGACTCAGAATTCGTATATAAAAACGCATCGTCACGGTTTTGGCCATAACTCGGTCTATACATGTCGGAAATTCGAAATTCCAAAGCCTATAGTTAGCTAACACCTTGAGCTATCATATGGAGTAAAAATCTGGCCTAAAATCCCACTTTTAGGTCTCGGAAATTTTCCAGAAACTAACCAGAAACTTTATTTACCGAAATTTCAGTTTTTAACTTGATTTTTCACCCTTAATCATACTAAACATAACCAAATCTCACCTAAACTTTAATCCACCATATTTCCAGAATATAAACCTTGAAAATGAACTCATCAAGGACCCTAAAAACCACATGCATCCATGGGTTAAACATAAACTCAACATAAAAGACATATTCTTGAACTCTTGCATCAAAACCTCACTAATTTACCCAAATTAAACATAATAACACTTAATTCATAATCTTAAAACATAAACTCAGCCCTTGAATACTCAGAATCTTTCAAGAAATTCACATGCATTGACATATAATCATCATCCACCATGAATTCAACCATAAAACCTCATAAACACTTAGAAACATACATGCATACACTCAAAACTTAAACCCTAACTCAACCAATACAATTATATACTTGAATTCACGATAAAAGAGAGTAAAAGAGATAGAAATTACAAAAGAAACATATATAAAACATGGATTTTCAAATTAGGGTTTAGAGAAACTGAAATTGGGGGTTTTGAGAGGTTACCTTTGAGGAAAAAATTTGATGAAAACACAAGAGGGAGGAGAGGGTGGCCGGATGCCACCACGGCTGGCGGCGGTTTCCGGCGCCGGTGGCCGGAAAACACCAGGGACAGGGGGCTGTGCACGGCAGAACAAGGGAGAGAGGGAAGAGGGAGAATGACTTGAGTGTTTGTAAAATAAAATGAGGTAAAATAAACCCCCCCTTTCCCCCTTCACTTAATATATACCCAACTAATTAAATTAAGACAACAATTAGGCTAAATTAAATCAGAAATTTTAAACTAATTAAAGTAATTGTAAATGTATTGGGTTAAAATAATTAGTTTGTACTAAATAAAATTAGTTGCTAACAATTTGATTAAAATAAAATAGGACTTGAATTAGAAAACTTAAATAAGTAGGACATAAATATTACTTGTGATTAAATAAAATAAATATAACCCAAATAAATTAAGGTTTGGGTAATAAAATATAAACGTTAAGAAGTAGAATAATTAAACCCTTTCCGGTTAAAGAAATAACGTAATGGTAATTCCCGAAATAGTTTAACTTAACGAGTGAAATGAATAAATCCAGGATTTTTAAACCGGTAACTTGATACCCTTTTGCCATCTCCTGCACGAGACTTAGCACCGAAGAAATAAATAATTAAAAGTAAAAGCGAAAAATTTATACGTAATTTAGGTAATTACGGTAATTAGTACTTAATTAATCGTGATTTTGGGGCGGGTTGTTACAATTAGTTTAGTCAGGTTTACAAATTTCATATCCAACCATACTCATCCAAACCATTTCCAAAACCAAAACTTACAACATTAAAGCCAAAAGACTGTCCATAAATGATAAAACAAAGAGTTTAACTTTCACAGCAAACAGACAATCTAGTTAGAAGGTCTCAATCAGGATGCATGTTCCAAAATACAGTAAAAACACTTAAAACAGTTCAAGAGCATCCAATAGGGATTAGGACATAGACATTACCTGCAGGAAATCACGTAACTCAGAAAAACGCACACGGAGCTACTGGTTCGCTTCCTCGCTCGAACCTAATAATCGAAAAGTTTCTAAAATCAAGACTCGCTCGCCACAATAGCTAACTCATAAATCCTACCCTTTCCCAACTTACCAAAAACCTATGAATCGCGTATTATGTAACTAATCACCAAAACACTATCATGAAGCACATGCCTTACTTTTCAAACTATATACTAAACATGACTATTTAGACAAGAGGCTTACATGAAGTTTTCTCATATAATCTATATAAAACATGCTTCTCATTTTTATGTAGTACCTAGAGCCCAACTTGAGATTTGCATGACACTATTCATTATATTTACCAAATTGCCACTAGACATGCATTACACTACAATAGGCCACTATTATCACATTTAATTAGTTACAACACATATTTAGGGTTCCTAAACATGTTTCTAGGTCTCATGAGACAACCTTATAAATACATCACATGTGACATAATAAATATACATGCCAAAGCATAGAACTTCAAGTCCACACACTTATCACTATATAATAAGTTTGATAAAATAAAGAACTCTTCTAGTATATATAATTTGATAAAAGCAAGTAGTATAACTTAATAAACTCTTAGTCATAAAACAAGTTTCCATATAGTAACAATATTAAACTTTCCACCAAAATTCGCTAATATTCTAACTTATACTTAACATAAGAAAAGACAATATAAATTATTGGATTACTCCAAGACTTGTAATGTAAAGAGGTAACTTTAATACTTGTAAAATAAAACTAAGTTTCGAACCTTGTAAATTTATGCTATTAATAATACAAAGCTTAAAAATCAAAAATCGACATAACTTTAATATAATGTTACCTTGTAATATTAACTTCCATAATAACAATAATCTTAGTAAAATCAAAAGTAATAAGATAACATTGGGATTTAATAATAACAACTCAAAATATAAAGTTCAAACTTTACCAAGGGCCTAATAACATATATTTGACATAATAGTAATAACTTTTTAAATACATAAAATCAAGACCTAATATTATTATTTTTCAATATACTTTTTAAATAAACTACCATCAAATATTATATTTCAAAATACTACATACGTAGTAAATAACCAACTACATAGATAATAATAATAACATGCTCTAATTAAACATTAGGAAAATAATATAACCAAATACTATGGATAATATACTTGAAAGAAACTAATATACCCTAATAGGGTTTCATTTGTAAAATCAAGAAAACTTGATAATAACTACTTCTTAATCTCATAAAATATTTCTCAAATAATAGACCTAATAACGTACGGATACATAACATAATATGAAAACTTATATTAATAATATGAACTTAACTTCATAAAATATTATTACTTGTAATATTGAAATAACAATAACTTAGTATTTAATAAACATGAGAAGAATAGTATAATGTACTAAACTTTGTAATAAACCTATCATATAATACAATAAGCTTCTTGACAAACCTAACTGAACAATATTGCACTAATATTCATACATGCTTAATAATATTAACATGGATAACTAACACAAACAAGCATCAAGGTTTCAACCAAAAACATCAAAACTATGAGTATTAACTTAAAAAAATAACTAGTCAAACCCTAATATTACACTTAATATACTAACATGTATTTATCTACTATTAACAATATAAACACAAGTTTATCTACTCTAATAACACATTAGTACTATAATAGCATGATTAAACTAACCCTGACACAAATATACCCATATAAGCTTTGTAGAGAGAGACAAAGAGAGAGGGCACAAACAAGAGTCCAAACTTGAAGAGGTGGGGCCGGGGTGGTGCTCGGGGCGGTCGGCTGAGTGCTCGGCGGTCACGGCGGCGGGCCCTGGCGGTCTTCGGCGTTGGGGTGATCGTCGGAAACACGGGGCTGACAGCTTCTAGCTAGGGCACGGGGTTGGTTTCCTTGCGTCCGGTGATTGCCAACGGCGACTCCGGTGATTGAGAGGGTGGTTCCGGCGTCTTCTGGTGTCGGGGAGTTGGCGATGTGGTGGCCGTCGTCGAAGTACAGCAACGACGGGTGGTGGCGTAGGGTTGTTGAGGTGGCTCAGTGTGGTGCAGAACAGAAGAGGAAGAAGAAGAAGGAGAAAGGAAATGGAGGAAGGAGGAAGAAGGAGGAGCAATGGAGAAAGAGAGGGGAACAAAAATGGAGGGTTTGGCTAGGGTAAGCGTAGGGTTTTAGAGGGAGGAGGAAGAAGGAGAAAGATGGGTGAGGGAGGGTTTCCTTCGTCCAGCAGCAGCACGCACAGTACATATATATTGTACTGATAAAAACGCAGAGAGAGAGAGAGAGGAAGAGAAAGAGAAAAAGAAAAAGAAAGGGAGGGGGCGCGTGTCAGTCATGGGTTGGATGAGCAAAGAGCATACCCAGGAAGTGGGTGCTGCAAGAATAGGGAAGAAACCGTTGGGGAAAACAACCAATTATATTCACAAACTGATAAAATTCTAGAAATGATGTCACCCAGGTGACATCATAAATTTACTCAAAGATTTTCCAAATAAAATAAAATGACTTCATAAATCCTATAACAGCAAAACCTAAAAAAAATAGGTAAAAACTCTCTCAACTGATAAAAAGATTTTACACCCGAAGTCCCAAAAATTCCTAACTAATATTTTTAAGACTCTAAAAATTACTACGAAAACATTCGCGGTCCTAAAAGCTCCGTGTGATCAACAGGTAAACATAAAATAAACAACGTCATGCTTTTATCATTTTAACGGTATTTCTACTTATATTTCCCGGGGTTTCACATCATTCCCCACTTAAAGAAGTTTCGTCCTCGAAACTTAAACTTACCATGCACTACTCATGCAGTTATTCATAAAACTCGGGGTTTCACAGGGTAAATTTGGGTCAAACAAATTCGGATAATATCAAAATTCGAACAAGAAATTTATGTCTAGACCCGGTTTTATTTCGGGTCGAACTGGGTCGGACAATTTGAACGAAAACAAAAATCGGGTTCAGACAATAGAAAAAAGAGAAATTTTATGTCCGAATATTCGATCAATTCGGTCAATATTAAAATTTGAACGAAAAATCTATGTCTAAACCCGATTTTTTCTGGGTCAGACAATTTAAATAATTCGGATCGGATGAAATTTTGCCAGCGCTACATTGATGGAGCAGCCCTCATCAACAAGTCAACCAAACTTTTATCATCGTCTCCCATCTTATAATAGTTTATCCAATTTTTTTAAAATTAACTATTTTTTTAGTGGTCTTTCTCTTTCAAAGATGAAAATAATTGAATAAAGTAAAATATTCCTATAATTTAATACTAAAATTTTATAACTTCTCATATAGCACAATAATTAATTATGTCATTTTGTTCATTTTCAAAATTTAATTAAATGGACAAGTATTATAAGACGGCAAATCAAACAAATAATTTTAGCAATTAATTAAATAAAAATTTGAAATCAATCAAATCTGAAGAATTAGGAAGCGATAATTTCCGAAAATCAAGCAAAATGCAGATCTTTTATATATATGTCTTTGTGATAGTTTTCACAAATCATGAGAATATCTTTGGATTATCTCTTTTCCAATTATCTAGTTCAATTGTATCAAGAAAAAAAATCATATTTGGTTTTATAAATATATTAGAATATCTGTGAATAATATACGATCCAACGGTGATTAATATTATTTTATCTTGATCGTGTTTGTAAAAGAATAAGCGTAATAAGTCCATTGATTGTATCATAATATATGTGACTAATATAAAATGTAAGAGCGACTAATAGGTCTATTACTTGTATTAGCATATAAACGACTAATATATGATCTAAAGGTGGCCAATCTTACGTTAACATATACATGTAGATTTTTATAATAACAGTCATGATCACAAAACTATTAAAAAAATATTTCTAAGTTTCCAAATTTTAAAAACTTTTATGGCAATATTCCTATTAGGATTAAACAGATATTGGACAATATTACACTGAACTTTAGGGTATTGGACAATAATGCACTCAACTTTTTTCTTGGATTCTAATACACTGAACTTTAAGGGTATTGGACAATAATGCACTCAGACCCAATTCAGTTGGTGGTTGACGCGGGGCTGTCTTACTTTGAGGTATCGTTTTTTATTTTTTTCCAGAACAAATATATTAGTCATGTTGCTTATGTGTACTTTCTTACACGGAAAAAAATTTTCTAAAAAAAAATAGAAAAACAACACCTCAAAATAGAACAATCACCGCGTCAACCACCAGCTGAATTGGTCTGAGTGTATTATTGTCCTATACCCTCAAAGTTAAGTGTATTAGAGTTCAAGAAAAAAATTCAGTACATTATTGTCCAATAGCCCTGAAGTTCAGCATAATATCATCCAATAATCCAAACAGATATGGTAATAGACCTATTATGATTGGTTATTTCAATAGTACAATACAATTATATTTTCAATATTGAACCATAGGAGTGACTAATATTCGAGCATACGATGACATCATCATATCTTTTGGTGTTGTACGCCATTTTAGTTCATACTTCATGCCAAAGTACTGTAATTATCCAAAATAAATGTTCATATTCGCAAGAAATAGATGATTTTAAAATTTCAAAAACTTAAAAAAAGAAGATCTCCTGAATATTAGTCATACACAAATCATATCATATCATATCATATCGTTCATATATTTTATTTACTTTTCTATTATTACATAAAATCATATAAATCATATATGAATCTTTTAATTTTAAAAATGGATTGTCGATATCTTATTAATATACAATTGTGGATACATTCTTATTAGATATGGTTTTGATCCCATATCATATCTTTCATAGATCCTCTAATTTTATCATATCTTATTGTAATTTCTGGTCAAACCTATAATTTTTGAAATTTTTTGATATTTAGTGGATATCTTTAATGACCAAAAGACTTCTTAAACTGATTTCCATGCATCTTTTAATATATCTTGATAATAAGATAGTCGGGTTTTCAGGTCAGGTCAAAGATTGACAGGTCTACATACATATTTGCACACCAACGCACTAGCAAAATAAACAAAATTACAAATTGATACAACCATGCAATTGGCCTACATACACATACGTTAGGATGTCTACAAACACATACATAAGGGGTGACTTATATTCTACCATGCAATTATTTTAATATACTTAGTATTATTACAGTTTTGGCATATGATTTTCTCGACCCGAACCCGAAATATACCAAACCCGGAAAACCCAAAAATTAGCGGGTTAAACCCGACCCACTCGTTTGAATCGGAAACTTTATTTTTTAAGTTGAAATCTTTAGAATTTGTGACTTTCGTTAGAATTCAGGACTATTAAACTATAACCGCAACTCATTCATATGTTATTTCTCTAATTTAAGCTGAAATATTTACAATAATCTATCGATACTAGAAGATAATCATATTTTATTATGTATATTTTACCAAAAATAATATTTAAAGACAAATTTTTTAAAAGAAAAGGCGGAAAAAGGTTGCAATCATAACCCGTTGGGTTGACCAAAAACAGTTTTGGCATATGATCAAGAAGTAACCCGCCCGCCCGAATTGACATGTCTATGTGTATGTGTTAGTGTGCAAAGGTGTACGTATTGGTGCGTAAATTTTTATGTGTTGGTGTGCAAAAGTATATATGTTCGTGTATGTAGGCAAAGGTTTATGTGTTGGTGCGCAAAGGTTTATGTATTTATGTGTAAAGATGTATATGTTAGTGTGTGTTAGTGTAAAGGTGTTTTTTTTTTTTTTTGCCCCAAAGGTAATCACAATAAATTAGGCAGCCCTTCTCTTAAGGGTTCTGCCTAACCGGTCTTTAACTAAAATACAAGAAAGCTCTCTCTTTATTACATTGTTACAAAAAGACGAAGCTTGTCGAAGATCCTCCTTTGCCAGCCTGTCCGCAGCTATATTGACCTCCCGAAATATATGTTAGACTGATGAGGAAGCAAATTTTTGGATCATGTGTTTGATATCGTCCACAAGCGTCTTGATAGACCAAGGAGTTTCACAAGTGCCACGCACCGTATCAATGACTATCTTGTTATATTCTCCCTCCACAATGATGTTATTTACCCTTCTCAATAATGTTTCTTTTAATCCATTACGCATTGATGTAGCCTCAGCAACCATAACAGATGTTTTCTCTAGATAAAAGGATTGACAAAAGATACAACTCCCTCTCCAATCACGAATAATAAACCCTCCGGTAGCACCTGAATTTGATTTAGCGCTGTCAAAGTTTTGTTTCATGACATTAAGGGGAGGGGAACTCCAGGATATCCATCGGGGGCACGCAAGAGGTATAGACTGCCCTACTTTCGACGAGGACTTATAGAAAAAAGTATCCAATTTGTACCTAATTCTCCATTCGGCATTGGCTCTTTTTGCTCGGATGAGAGTCCCAACCGGATTGAGCATTACATTACGAAAGACTAACTCATTACGAGATTTCCAAATACTCTACAGGAGCACCACCGATCTATCGAGCATAGGGAGAAGTTTATTTGGGCGAAGGCCAGAAATGACCTCTAAAATGTTGGTATCATTAGAGATTGGGTAGTTTGGGATCCAATTATGTTGTGGAGCAAGGACCCAGACGCTTTTAGCCACTGGGCAGTTTAGGAGGATATGATCTTGATCTTCCCAGTGATGGTTGCAAGCTGGGCAGGATGCGTCAAGCAGAATACCTCTTTTGGCAAGACCGCCTCGAGAGAGTAAAGCCTGGTGACAAATCTGCCGGAGAAAAGTTTTCACTGATTCTGATTTTACTGAGTTTTGTGATGTTCATGGCAATTTTAGGCTCAAAACTCTAATGGGGAAACCATAATAGGATAAAGTGGCTAACAGAATCAACGGGGAATTGTTAGAGAATGCTCGGTGCATGTAGTCCAATGTAGGGCTTTGGAAAAGCAAGTTATCTGTGCAGAGGCTATTGCTCTTGTTATTTGTTGAACATATTACCCCACTCCTATATTGATTTCCAAATTCCAAGGGAAGTATGTTAGAGAATCAACAGGGTGAAGTGGCTAACATAATCAACAGGGCATTGTTAGAGAATACTCGATGCATGTAGTCCAATGTAGGGATTTGGAAAAACATGTTATTCTACGCAGAGGCTATTGCTACAACTTGTTACTTACTGAATAGATTACCCCACTCCTATATTGATTTCCAAATTCTAGGGGAAGTATGGTCAGATAATCTTGTAAATGATTCTGTTTTAAAATTATTTGGATGTCATATGTATGTCATGTGAATGATGGGAAGTTAGCCCCTAGGGTTGTCAAATCCATGTTTCTAGGTTATGGTTCTAAGTCTAAAGAATACAGAATATGGTGTCCTGCCTTGAAGAAAGTTAACTAGTCTAGGGACGTAACCTTTAATGAATCCGCAATGTTTTCTAGAGAGGAACATGTTGTCTCTTCTGATGGTGCAGGTACTCAGAAGAATGCAAGTGAGAGAGTAGAGTTCGAGGTGGAGCAGGGTGGAGCAAAAAGTGAAGCTACTGAGGCCTATAGGCAGAAGCAAATTGCTGACACTATTATTGTGATAGTTCAGTTCAGTTCAGTTCGATGAGCCTGAGACTGTGATTGATGTTTCTCAAGCAGAGGAAGATCATAGCATAGGCATAAATCGTCTAACGAGGGAGATCAGGTGACCAATGCAATACACTAAGGATGATGCATTGGTGGATTATGCACTGAATGTTGCAGAAGAGATTCCTGATGGTGCTAAGCCTTCTACCTATCCGGAGGCCATCACTTGCCCTAGTGCCTCTAACTAGATTGCATCCATGCATAAAGAGATGCAGAGTCTGTAAAAGAACTAGACATTGGGAATTGTGTCAGTTGCCTAAGGGGTGGCAAACTCTTACTACTATGTGGGTGTACATGACGAAAACATGTACTCCTGGCGTTGAAAGTGCAAGGTAGAAAGCCAGTTGGTTGCTTAAGGCTGCAACTAAATAGAAGGAACTGACGACAACGAGGTATTTTCTCAGGTTTTGAGGCATGAGTCAATTTGTACCTTACTTGCTTTGTTCGACATAGAGTTAGAGCAATTGGATGTGAAGACTACGCTTCTCCATAGTGAGTTGGAGGAGCAAATCTGTATGAGGAAGCCAAAGGGATTTATTGTTCCTAGCAAGGAGGGATATGTGTGTAGATGGAAGAAGCTCTTGATTAGACTAAAGCAAGTACCCAAACAGTGGTATAAAAGATTCAACACCTTTATATTGGATAGGGGTACACAAGAAGCAGATATGATAACTGTGTGTGCTTTAGGCAATTTGATAATAGGTCATTTGTTATTTACTATTGTAGTTTGATGACATGTTAATAGGATCGAGGACATGTCATTAATTAGTAAGAAGAAATCTAAACTTAGGTAGGAGTTTGAAGATGAAGGACCTTAATGCGGTGAAAAAGATTTTAGGGATGGAGATACAGAGAGATCGAAAGATAGGGAAGTTGTTTCTGTCAGTGGCGGAGCTAAGGGGGGGTTTGTGGGGGCCTTGGCACCCCCCATGCCCAGAAAAAATTAATATATGTATTGGAGAAGGCATGATGCATGGTTTATTTGGTGGTGCAATTGGTAAATGTCCACATTTAGATACCTTAGGTCAAGGGTTTGAAGCAGTGCAACAACCTAGAATAACATATATTTATGCATTGATTTCCTTTTTAACATTTATTTTATAACAATACACTACAAGAAAATATGCATGCTTCCACGCATATTTGCCCACGCTTATTTAAATGTGGGGAACAAAATCGTGCAAATTTCTACTATAAGCAATGGCCACGCTTACTAAGAGTGGTTAAACGGTAAGCACACATATAAGCGTGCTAGCGCATCGTCGGAGTTTGGCCACGCTTATTAAGTGAGGTTATAACATGCTCCCAAATAAATCTACATTTCCGCATATAACATGCGTGGCAGCCGGCAATTTTAAATAATAATTTATTTTGAAAAAAATATAATATTTAAATTAGGCGCCAAGTTTAATTAGTGAATTAATTTAGTCTTAAAAATAATTTTTAAAAAATTAAAAGAAACCTTATAGAATGAATTTTTGGGCGGTTTATTTTCTTCTTGCTTTTCTTCCCAAATTTTTCCCAAATTAATTTAGCCGCCTGTTTCTTAAAATTTTCCCAAATTTTTCCCAAATTTTTCCTTCAGCATTCCTTCTTCCCAAACTTTTCCCGCTGTTCTTCATTCGGCTGCTTGTTGCTTTCCTTCTTCAATTCATTCGACTGTTTATCCTTCCTTGCTCATTGCTTGTTCCTTCGCTCTGCTTGTTCGTCGATTCGATTCTGCTTGTTCCTTGCTTGGTCCTTCGCTGCTTGTTCTTCTTTCGCTGCTTCTTCATTCCCATTGCCCTAGCTCTTGAATTGTTCGTTCTGTCTGGGCGATTCACCGGTAATTTCCTAGTGTTTGATAATCTCATTCTAGTTTTTTTTTTCTGTTAATAATGTAATTACATGATGATTCATTCGATTCTCAGTCTGGGCATTCAATCGGACTTCATCTGGGCAATTGGTCTGGGCGATTCTGCGGAAAGATCGTGCATGCAGGCGAGTTCTTTGTTTCTTCATTCCCTGCAAATCGAGTTCAACTTCTCGTGATGATAGTTAAATGCGAATTTAATCCGGTAATTTCCTAGTGTTTGATAATTTCATTCTAGTTCTTTTTTTCCTGTTAATAATGTAATTACATGATGATTCATTCGATTCTCACATATTGACAAATACAAATATTGATAATTTCATTCTAGTTAAATGCGAATTTAATCCGACAATTGGAATTCAAGAATCTTGGGCAGTGAACATTCATCTGGGTTTAATCAGGTTGATTTCTTTGTGTTTTTTGCTATTATTTATGTTGACATATACATATTGGGCTGTGAACATCCTTCTGAGTTGGACTCTCAGTTTGGGTTGATTTTGGTATGCCTTTGTTGTTTGTTGCTGCACTAGTTGGTTTGACTTGATGTGGGGAGGAAGCTTGCAGTTTATGTGTTGATTTTGGTATGTCTTTGGTATGCCTTTGTTGTTTGTTGCTGCACTAGTTGGTTTGACTTGATGTGTGGAGGAAGCTTGCAGTTTATGTGCTTAAATCTTGCTATGTATATATGAAGTTTCTAATTAACTTTTCCTGCTCGATTACAAAGATATCATGTTTCAAAGTTTATTCCGTCTTTGAATTTAGTTTCTAATCTCCCCCTTGACCCCTTTCTGAATTCTTCTCCCGATTCACTGTCCCCCGCTCTTTAGCTAAATGGGACAGTCGTATTAAATGCAACCTTTACTAGTATGTTTTCTTTCCTTCTCATTTATTATAGCTGATTATTTCATTTAGTTTTAGTCTCCCTGCCGTGATAGTAATGATCAACTCTTACTTTGTAACTTGGACTTCAATTGTGATGTATTTGATTATGTTCTGAATAGTAGCAATCTAATGTAGCGGGCGTAGCAAGTATCGCTAACCCATACACGACCAACTTTGTACGGGTTATTAGGTTTTTGATAACCCATCCGATCGTATGATCAATGCTATCATTAATCCTAACTGCTCTGTTGTGTGTGCTTTCAATTTATATTACAAATATGTGGGTACTTGATCATAGGAATGGTGCACAACCGTTTGCATGTGTCTGAAGTTTGAAATGAGTGTGTGAAATTGGTGGGATGCTGAGAAATATATAGGCTGCGATGATTTGATACATTAAATTGGAGGAGAAATGTTTGTTTGGCTTTTTAAAGGGCATATGATGGACTGCACACGCCTAAAATAATATGATGGATCTGGAAAATAGTATAGGCATTTCTTAGACTTGACAATGAAATTTGAAGTAAAGTTCTCTGATTTTGGGATGTTAGGGAATTTTGATTACGAAAGCTCTTATTTTCTTCTTAGAAACTGATTAACCATTGGGCCTTTATAAGTGAGAGCCACCCTCTAAGGAAATGTGCTGGAAATGCTTGCTCCCTACTTAGCCAATAAGTATTTTGAACTAGAAACTGGCAAGAAGAACAATGGAAATGCGTCTTGCAAACCAGTTTCTAGATGATAAAGGTAGTTAGTTAACTTATACAGAGCTTGACTTGCTAGATCAAGCATTCCATCCCAATCTGGGTCCTTTATTTCCAACCTGTATTAGCTAAACGCAATGACAGGAAATAAAAGTTTGAATTAAATAAGACATGAGAATTAAATTTGGATTGTTTGTTGTTTCTATATATGGCCGACCATCAAATTAGGAGTATCCATTGCTAGTATCTAACTGTTTGTTTGTTGCTAATCTAGGCCTATCATTCTTTTGAGTTGGCTATATGTAATAGCCTAGCTAGCTGTATAAGTAGGTTGCTAATTGAGCTAGCAAGTTTAGAGCTTGATCAGGTGTAAATGTATGTCACCGATAGAGTTGATTGTAAACTAGGAGTGACATTCTAGACCCTCAAGCTACCTAGCAAAGCTAACATTGAAGGATACAAAGAAAATAATGTGCCCATCAAAATTATTCATAAGTATGGAATCAACCGCATCATGAATAAGCTCATAAATCTCATTAACTGTTCATAATTTGACTCGAAACTAAAGAGCTAAGTTTGCCAAAATGTCTCCACATGGGAAGAAGGGAACATAAGAAGGATACATTTCCATTCTACCAGTTACATAAATGAATCTTGTCATCTAAAAACAATGGCAAGACTTCAATCAGACGGAACTGAAACCTTCAGTTCATTGAACTTGGAAATTCTCGAAATAAACATATTCTCTTGTATATTATCCTCGACAAATGACAACACCCCAACTATCCATCAGTCTCTCAACATACAAGGACTAAGTATCTCAAGGAAATCAAATTTAGCAGAGAGACACTACACCCCAATAGTTAAAGTATCCAAGGACCCCATGCATCCAGAAGGGAAAACAATTTTCCTTACAAAGACGGATCTATTCAGGGTGAAATGAGCATGAAGCCACTGCACATTCAATAAATTCACACACTTATCCGCGAATACAATGACTTGTAATAGTATGCAAAACAGGGCGTGCCGGTCTAATGCAACACTCTACCTCCTAGATTCAGCAGAAACAGTTCTGATAATCCCAAGATTTTCAAATCATTCTCTACCAACTGCTCCATGGAAAAGAAACACAAGGGATTTAGAGAGCCATTTTGTGTTATCCCATTACAATCTAAGCTAAAATACTAAATCCTATCAGTTATGCACATAAATGGATCAATAACATAATAGTAAATCGTAACAAAAACCTATATTCATATAACTAATAATCCCCATTGAGTGAAGCTACAAAGGGACAAACCTTCAATAAGGATGCCCGTGAGAATGGCTTGGTCCCAAGATTAGGGTACTTGAGCTTCCTGGCTTCCAACTCCCCCATTGCAAAAGCCTTTATAGCCCTCCATGACCACCTGTTCAATTTCATTAACCAACCCATCACTACCACCATTCCCCACAACCCAGAAAACCACCCACAAATCTCCATACCAATAGAAGCTCCACAATAATCACAATTGCAAACTCATCAATTTTACCAAAACTACACTCACAGGGCTTTCTCGGTGTAGACTTGTGCGAGCTCACATCAAAACAACAACCACCCAAAAAAATCAAACCCCCAATCCAAAACAACCCACCAAAAACATCAAACCCACTATCCAAAAATCAAACAATTCAAACCAAGGAAATCCTACTTACCCAGTAGGAGAGCTGAATGAAATATAAGTGGCGACACAAATTCAGCTAAAATGAAATATAAATGGCGACACAAATTCAACTTTTGTTCCTTTACTGCAAAAAAAAAATGTCGACTTTAATTTCCACTTGCTTCTTGAATACTTGACTTTAGACTTTTTTGCTGATTATTTCCAACCTGTATTAACATGAAGATATCCAAATCTCAGGTCAACCATGTAGAAATTAAAGGGAAGCCTAATTTTCATAATATGATAAGTAGTAATCTGGATTGTAATTTCAACCGAGTATGAAGAACCTGTCTTAAATGTAGTGGCCAGGCATTATATGATGAGTACATGATGACTTGTCAAGCAGCAACCTAGTTTTTCAATTTACAAGCAGAAATTAGCCAAACATGTAGGATAAACCATGTAGCCTTAATTTTTTTTCTCCTTTTGAATACATTCACCTAAGGCGGTCGAGCTTGATTGATGACACTCAAAATTTTGAACTGGTTGATATGTGCACAATATATACACAACAGTTTAGTACAGTAGTTTGTTGCAAAATGTTTCCGGAGCAAATGAATAATGGATGAAAATGTCATGTTTGGTGTCATGCATTTGTACTCTTGGAGTAATGTCACTTTTCTGAGTTTAAACTCAAGGAGTATTGGGTTGTGGTGATTCCTACTCTCAGTTTTTGTATGTCAGTAATCTGTACTTTATTTTTTTATTTTAATGGTCCTAAAAAATCAAAATTCTGTACTTTAGTTTTTTGCATTGAAATATGACATTGGCTTTGGAATTTCAAATATGAGAAAAGTTACGGCCAGAAGGCCAATTTATTGAACCGAAAATGTGCCTAAAAGCACAAATACAAGCCTAGCTTGTACTAGAAAATGAAAATGGACATAATACATCAATAAAATTGAACTATAAAATTGAATTGATAATAAGAATTTTGGTTCTGAATTATTCACTAGTTTCGGAATATTATGTATGTTATTGGAACGTGTTATTTATTTTTTTTAACTGTAAATCCTATTTTTTTAGGTTATTGGAAAGTGTTACCAATGGATAAAAACTGGATTGATAAGAATAGGATGTCCAAAGAATACATTAATGGAATTACATCTTTTCTAGATTTCGCTTTCGCTAATGCCGAGAATAGTAATGAGATAATTTGCCCGTGCAAGAAATGCACGCTTGGGCCCAACAATTGGTTTTCTAGGGAGGTTGTGACAGAGCATCTAATGTTCAATGGATTTTTGCTCGGCTACAAAGAATGGGTATTTCATGGGGAACCAATTTCCACACCATCTTTTCCTACACCAAATAGTCAAAGTCATAGGTATAATAGTGTTGGTGGTAACCCTGTTGATGATGATAATGCTAACCATTTTGGTCATGTTGATGCCGCGTTATTGTTGAATGATTTGTATGGACAAGGACTCATTGACAATGACAATGACAATGCTGATGATGTGTTCGATATTGGTGATCATGTGATTGGGCAATATGATGATGACATCATCAATGAACTTGGTTCTAATGGTGTTAGGAATGAGGGAGATAACTTGGAGGATACCGGATATAGGAGGCTACTAGAGCAAGCAGAACAAGAGTTATATCCAGGGTCAAAATACTCCAAGCTAGCCTTTCTTCTAAACCTATTTCATTTGAAATCCATGCATGGGTGGTCCATTAAGTCATTTGATATGTTGCTTGAATTAATACTTGCTGTATTTCCCCAAATCAACCCCCTTCCATCAAAATGGAGTAAGTGTAAGCAATTGAATAAAGACTTGGGACTTGGGTACGAAAAAATCCATGCTTGCCCGAACGATTGTATTTTGTATTGGGATGGGAGGGAAAACCAAGATGAATGTGACAAGTGTCATACTTCTCGTTGGAAGGATGAAGCAAAGAAATCACCACAAAAGGTTTTACGATACTTCCCTCTCACTCCTCGATTGCGTAGGATTTACAGGTCCTCTAAAATTGCTGAGGATATGGTTTGGCATGAGAAGTGTAGAACTAAGGATGGGATACTCAGGCATCCTGCAGATGGAGTGGCATGGAAAGAGTTTGATGAGAAAAACCCTGACTTTGCGTCAGATCCACGCAATGTAAGATTGGCACTTGCAAGTGACGGGTTTAATCCATTTCGTCTTATGAGTAGCACTCATAGCACTTGGCCTGTATTGTTAATTCCCTACAACTTACCTCCATGGCTTTGTATGAAACCATCCTCCATTATTTTATCTATGATTATTCCAGGGGAAAAGGCACCTGGCATGGATATTGATATTTACTTGCAACCTTTAGTTAAAGAATTGATGCAGTTGTGGGAAGGAGTAGAAGCATTTGATGCTTATACCAAGAGTTATTTTAACTTACGAGTGGCTCTTCATTCGACTATAAATGATTTCCCTGCATATGCCAATTTGTCGGGGTGGAGTACGAAGGGTCGTTTTGCTTGTCCAACATGTGCTGAAAATACTCATTCAATGTGGCTAGAAAATGGTCGAAAATTTTCTTACATGGGCCATAGAAAGTGGCTGCCACATGATCATCCCTTTCGATATGATGACGCTGGTTTTGATGGAACTATTGAGCTTGACCCTGCTCCGATGCCTACCAGTGGGGAAGCTATTGTAGCAGAACTAGAAGGTGTTACATTTTCATATGGTAAAGGTGCAACCCAACCTGTTCAGACTGATGAAAAGGATGAGGTGCAAGTATGGAAAAAAAAGAGTATCTTTTTTGACTTGCCATATTGGAGGTTCAATCGTCTTCGCCATAATCTTGACGTTATGCATATTGAGAAAAATGTAACGGACAATTTTTTGGGGACTTTTTTGAATCTTAAAGGAAAATCAAAGGATAATTTGATGGCTCGAAGAGATCTTCAAGCGATGAATATAAGGCCGGAACTTCATCCTATTCCGTTATCAAATGGTGACAATGACCTCCCGGATGCCCCTTACACTTTTACCATTGAAGAGAAGAAAAGCTTCTTACGTGTTCTGAAGAATGTTAAAGTCCCAGATGGGTATGGAAGCAACATATCTCGTTGTGTTAATTTGAAGGATCGCAAGCTATTCAATATGAAAAGTCATGACTGCCATATTTTAATGCAAGATTTACTTCCAATCGCATTAAGAGCGGCCAAGGACAATGAACTTATAGATCTTATATCAGCGTTGTCAACATTTTTCAAGGAGTTGTGTGCAAAGGAGCTGAGTGTTGAGAAGTTGAAAGAAATGAAAGATAATGTTGTCGTCATATTGTGTCGAATGGAACAATTGCTTCCCCCAGCCTTCTTTACAATTATGGTGCATTTGATTATACATTTAGCAGATGAAGCAATACTTGGAGGCCCGGTCTTCTATCGGTGGATGTATCCAATAGAGAGGTTGGAATTTGAAACTTGGTTTGGAACTAAGTTATTAGTTGACATTTGTTAAAAATGTTTTCGTTACACTGATCCCTTAACATTCATAAACAGGTTTTTGGCATGTTTAAAAGCACTTGTGCATAATAGAGCACATCCTGAAGCCTCAATGGCAGAAGGTTATCATGCATTAGAGTGCATAACCTTTTGTTCCAGATACTTTCAAGGGGTCGAGACAATTTTCAATCGGCTTAAAAGGAATGATGACAGCAACCCTTACAAGCATGAGTATCTATTTGGAAGTGGTGGACAACCCAGAGGAGAGGTGAAGATGTTTGATTTGGATGAACTTAGTCTTGTGCAAGCTCATCGTTATGTGCTCCTACAATTTGGTAAAATTGATGAATACCATAGGTCAGTACCTTTCAATAACATCTGTGGTAATAATATTTAGTTACAAATAACGACTCAATAATTAAAAATTTCAGGTTATTTCTAACTGAGCGAAAGGCATCTTTCCCTTTTGAACCAAGTGATAATTTACAAAAAAGGTGGTTGATTGAAGAATTTCCTTCATGGCTAGAACATAAGGTAAATAAATCTTAACGTGCACAATGTGCATTACAACCTCGTTCATATGTCATTCTAATTATTCTTGGCGTATATAGGTGTCAAATATGGACATTAATGAGCCAAATGCAAGACTGCTTAAGATGATAGCTCGTCGACCTAATTCGATCGCAAAGAGGATGACTGGATATGCAATTGGGGGATATTGTTTTCATACTCTAGAGAGAGATAAAGGGAAAAGAACTCAAAATTTTGGAGTTATGGTTGAAGCTGACAAAACATATTATGGCAAGATCTCTGATATCATTGAATTGGATTTCTACGGAGACTGCAGGGTGGTGTTATTCAAATGTGATTGGGTGAATGTGCACTCACGAGGTGTAAAGAGGGATAGAAGAGGATATACGCTTTTAAATTTCTCACATAAGATACATGAAGGTGGAGCATTAAAAGATGATCCATTTATATTATCATCTCAAGCTCGACAAGTATTTTTTGTTCAAGATGGGAGAGATAATAGATGGGTGCATGTTATTGAAGTAAAACCAAGGGATGATTACCGTTTGGGTTCACCACAAGATGGAGATGACTTTTACCCTGAATGGAAACCACCAAATATTTCAAGTGAAGATGGTTTCGAAGATCCACTAAATTGGGATGTTTTTGATGAATAATTTTTGACTTATTGAGTTAATTGAGTATTGTAATGGATATTTTTCTTGGCTTAGTTTGTTTTGATTATATGCTTCTTCCGAGTTCTTGAGTTAGTTGAGTATTGTAATGGATATTTTTTCTTGACTTAATTTGTTTTGATTATATGCTTCTTCCTACATCTTGTGTTATATTTTGGTTGAGTATTCTATTGGATAATTTTTATGTTTATGCAGACATGTTTCGCTCTAAAGCAACCTATGATAACTACTTGAAGTCTTTACAAAATGAACAAGCTGCACCTAATGATCAGCATCTCAATTTGGATGTTGATATTGATATTGATGATGAGCAAATTGCTCTTGAAAGTGGTGAGGAAGATAGTTCTATCGGTACATATATTGATCCATCGCTTCTTTCCCTTCCAGAAGATTTCAATGACAGTGAAGAAGTGTTGGTCGTAGGTAATGTATATATCTTGAGAATAGCTGATATTGTTTACTGAGTAGCAAGTCCCTTGTCTTACTCTGCTACTGAAACAGTCAAATTTTGTGGAAAATAATAGAATTTCAGCTCTCATTTCAACTTCATATACTTGTCGTACAGATGAGGTTGGAAAAATTACCAAACTCGGGGGAAGAGTGACAGTCAAGGATGTCCATGGATTGAATACTGGAAAGAGGATCATAGTGCCACTCAATAAGTTGTACCAACCAGTAAAAAAGTCGTAATTTATTCAATGATTCTTGGCAAATATGAGTAGGCGTGCTGAATTTTGCCCTTTACATTATAAAGATTGGCGCATAGTACCTAAAGTGTACAAGGATCGACTTTTCAAGTACATACAGGTAATCTTCTTGAGTCAATCAAAAATTTTGTGATTTTTTTTGCCCTTTAATATTGTGATTTTAATTTTTTTAGTAATTGATTGTTCAACTTTTTGTCACATAGCAAAAGTTTATGCTGCCACCAAATAATGTGCTTGTGAGGAAGGTTGTTCTGGGCTACATGGGAGACAAGCTGAGAAGTTACAAAAAAGCTTTACGGTCCAAGTACAAAATAAAAAATGATGGCACAAATAAAGAGGAGTTACAAAATTTACCAGGAGCTGAAACAAGTAACGGTGACCAACTTACCCGACCTAAAGGAGTGAGCCAGCAAATGTGGATCGAATTTATAGAGTTTTGTTTTAGTGACAAGTTTGAGGTACTTAATTGATTGTTATAGCATTGTTGTTACATAGAAGGTCATATTTTATTTTTAAGTTACTAGAAAAATAATATTTTGTTGTAATTTATATTAAATAATTAGCAATACTCTAAAGCTGGGGCGACTGCTAGAGACAAGCAAGCGCATACTCACACCACAGGTTCCCAAAGTTTTGCTGTTGGTCGTGACAAATTTGTAAGTACTTACTTTATTATACTTGAAACTTCACTTGGATTAGTAATATTAAATAGTATGTATAAATTCATACTCTGATATTTTTCTTGTACATTCTAGAAAAAAAAACATGGAAGACAACCTGGTGGTATTGAGTGGTTTGTCATGACTCATGCAACAACAGAGAAGACCTTTCATCAAGATGTTACCCAAGTGTTTGTGGTAAATACAAATATTATGGTTATATACGAATATCTTTATATTATTATATCTATGATGATGGTTTATGTAAACTAATATTTGTGACTTATTTTGTTGGTTAAGGACAAAGCTCTAGGAATTATTAAACAAAAGACAGGGGTTGATGAAGTTAATTTCTCAGATCCTAGTGTTGTTGATGTTGAGAAACGTGTTTATGAAAAACTTATGGGAAAGAATGTCAATGGAAGAGTTGTAGGATATGGTCCTCGGGTATATGCTAAAGATTTCGATGACATGAGTGCACACACTCAATCTCAATTGCTGAGTAAACTCATGAATCAGATGTTCAGTATGCAGAAGGAAATCGATGAGTTAAAAGCTAAACTTGCTGCCAAAGAGCGTGAAACTACTCCACGTGAATCAGTATGTTTCCCATTCATGTCATATTAGTTGCAATATTAGTGGAAGTTATAACAATCCCATCCATTAGAATGAACTTGGTTTGTAATTTACGTTGTCATGGATTTTATGAGCAGGGTGTTGGCTCCCCAGAGTTTTCAAGCAATGACACACCTCATGAGCATAGCAAATTTAATGAGGCACATATTTCAAAAGATGGCCCCGGTATTGTTGCGTGATTAGTTCTTTAACTTACCCAATCAACTTGTTTCTTTTAATAACAGCTTGGAAAAAAAACATCTTTCATGTATTTACAGGGAACGAGACTCTAAGGAAGACTCCGCAAGGTCCAACACTAGGAGGTAAAAATGCCCGCATGACTAATGCTGATAAAGGTATTGTTTCATGATTAGTTGTTGAACATACCAAACCAACTTGTTTCCTTCAATAACAGCTTGGAAAAAAAATATTATTCATGTATTTACAGAGAATGAAACCTTAAGGAAGACTCTGCAAGATCCAACTCTAGGTGGGAAAAATGTCCGCATGACTAATGCTGATAAAGGTATTGCTGCATGATTAGTTGTTCAACTTACCAAACCTACTTGGTTCTTTCCATAACAGTTTGGAAATAAATAGTGTTCTTCATGTATTTATAGTGGATGGGACTCAGAATAAGACTCGTCAAGCTCCAACTCCACCAGGGAAAAATGTCCCCATCACTACTGGTCATAAAGCTATGAGTGTTCCTCCAAAGAAAAGCAACCAGATTGTCACTAGACACTTGGGGTAATCAAGAAATATACAAGTATGTGCACTTATATTAAAAACTTGTAATGCACTATATTGTATATGTGGTTACTTATTTATGATTTTATGAGCAGGGTGTTGGCTCCCCAGAGTTTTCAAGCAATGACACACCTCAAGAGCATAGCAAATTTAATGAGGCACATATTTCAAAAGATGGCCTCGGTATTGTTGCATGATTAGTTCTTTAACTTACCCAATCAATTTGTTTCTTTTAATAACAACATGGAAAAAAAGCATCTTTCATGTATTTACAGGGAACGAGACTCTAAGGAAGACTCCGCAAGGTCCAACACCAGGAGGTAAAAATGCCCGCATGACTAATGCTGATAAAGGTATTGTTTCATGATTAGTTGTTGAACATACCAAACCTACTTGTTTCCTTCAATAACAGCTTGGAAAAAAAATATTATTCACGTATTTACAGAGAATGAAACCTTAAGGAAGACTCTGCAAGATCCAACTCTAGGTGGGAAAAATGTCTGCATGACTAATGCTAATAAAGGTATTGCTGCATGATTAGTTGTTCAACTTACCAAACCTACTTGATTCTTTCCATAACAGTTTGAACAACTTAACCTTACCAAACCTTACCTGTTTCGTTTAATAATGGTTTGAAACTTTTCTCATGCATTTACAGTGGATGAGGCTATGAGTGCCCCTCCAAAGAAAAGCAACCAGATTGTCACTGGACACTTGGGGCAATCAAGAAATATACCAGTATGTGCACTTATATTAAATACTTGTAATGTACTATTGTAGATGTGGTTAGATTCTAAAAATCATATCTTCAAACTTTGACCAAGCTATTAGATGACCAAAGAAAGTTTGGTTTTGTTTAACAGATCAAGCCCGCTGATGGTGTAGGCAGTTCAGCTATTGGGACTATAGCATCAAAGCACAATGCTAATTTTACGACACTAAATCAGCTTTGTCAGCAAGGAAATGCTAAACGTGCAAAAGTTGCTGGGGTGAGTAATTTCTTGTGTTCTTATATTCTATTCATTGCTTACTGATCGTATATACTAACTAATAATGTCATTTGTGAATCTTATTAGATGACTCGCGATGAATTAGGGAAAATAATTGACCGAACTTTCCAAAAGAACCCTCAACTATTGGCTGTGTGTTCGTGGCGATAAGAAGGGATGATGTCTCAATATATTCTAATGGGCATGGTATATGGGTCATCTTATATCTTTTTTCGATTTGAGATTTAGCTCGCAATATGCTTATTATTGTTTACTTATACTTGGAATAGGTTGTGAATGAATGCGGCGATAAGGTTGACTCTCAAATGGTAGACATGATGATATTGGAGAAATTAAATGAGGCCAAACTTGTAAGTTCAACAATTTATTTACATGCAGTTGAACATAGGTTTCAAGACTTCTTGTATAATTGGTTATGCTTGATATGATAGGATAACTTATACGATTATATTGTTGATAATAATCTTGTTCGGTGATTTGATGAATTCATATGGGTGTGTGACCCTATGTGTATTGATTTAGTTTTGTGGTGGTGTATGGTTTATTTAGGTTTTACTTTGGAGGTTTATAAATTCATGGGTAGCCTAAATACAAATGAAACTCTGCGAATTTTTTAAAGAAGATACAAACAATGGTTTCGATTGATTTGGTTTTAATCAGAGAATTCCTAACAAAAAATTGATTGATTTGGTTTCGATTTTTCTGAGTTTACACCAACAACGCCAATGCTTATATTGCTCAACATGAGAACGCAAATTGAAGGTCTTCATTAGGGAGCTCGATGCGTTAGAGATATAGATGATGTTACTTTGTCCTCCCAAGTTGCCAAACTCTCTTTGTATTTCAACTTTAATTTATGGATACTTAGTTTGGAACTTTGTTAAGGAATACTTTATTATGCTCCGAAACCCAAAACTTACTTACGGTTATTACACAATGTTGGCTTATGTGTTTTAGTTGGAACAAATTTCGAGTACTTTGTATTGAATTAATTAAGTTTATTCATTGTTGGATGACGAAACAATTTGTGTAGATTTAAATTTTCAAAATATTTATAATAGGCGTTGAAATTATATATATATATATATATATATATATATATATATATATCAATAAAAATTTCCACCAAATATTCAATTACATTAAAAATTTCCCGACAAATATTCAATTATATTTAAAATTTCCCGCCAAATATTCAATTACATTTAAAAGTTAGTTGAAAATAGTCGTTGCAGAAGGGAAGGCGGAAAATTTTGCTTGAACCAATATTGTAGGTCTCCACGCTTATAAGCGTCCAATCTCCTTCTCTTCTCGCTTAATAAGCGTGCAATCTCCTTCTCTTCTCGATTAATAAGCGTGCCTGCAGTCCTATTCTCCACGCTTAATAAGCGTGTCGAAAATTTCTCCACGGATCCCTACTCTCACTTGTTTATCCGTGGTAGACGACCTTCTCCACGCTTATAAGTGAGGTAGGACACCATTTTAAGCGTGGAAGGAAGCGCCTTTTTTTGTAGTGATATTAAAATTTGGCACCCCCAATGAAAATTTTGTAGCTCCGCCACTGGTTTCTGTCTCATAAGAGGTATATGGAAAAATTATTAGATAGGTTCAGCATGCGACATTGTAACATAGTTTCTACTCCTTTACATGCTCATTTTAAACAGCCTAGTGAGTGTTGTCCTAAATCTATATTGGACATTAGAAGGATGTCTAATTCCTTATGCTAGCGTAGATGGTAGTTTATTGCATGTTATGGTGTGCACTAGACCTGACTTATCACATATAGTTAGTGTGGTAAGTAGATATATGAAAAATCTTGGGAAGAAGCATTGGCAAGGTGTGAATTTGATCTTTTCTTATGTGAATGGTACTTTGAATAAGGGCTTAGTGTATGATAGAGGTAGAGCTGCAATGACTAATGTTGCAGGCTACGTTGACATTGATTATTGTGGAGAGCTCGATAGAAAGTGTTCTAGTTCAGGATATGTTTTCACCATGTGTGGAGGTGTTGTATCCTAGAAGACTTCACTTCAATCTGTAATAACGTTTTCTACTAATAAGACTGAGTATATAGCTACTATTGAGGGTGTGAAGGAAGCTACTTGGTTGAGCGATTTTGTCACGGAGTTTGGTACTCCATACGGTATGACTATGGTGTGTTCATATAGCTTAAGTGCTAGTCATTGTACTAAGAATGTCGTTATCCCTCGAAGACAAAGCATATTAGTGTCAAGTATCTCTTCATCAAAGATATAGTTACTGCATTGGACATTCTTGTCAGGAAGGTTTACACTTCAAAGAATCCTAAAGATATGTTGATTAAGCTATTTTCTATCACTAAGTTCGAACATTGCTTGGGCTTTGTTAGAGAAAAGTGAGTAGCACGGTAACAATGGAAGCGAATAATAGAATCGAAAACGAGATGACGGATATTACGACAAAATTTAGGAACGAAAAATAAGCGATAAAATCAAACACCAGAATTACGTGGGAAACCGAAGAACTCGGAGAAAAACCCACGGACGGCGACAGCCAGAAAATAATCCACTATGAGAAAGGATGAGTACAACTTGATCACTATCACAGGGTGTGATACGATCCACAAAGGAGATTACAATAACAATCTCTCAACACTCAACTCACAATCTCTCAGGATACATTGGGGAAAATATTGGTGAGACCCCTTTCTCTCTCAATATTTTCTCTCTCTCTAGCTCTCTGTGTTTTTCGATGTGTTTTGGTGGAGAAACATGTACCCTATTTATAGGGAAAACTCCCTATAACCTAACTTGACTCCCACTCCAATTAGATTTAGAATCTAATACAATTAGGAAACCTAACATAATAAAGAAACCTAAATAATATCCTAATACAATTAGGAAACAAATAATTGTGGGATCAAAAGATTTGGTAATTTTAGGACACTTTCCTAACAAACTCCACCTTGGATTAAAATCAACGAATCATCAGTCCAGATAAACATCTTGACTGTCGCCATCAACACGCCCCTCCGCAGGGCGTGGCCCCGCAGGGCTCTCATATGCTTAGAACACCAACTAAGTCCAAACAATGTTCGAACTTAGCTATAGATAGAGGCTTGGTTAACATGTCTGCCGGATTCTCAGAAGTATGCACCTTCTTCACCACAATCTCTCTCGCAGCAATTGTATCTCTGATGAAGTGATACCTGACGCTTATATGCTTGGTCTTCGAATGATAAGTGTCATTCTTTGTCAGATGTATAACACTCTGACTATCTGAATAAACCACGGTCTCGCCCTGTGGTACTCCAAGATCCATGACCAATCCCCTCAATCAGATGGCCTCCTTCACTCCTTTCGTTGCAGCAATATATTCAGCCTCTGTAGTAGATAGGGCTGCTATAGATTGAAGTGAAGCTTTCCAAGATATTGCTCCTCCACACATGATGAACACATACCCTGAAATTGAGCGTCTCCTATCCAAGTCTCCACCATAATCAACATCAACATAACCTGCAACATCAGACGTTGCAGCACTACCTCTATCATACATGATGTCTTTCTCTAAAGTACCTTTCACATAGCGAAGGATCCATTTTACCCCTTCCCAATGCTCCTTCTCTGGATTCTGCATATATCTACTCACCACACTAACTACATGGGACAGGTCAGGTCTAGTGCACACCATAGCATACATCAAACTACCAACTGCACTAGCATAGGGAATATTAGACATCCTCCTTACCTTCAAATCAGATTTAGGACAGTTCTCACCAGACAACTTGAAATGTGCAGCTAACGGAGTTGAAACTGCTTTACAGTTTCTCATGTTGAATCTGTCCAACACCTTCTCCAGATATTTCTTCTGAGACAAGAACAACTTCCCTGCCTTTCTATCCCTTTGGATCTCCATACCCAAAATTTTCTTCGCCGCTCCGAGGTCTTTCATCTCAAACTCCTGGTTGAGTTGAGATTTCAGCTTCTTTATTAGTGACATGTCCCTGGAGGCAATCAACATGTCATCCACATACAATAATAAATAAATGAAAGACCTTTCTTCAAATTGCCTGTAGTACACACAATTATCACAGTGACTTCTTGTATACCCTTGCCCTACCATAAAGGTATCAAACCTTTTATACCACTGCATGGGTGCCTGTTTAAGTCCATACAAGGACTTTCACAATCTGCATACCTGTTCCTACTTACCAGGAACGATGAAACCCTTTGGCTGCCTCATATATATTTCCTCCTCCAACTCGCCATGGAGGAAAGCTGTCTTGACATCAAGTTGCTCCAACTCCAAATCAAATAGAGCAACAAAGGCAAGCAAGGTGCGGATCGACGTATGCCTCAGGACTGGCGAGAATACTTCGTTGTAGTCGATTCCTTCTTTCTGGTTGCAACCCCTTACCACTAATCTGGCCTTCCACCTTGCACTTTCTACACCAGGGATACCTTCCTTTCTCTTGTACACCCACTTTGCAGTAAGAGCTCGTCGCCCTTTAGGCAACTCACATAGCTCCCATGTATGATTTTTCTGCAGACTCTCCATCTCCTCTTGCATAGCTCCTATCCAGTTTGAGGGATTCAGACAAGAGATGGCCTCCTGATAGGTAGAAGGTTCAGCACCTTCAGGAGTCCCCTCTACAACACTCAGCGCATAAGCAATCATAGCATCATCTTCTTCAGTATATTGCGCTGGTCTCCTGATCTCCCTCCTGGGACGATCTCTAGCAATGCATGATTGTTCCTCCACCTGAGGAACATTCCTCTCAATCTCAGGCTCATCAACCTGAGTTGGTTCAGGAGCATCATCAGTAGTTTGCTCCCGATTGCAGATTCCAGTAGCTCCACCTTGAGCCCGCTCCACCTCGAGCACCATTCTTCATGCATCCTTCTCCTGATTTCCTGCATCATCAGAAGTACCGGTAGATTCCATTCCAGATAACATAGCAGTTTCATTAAATGTTACATATCTAGACTGAATAACTTTCTTCAAATCAGGACACCACATTCTATATCCCTTAGACTCAAACCCGTAACCTAGAAACATGCATTTAACAGCCTTGGGAGACAGCTTCCCATCATTCACATAGACATATACAGGACATCCAAAAATTCTCAAATTAGAATAATTAACTCGATTACCTGTCCATACTTCCTCTGGAATCTGGTATTCGATAGAGGCATGAGGTGATCTGTTCAGCAGGTAGCATGCAGTAGATATCACCTCTGCCCAGAATGATTTGTTTTTCCAAAACCTTGCATTCGAGAGCATGCAGCGTGCTTTCTCTAGGAGTGTCCTGATGATTCTCTCAGCTACCCCGTTTTGTTGAGGCTTACCCACCAAGGTTCGATGCCTTGCAATCCCATGTTCCTCGCAGTATTCAGTAAATTCAGAATCAACAAACTCCAACCCATTGTCAGTCCTGAGTTTCTTGATTTTTCTGCCTGTCTGGTTCTCCACCAAAGTTTTGAACTTCTTGAAATATGAGAATGTCTCATTCTTGTGCCGCAGGAAATAAACCCAAGTCTTCCTCGAGAAGTCATCCACGAATGTCAACATGTAGCGCTTGCCACCCAGTGATGGCACTCTAGCAGGACCCCAAAGATCTGAATGAATATAATCAAGGATCCTCATTGTATGTTTAGCCCTTGAAAAGCTAACCCTCTTTTGTTTCCGTAGACATTGATCGCGAAACTCCAACTTGCGATCTTTGCATCTTCAAGATATCCCTTCTTGCTCAACATTGACATTCTCTTCTCGCCCATGGCCTAGTCTCATGTGCCACGATTTTGTCTTTGTTGGACTCATCAAGATTTAGGATCGCCGCAGATCTGTCCATCACTTTAGACCCTGCGGGATGTATGATCGCCCTTCCTGATTCCCTTCATAAGAACCATGGAATCCATGCACACTTTCAAAACACCATCTTCTCCTTTGTACCTGCAGCCGTTAGCTTCAAGAGTACCCAAAGAAATTAAATTTCGAGTCATGCTAGGGATATGACGAACCTCCTTGAGAGTTCTAATGATGCCATCATGAGTCTTGATTTTGATGTTGCCGATTCCTGCAACCTTGCAGGCTGTGTCGTTACCCATGACTACGACCCCGGTGTCAACACTCTCATAAGACTCGAACCAGTCCTTATGAGGACACATATGATAGGTGCACCCCTTGTCAAGAACCCACTCATCTCTAGCTATCCTACTCGATGTGGTAGCCAAGGCATCATCCGTAACTACAAACCCATCACCATCTGACTCGGACTCTACGCAGTTTGAGGTACCAGGTTTGGTGTGATTATCCTTACTCTCCTTACGGTCTCTCTGTTTTGCCCAGCCTCTCTCTATATGCCCCATCTTACTACAGTAGTTGCACTTCTTATTCTTGTGAGGATTCCTAGACTTTGAACGGTGTTTAGACCTCCCTCTAGACCCGTTTCCCTTACGTTCAGTATTTCTACCCCTTACAACCATAGCATCACCACCCTGGTCATCACCATCGGTATCAAGTTTCTCCTTAGACAGTAAACTAGCATTTACTTCACTAAGGTTAAGGTCACCACGATTCCCATACAACATGATTTCCTTAAATTGTTTATGTGATGCAGTAGGACAGATTAAATGAAAAGCCTTATCCTCATCAGTGTGTTTTATATCCATTGATTCCAATTCAGTAATAATAGAATCAAATTCACTAAGATGTGCCTGAATAGAAGTACCTTGGGGCATCTTCAGCCTGTAGAATTTCTCCTTCATTCGGTACTTATTTGCACGACTCTTCGACATGTACAACTCTTCCAGTTTGGTCCAGAGCTCCTGAGGTTTCTCGATATGCATCACCTCTCTCTGAATGTGCTCTGCCAAGCATAGCTGAATCCCTGCCAGAGTCTTATCTTCAAGCTTCTTCCACTCCCTTGGAGTCAGATTCCCCTTGATATCCTTCTGGAGTTGTTTGAATTCATCATCGCTCATTTTCGCATCAGTCTTCGTGTCGGGATATTCAATCACATCCCATAACCCGTGCTGAATCAGGACCGCCTTCATCTGCAGTCTCCACATAGTAAAACTCCTCGTTCCATCAATTTTGGAATATCACACTTCATGATTGAAGTCATCTCCACCTTGCTCTGATACCACTTGTTAGAGAAAAGTGAGTAGCAAGGTAACAGCGGAAGCGAATAATAGAATCGAAAACGAGATGACGGATATTACGACAAAATTTAGGAACGAAAAATATGCGATAAAATCAAACACCAGAATTACGTGGGAAACTGAAGAACTCGGATAAAAACCCACGGACGGCGACAGCCAGAAAATAATCCACTATGAGAAAGCAGGAGTACAACCTGATCACTATCACAGGGTGTGATACGATCCACAAAGGAGATTACAATAACAATCTCTCAACACTCAACTCACAATCTCTCAGGATACACTGAGGAAAATATTGGTGAGACCCCTTTCTCTTTCAATATTTTCTCTCTCTCTAGCTCTTTGTGTTTTTCGATGTGTTTTGGTGGAGAAACATGTACCCTATTTATAGGGAAAACTCCCTATAACCTAACTTGACTCCCACTCCAATTAGATTTAGAATCTAATACAATTAGGAAACCTAACATAATAAGGAAACCTAAATAATATCCTAATACAATTGGGAAACAAATAATTGTGGGATCAAGAGATTTGGTGATTTTAGGACACTTTCCTAACAGGCTTAGTGGGCGTTCATTATATTTGAGAGTCCTTCAAGGTTGTGCCATGTGGAGGAGCACACTTGCGGCGACGGTCGAGGTTGTCATTTGGACCCATGAGTCGGATCATGGTTTAAGGTGGAGATTTTTGGGTTTAATAACCCATTGGATCATCCTAGGGATCAACCATAAGTGTTTATTTAACCTAATTCTATTGTATTATCAATTGAAATGCGAGTTATTTTGTTCTACAATGAGAGAAAAGAGAGAGAGTTCTCCTTTGTAAGCCTATACTATTGCAGAGTATGAGAGAGTTGTTGAGATTAGGTCTTACTTTCTGTTGAAAGATCAAATCACACACTGTGATTGTAATTGTGTCATACTCTTTCCCTTGTCGTAGTGGATTATTTTCTAACTATCGTCGCTTGTGAGTTGTCTCCCTATTCTTGGGCTTTCTAGGCATTCTTGGTGATGATATTCATTTATTTTGTTACATCCCTAACCTTGTCGTAATTTCTATCATCTCTGTTCCGCTTCCGTTTTACTTGCAATTTGCAGGTTGTACTCTCATTTTCCTTTCATAATACTCAAATGATTATTTAGGGCATCTTGTAACTTTTTTTTGTTTTGCAAGCAAAATTTCAAGCTATTAATGCATCCTTGACTGTTTTGACCTGTGATAATACCCCAGTTTACTTATCTTTCAATGCATTTCAAATGTATTTGATTTACCATATTATGTATCATGCTTCATACGACATGTCTGGTCTCTTGGTGATATAAAGGTTGATACAGATAACCCTAAATACGTCTTATATTAGTTGTTGGCCAAGTTCATCGAGTTTGATAATTTAAATAGCTAGTTCATGTGCCCTAAGGCATCCATTTTTGAAATTAGGTATTTACAACATCGTGTACTGTTGAAATTGATGCAGTTAATTATCTAACTTTGCAAGTTATGGAAGCTAGGGGTAAAGGGTCAAGTAGTCCAGATAACAAAGGGGATACCTGGATAATTACTATTATGCCAACTACTGATGAATGGCGAGTATGGTTATGAGTACATAAATATTCCTTTACAATAAACTCAACTTTGGATTTAGGATTCCTTTCCATCAAAGCTTCAAAGAATTTGATACATCCAATCAATTAACATTACAAAATACTTATTTTGCAGATAACAACATTCAACAATGAAACAGACAAAATTTTGCTCTCAACACCAAAACCACACAAGACCCATAGAAACGAAAAGAAAAGAAACAGGGTGCTGTATTTTGTTGTGAAGTCTGGAAGATAAATGATCTGGGCTTGCATGTTAAAACTGAAACTGCATTTCGGGTGCGTATCCAAGCTCATTTAGATGGGCTGCCATGGCCTTGTTCATTCCTGGTGGACCACATCTCAATATCTACCATACACATTAACACAGCAACCCTTTATCAGTATATATATTACTAAATAACCTAGACATTAATTAACTAAGTGACAACTTATGAATGCTTAAATCACATGAAGAGTCTATCAAAGAGCTTATAGCTCAAATGACCAAAGTAGGAAGTTTACCATACACATTAACACAACAACCTAGACATTATGTGAAGAAGAAAATTTTAAGGAAACAAAAAATAAAACTAAAAAGTTACCATTATGCCAGGGGCGGGACTAGGACAGTGGTCATGAATCATTGTCTTGGATATGTGGCCAACTCCACCACTCCAGCCTGAGGGAGCCTGTCATTAATCATGATTTACACAAATTACAACGTTAATGAGGTTGTACGTCGGTCAAATTTGAAAAATATTACAGTCAATAATAAAATATTATATCAAACATTATTGATCAAAGGTTGACCTTGAAAACTGCTTTAAGATAGTAAAGTTAAACTGACCTCACTCACAACATAGTAGACCTTAAAGCTATCAGGGAATTGACGGGCAAACTTATCTAGATCATCCTGCAACATGCACAACAACCACGTTAAATGAAATGATTATTTGTGAAGTATGACAGTCTTCTACTGATTAAGTTAAAAATTAATTGATTAATATTCAGGTAATTAGCATAAATATGACAAATTTAGAGGAAGCAGTTCATCACGAATCCATGATACCTTAAGAAGAATGTCATCAACTGTGTGATTAGCATAAATAAGAGAGATTTTGGTCTTATCCTTTGGATTTTCCAATACAGCTCTGATAATCTGAAAGATTCGAAAAGAAAAACATGTAAACTGAACATCACCACCAATAGAGGAAAATAAAACAGTCCAAGAATGTAAGGGTCCGTATGGTTGGTCAAAACTCAAAAACCCTGGAGAAATGGTCAATTTTCCTGAGTTGACTTATTTTTTCCATGTTTGAAAGTAGGTTGACCTTGGGAAAATTTTACAGTAGGCCCATCATTTCCTACATTCTTCTATGTAAAATTTCCCTTAAGAACCTAAGAGAAAATTTTCCCTCTGGATTCCTACCAAACGCTCCCTGACTGATGTTTAGAAAAAGCTGACCTGAAACATAGGGGTGATGCCAGTACCTCCAGCTAACATACCAAAGGCTTTAACTTTACCAACTCGGTATTGGAATCGTCCCTTCAGCAGACAAAATCCATATTATCAAATGCACATAATTATGCATACCAAAGGCTTAAACTTGACCATATTTTATATTTTTTTTAGAAAAAAAAAGGTGGTATACCACAGGCCCTATGACAGGTAGGAAATCACCCTCCTTCAACTGTCTGAAATGGTGGGACATTCTTCCTTTGGGATACATCTGAGCAACAGCAGCAGTTTCCCACAAATAAAACAAGGCCATGAGACTAAATCATGATTAATAAATGAATTACGAAATGGAAACAAGTCCAAGTAGAAAATATAATATGGCTTCAGAAAACTAGAAGTAGAATTATATGTACCTTGACAACAAGCTCAAAGTAGCCCACATTGTGGTCTAAAGTTATTGGAGTGTATGGTTTCACTACTTCATTACCCTCACTATCTTTTCCCCTGACAGTAAAATAAGAAAGGTTGGAACTCAATTCATAATAAAATCTCTGCATAATTGAAAGTTTATATAACAGACTTGATGAAGAGAATAAATATGAGCATGGGAGATAATATTGAGATAGAGTGGAGCAAACCTGCATCTAACATATTGGCCAACAGGAAGACCAAGTACTGAAGTAGGAGTAGGAAGAGCAAATCTGAATCTGTCAGTGTTATGGGTCAGCTTTGTTCTTTTAACCAGCTTGAACTCCTTAAACTTCTTTGGATCTAAGCACCCTGCTCAACCCATATGGGTGTGTTCACAACATTATGTGCTTGTTAAGTAATGCACTCAGAAATAATTCTATCAAAATCACAAGTTTCTAAAACGTAACCTAAAATGTAACATTTGCCAAACACATATCCAAACCGATCCAGAATAGTAAGTATATGACCAAGTATAAGAATCCAAATGAATTGAAATCCAAGATACTGTATGTAATATTAGTCTGATACCAACTATGCCTGTCTAACTATAGGTTTTAATTCTCAACACAAACCATTACGTTAGGAGACGACACACCTACAAACATACATGCATAAAATACCTTTTCGCTTCGTTTTGGCAAAAAACAAGGTGACAGCGCCAACGCCAACCAGAATCACGGTGATAGCCAAGGCCACGCAGTTGCCATTCAAACCCGTTAAGAATTTCGCATGAAAGAGCTCAGAAATCTGAGCATTTTCCCCATTTGTAATGCTGAGAAGTAGTTCAGACAATTTAGTGATCAGCATTTTGAAAGCAAACAAAACACGATCTCTCTATAACTGTGTGGAAACTTTGAAGATGTGTGGGTAATACTTTTGATTGATGTGATATATATAATTCAGCGTAATATGCTTTGCTTGTTCGTGTCTCCTATTTTAATTTTTTTGTTTATTGTTTGGATCCATGTCCAGTTGTGGTAAAATCAAGGAAGGGATCCACTTTGATTATGAGCCTTTTAATTAATTTTAGTGGCCCAGTTTGTCTCTATCTTTATTGCTACTTTTATTCGTTGTTGCAAGCAACAAACAATGGACAGATTCCTTAATTGACAAGAAAGCAGTAAGCAACTTGACCCAAGTGAGTTAATTAATTAATGGAAGAGGGTGCCAAGATGAAGAAAACATCTAACCTCTAATCATATACAAGACTAGCTTTGTGTATGTTTAATTTGAGTTCAGTTCAAAGCTGCATGTCGGCCTTTGTCAAGGAATTGTTGGCCTTAGTTTCAGTCATTTGGTTCAATTTCAAAAAGAGAATTTACTTCCACCACCATAATCTCAGTGTCAGTATACTAGACATCGACATATCCCTGCGATGATGTTGAAGTGCTTCTCCCGGTCTAGAAGCCCAAGCTTCCTAGGATGTATCAAAAGAAAAGCAGACAAATAGAACACAAATAAGTCGATGAGAAGTTTAACGAGAGAGATTATGGCATTGGATTTATGATGGAAAGAACCAGCCAAATAGAAAATCATACAAGCTTTTGTTAGGCATGTAATTATATAAGCATCTTTTCTTCTCCGTCAGCACAATAGCCCAGCAGCTTTGACTAAATTGGGATGGCGAAAGATTTGAAATCACTGCTACTACATTCATGAACTCTTCTATACCTTTTCCAGATGCTCCTGAGAGTCCTTTTACTGCTATTTCTTGCCTGTCCTCCATTAGTTCAGTTTCCCCTGCGAAAAAGGAATCAATTTGCAATCCTACAACTTTCATACTAGAACTATTTGTTGATTCCTTGTGCATTTTGTTTGAACAAATGTTTTAATTTTCTTGTATTGCTTTCTTCTCCGTGTTAGTTCTTGTAGCAAATGGGTACCTAATGTAGCTTTGTAGAGTCAATAGAACCTTTGACCGAGCTCTACATTTCCACAGTGACAATTCAATGCTGCTGTCAACTGCAGAACCACATTCACAGCACCACCACTCGAGTTTGGTTAAATATGATGTATGGTCGTGTCCTGGTTTGACGTAGTTTATGCCTTACGGCGTCTTGGTGTTGGATGATCAAACTTGCTAATGATTTACAGAAAGACCTGGTCTAACTACACTGAGTGCTATGGCTCTGGGTTATTGGTTCTGTTGCTTAAATATTTGTTGGCAAATGATTCTGCGAGCTGATCCCAAGGATGACTCAGGGTCTCTGGTTCACTGACAGTCCACACTCTGGCAAAATTATAATCGTTTGTGCCTCCATGTGTGTTGCCTGTGATTTTTTTGGTGATGAAACCAAAGGATGTATATGGGAGGGTGTATTCAGACTCAGGTCTGGTCACCTTTATGGCTTTATGTTGTTCTGAATCTGATTTTTATGAATAGACTACAACTGAGATCGGATCAATTGTAACTCTAAACAGGAGGTGGAGAGTTGACTCCTTTTGGATGTTGTAGTCGGCGAGGGTACGGCCGTCCTCAAGTTGCTTTCCGGCGAAGATCAAACGTTGCTGGTCTGGGGGAATTCCCTCCTTATCTTGGATCTTAGCCTTGACGTTGTCGATGGTGTCGGAGCTCTCGACTTCGAGAGTGATTGTCTTGCCGGTGAGGGTTTTCACGAAGATTTGCATCTGAATAAAAAATCAGAAATCGAATCAGTCAACAAGATCCAACAAACAAAATATATCTTTTCGGGGTAGATCTGTACGAGATTACTCCGTTAGGGCTTGTAAAATTGGATCGGTTAGAAAACTGTTGATTCAAGATTTTTATCAAGATCCTATACGACAAAGCTAAAGATGAAATCACGGATACAATCGTCTCTACTCTCCAAAGAATTTAACCAGATGAAGTAGATCTATCGAAACGAAAATCAAAATCGAATAATCAAGCCAAAAATCACAATCAAATTTGAAATCGAGAAAACCAGAAACGAATTTAATCGAATCGAAACAACGTAGATTGAAATAGAATTACATAAGAACGAATCAAAGGCAGAGAAATAGCAACATACCTTGTCAGGGAGAGAAAATCGAGGGCTTCAGAAAGGGGGGAAGAGATTTTACTATGAGAGATGGGATTTAGGATTCTATTGAAAATCAATTCGATGAATGAAGAAACAACGAAATGACGCCCCTATTTAAAGACTTTGTTGACCGACTCACCCAAGAAATCGCCTTCCCCTCTACCAATTATTACACACCACGTGTCTCCCGTGAACGTAGATGCTCACGCTACCAAAATAGGCTTATACAGTACGAATGGCCCTACGCGGTTTACGTACGCCCTTAGATCGCACGGTGTAGAATTTGTAAGATGCTCGTGGGCCTCAAGTATTAACGGCTGTTGGTGGATGGAAAGTTGGCTAGTGGAGGAGCATTTCATTAGTTAGGTCGACGTTAGGTGTGCTGTTAAGAAACGGAGATGACAAATTGACAAGTAAACGAGATGACGCCGTCAGCCAACGTCTATTTTGGGGACAATAAAGAATAAGGAATAATAATGGAAAAGATAGTTGGCAATTATTAGCCTTTCACTAAAAAAAGAATCATGGAAGATCTTTTTGTAAAATAATGTTGCCCTTTTCCGGATAATCGTTATCCTTTTGCTTTTTCATATTTGTGGTCTGAAACAATCATAATTTAGAGCATATATATTACTCCCTTCATCCAAAATTAATGGATAGAATTGGAGTTTTCACAACATATTAATATATAACTATAATAATTAACAAACCTTAATTGTATTTGACTTTTCTCTTTCTAATAAATAATGTAAAATAATTGAATTTGATATTGGAATAGGAAAGTGACAATTATTTTGAAACAAATAAATTAGTTAGAGTGTCAATTAATATGAGATCGAGCGAATACCATTTCAAAATTTTATTCTATTTTTATAAAACAACGAATGTTCACTCATACTTTTTCATTTTAAAATATTTAAATTTTAAAAAAAAATTATTGAATGATAATACACTGAACTTTAGGGGTATTGGGTATTGGACAATAATGCACTGAACTTTTTTCTTGGACTCTATTACAATGAACTTTGAGGGTATTGGACAATAACGCACTCAGACCAATTCAGCTGGTGATTGACGCGGTGGTTGTCCTACTTTGAGGTATCGTATTTCTATTCTTTTACAAAAAAATATACTAGTGTAACACCCCAACACCCTTAATCACAAGAGTATGCATAAACTCGTAATAATAAGTATAACTTTAAATCCGAGATAACATAAAATCAACCTGTTTAACCATCGTCTTGCTCGAGACCTATCGCGCATAAAAATAAATAATAATTGTAAAACCTCGAGTTTTGGGTAGAACGGAAACCGTTAGTCTTTACCGAACCGTTAGGCCTAAGTTTAAGTTTCGAGGACGAAACTTCTTTTAAGAAGGTAATGATGTAAAACCCCGAAAAATCCAACGATGTTGACCAGGCCGTTAATAGAATAGGTTTGACTTTGTTATTTACCGTTGTTCGTAATGTGTTTATTTATCTTGTGCTCGTAGGACCGCCGAGCGACTAACAAGGGTAGAATAGTAATTTCGTAGGTTAATATTATTATGTGGTTAATTACGTGAATATTATTTGTTATGTGATTATATGATTATTAAAATTAATATTATTACTACTATTATTAAAATTATTAGGTTTTTAGAAAAATCAGTTTTTATTTGTTAAATGGGTTGGATTAGGATTAGTTTTGGGCCTAATTATGGGTGTTAGTATATAAACCCCTAAACCTCCTCTCAAACCCTAAAACCCTAATAATCCTCCTCAAACCCTAGCTCTCTCTCCTCTCTCTCTCCTTCTCTCTGTCTCCGCCATTGCCGCCACTGTGTCACGGAGATCGAACCACCTGCACCACCGCAACCACCCTCCTCTCTTCCTTTCTCTTTCTTCTTCCTCCTTTCTTCCTCTCGATCCCTCTCTCTCGCCGCACCGCACCCAACCGAGGCCACGGACGTCGCTACCCCACCGCCGCCGCCGCCGCAGCATCGCCGCCAACGACCGTGTCGCCTTCTTTTTCTCTCTTTTTCTCTCCGATCTCCCTCTTTCCTCATTTCTCTTTCTTCGACGTCCGACCGCCGCCGTCTCGCCGCCGCCACGCCCATCGCCGCCGCCGCCGCTCGACCACCGACGACCACACCGCCGCCTCTAACGCCGCCGAGCGCCCGGGCAAGGAGAAGCTCGAAATCGCCGCTGCCGCTATCGTTCCGACGTCGACCACCTCCTCCGACGAGCCCACGGCCGACGCCGCCACCGCGACCCGACGCACCCTCTCCGACCAACGCCCGCCGCCACCAGCGACCGTAACCTAACCTACGTAAACCCTAAAACCTAACCCTAACCCTAATCGTTATTCTTGATTTTCTTTTCTTTTCCTTTTTATTTTCTTGTTTTTATTTTTATTAATCTGATTTATTATTTGTAAATATTATTGTTATTAATTTTCTGATTTTATAATTATTGTATTATTAGTATTGTAATTAGGGTAATTAATTGTAATAATTTTTCTTGTGTAATTATGTGTAAGTTCCTAATTGTTATATGTAATTTGTTTAAATTGTTATTTGTAATTTTATGATGAAAATTGTAATTAGATTAGGTTGTAATAGTTGATTATTAGGTTTAAAAGTAGTTCTTTAATGTTCTTTATTTTCTTTACATGAATCGTTAAACCACGATGTTATTGTATGCACGAATTCGATAATTAAATTATCTAGGTTAATCTCTTGAATACAATTAGTACTAAATTTTCTTGTTCTTGATTCGTAAATTAAATCGCTAGGTTGTTTAATTAGTAACCTACCATTAGTTAAATTCTTGATTTCTTGTTAAATTATAAAAGAATTAGTTATTCGTTTCTTGATTAGTTAATTACTTGTAACTAGTTGTGTCCTAAAGTTCTTTTAAATCTTTTATTAAAGAAATTTTACGTGTTAACCGCTTTTGTTATTTTCTTGAAAATCTTGGTTTATGGTTACAAACTTATAACCAATTTTGTGTAGTTAAATTCTTGAAATCTTATTAAGTGTTTTATGTTTTAAGAAAGTTATTTTCTTTTGTGACTTAAAGGTTTTTAATTAAAGTTGTTAAGGTGTTTCATGCTTTTTAAATTAAGTGTAGCCCTACAAGTTTTAAATGTTGGACCTAAGATAAGTTGGACCTTAGATATAAGACCCTAAGTATTGTTTTGAGTCCTAATTAGAACCCCGAGACCGTTTGGTAAAAGTTAGAACCGAAATAACTAATTAATTGAATTCCGTTAACGGGACAGTTTTGATAGTGTCTAAAGATCGGGTTGCCACGACTAGTATAGATGTCTTTTGACCAAGCCCTTTTTACTGGAAGTTCCTTTAGGTGTTAGGAACCATAGGAATTTTACGGATCGAACGTTTGACTTGTATAACCCGAGTTATAGTCGTTTTACTAAAACCTGTCAGTTCTGGACCAATTAGAAAGATGGAAGTTTTTAGAGTCCTTCGGGATTGTTTTCGGTTTAGACGTCAACATGGAAGTTTTAGTAGACATTCTGAGGTTTCCGAAAAGTCCAGAATCAGACCCGTAGGATGTCGGGAAGTCGAGTTGTGACCCGTTTTATGTGAATGTTATAATCTGTCCTCTGCTTGCTTCTTTTTATAATGATTGTTGAGTGAAAATAATATGTGATCATGTTATGTGTTATCTTAGAGATGCTAAGTGTAATCTTTTAATTGATAGGAACCTAAGTGTTCCTAGGGGATGGGTTAGATAGTTGGTAGTTGATACTAACTTCGTTAGAACGCGTTTTGATTAGATAATTACTTTTATTTTAGGCCCGAGTTAGTGCGAGACGTTAGTGAGCTCAAGTGTGCCTTCTTACTACTATCTTGTGAAGTATTCAGGTAATTGTCTATGCTCTAATCCCCACCGGGATGCTCTTTAAATGTGTTTTGATGTTTTATAATCTATTTTGAGAATTGCATCCCGAAAAGGGATCTTTGTGGAAATACGACCATCTGTTTTGATAATCTTTTGATTCGTTTGTGGTTTTTGGTTTATTTGAGTTGAGAAATTGGATGGTCTTTTATTCGAAGTTTTGTCAATGGTTTTGATAACTTGGGATGGTTGACTTGAGAGTCGTGAGTTGAGTTCGAATACTGAATTAAATAATTCAAGTGGAAACGTTAAGCGGGTTTCGGGGGATAACCTGTTGTGCAGGCGTAACAACCTGCAGGGTTATGGACCAGGAGATCGGGGCTTCCTTCCCGATATAGAATAGTATTATTGCCTTTGGTGGCGAATGTTTCGATATGCCTTTGGGCGAATGTTATTATGCCTTTGGTGGGCGAATGTTTGATATGCCTTTGGTGGGCGAATGTTATAAGGCCTTTGGTGGCGAATGTTTCGATATGCCTTTGGTGGCGAATGTTATAATGCCTTTGGTGGGCGATTGTTTGATGCCTTTGGTGGGCAAATGTTACTTTAAGGGATTTGGTATCCCGCCCGCAAATTAAAATATGAATTGGATGGGTTGAGGAAAGCGATTAAGGGTTAAAGGTTTGTAAAGTTTGATTTGATCCCTCTCCCAAAACGAATTAAAATGAACTTAAACTGCTTTAAACGTTAGGTAGACATTATTGAGATTTCCCCTCATTTTCTGAAATGTTTTGATTTCGTGAAGATCTAAATGCCGACGGAATTAGAAGTGAGGACGACGAGTTTAGAAGTCCTTGAATCTTTCATATTGTTTTCGTTATGAATTCTTAAAGTTTGTTTTGAGTTGTTAGTAGTTACCGTTAGCAGACAGTTGTGTTTTCCTTTCTCGCCTTGTATTCCTTCGGGGATACGGCCGTAACGCCCAAATTAAATTTGAAGTCTTCCGCTAAGTTTTGTCTGTTAACGTTAGTTTGACTTTGACTTTCTATAATTGAATTTCCGGGGCGTTACAATAATAATAACAGTAATAACCATATTAACGTAAAAGAAAGAAAAAAAATTAATATGAAGAGGGACATAGCTAGTTACGTAGATAAGTGCTTAACTTGTCAAAAGGTCAAAGCAGAGCATCAACGGCCATCAGGCGAACTGAGGCCTTTGGAAATTCCCACGTGGAAATGGGAATCAATTTCTATGGATTTTATTATGGGATTACCCTTCACAGCTTCCAGAAGAAATGCCATTTGGGTAATTGTGGATCGCCTAACTAAGTCAACACATTTTATTCCTATTCATGAAGGATGGAAGGTAGATAAGTTGACAGACATTTATATTCGCGAGATCGTCCGATTGCACGGAATACCGAAGGATATAGTATCCGATCGAGATACAAGGTTTCAATCGCGATTTTGGAGTGCGCTGCAAAAAGCTTTCGGTACTAAGCTTAATTTCAGTAGTTCCTACCATCCAGAGAGTGATGGCCAGACCGAAAGAGTCAGTCAAATTGTAGAGGATATGCTTCGCGTTTGCGTTTTAGATTTCCAAGGAAATTGGGATCAATTCCTTCCACTTATAGAGTTTTCCTACAATAATAGCTACCAGTCTACCATCCAGATGGCTCCTTTTGAAGCCCTTTATGGAAGGAAGTGTCAGACCCCATTGTGTTGAGGAGAACTGGATGAAGCGTTAATCATAGGCCCGGATCTGATTCAGGACAACGGATAAGATCAAAATCATCCAGCAGCATATTAAGACTGCCCAGAGTAGACAAAAGAGTTATGCTGATCGCAGGCGGAAGCCGCTCAAATTTCAAATTGGAGATCGTGTTTTTCTTAAAGTTTCTCCAACTAAAGGAGTTCGGAGATTCAATGTCAGGGGAAAGTTGAGCCCACGCTATATCGGACCTTATTCCGTTGTACAGAAGATAAACCCGGTAGCATATCGTTTAAACTTACCATCCAACCTAGGGCAAATTCACGACGTTTTTCACGTCTCGCAACTACGAAAGTATGTGCCGGATTCGACGCATGTCTTAGAAGAAGAACCACCTCTGCTGTCAGAAAATCTCACTTTTCAACAACAACCGATCCAAATCCTGGATCGTAGGATCAAGCGACTTCGTTCTAAGGAAATCCCCTTAGTCAAAGTACTATGGGCGAACCAAGATACCTCGTAAGCCACGTGGGAAACCGAGGAAGACATGAAGAAAAGCTATCCACACCTCTTTTAAGGTACTTCGTTCGCGATTAGTCCAGCAGCAAGTTTCGGGGACGAAACTTCTTTTTAGGGGGGAGGGTGTAACGACCCACCCTAAACCCGTATTAATTAAGGCCGTAATCACGGTGATTAACTAAATTACACGGTTAAAAAAAATTTTCTTTCTTTTACGTTAATATGGTTATTACTGTTATTATTATTATTATTATTTATTTTTATGCGCGACAGGTCTCGAGCAAGGCGATGGTTAAACGGGTTGATTTTATGTTATCTCGTATTTAAAGTTATACTTATTATTACGAGTTTATGAATAATCTTGTGATAAGTTTTATAAATTATTTTATCGTTCTCAATTTTATGCTTGTAACCGAAGAAGGTTATATTAATTTTAATTTCCGTTTCAATTACGATTTATATTATCCAACCTTTCTAATTGTAATCTTTTGGCCAACCTATTCTATTAATGTGTCCTACCAATTTATTTTATGTGGTTTAATACTAGTTGATTTTACCCAATTTAGTCCCAAGTAATTTTATTTAATTTAATACTAAATTATTTCACCAAGCTATTGTTCACTAATTTTATTTTAGTCTATACCAATTATTTTACCTAGCTAGTTTATATTACTAATTATCTAATTTATTTTTCCAACCTAGTGAGTTATTTATTTAAGGGGTTATTTATATAAGAGGGGGAGGAGACTAAGGTCTTTAATTTCATTTCATAAATCAGATTTACTCAAACACTCCCCTCTCCTCCCTCCTCGTCTCTTCGCCAGCCAGCAGCCCCCCTATCCTTCTCGCGCCACATGAGATCACCATGGCCGTGAGAGGTGGCCGAGCCACCTTCTTCCCCCTCTCTTGTGTTTTCTCCTCCAAGTTCTTCTCCGAGTGGTATAAGTCTCAAACCCTAACTCTATTCTCAATACTCTAATCTGAAATTTCATTTCTAAATTGTGTTTTCTTGAAGTTTTTCATCCCTTTTATGATTTCTAAGCATGAGTTTAAGTTGTGGTTAAGTTTGGTTAATTAGGGTTTGAATTAGAGTTTGATACATGTGAAGATTGAGGTGTTTCTTGCTTGTTTCTTGATAGGTAATGAAATAGCTTGCTTGCATGAGGTTCTTGATGAAGAAATTTGAGTTTTAGGGATTGTTTTGAAGAGATTGTTATGCTAATCAAGTCTTTTACTCTTGGGTGATATGAGTTTAGTGTAAATTTGATGAGTAAGGGCTAATTTAAGTGTTAATTATAGTTGCATGTGTAATCTATGGTTGCATGTGAGTTTCATGAGCTTATATGGGTAATCTCTAAATATTAAAATCTGAAAGAACCATGAGTAGTAGTTAATTTGGGCTTTGGTTGTGAATTAGTATAAGTTAGAGGCCAAAAGGAGGCACCAAAGTAAGAATCAAAGACTTAAAAAGTTTCTGTCTATGTATCTAATTTTTACAGAGGATGTAAAATGTGAGTTTTACCCAGATTTTTACTGGAAATGATAGCCCAAGTAATTATCTAACTCTAGGCTTTGGAATTTCGAGAATCCGGTATGTGTAGCCCGAGACATGAGCAAAACCGTGAAAGGGTGCAATTAAATACGTGTTCTGAGTCAGTATCTTCTTGCTAAGTTTTCATCCATTTGGAGACTTTATGGGCTTAAGTGATAAACATAAAAGTTTTAGGGTCGTTCTTCAAGCTTTCCGGAAACATAAGGCTTGCATCCATACGATATCGGGAGAGTGAGATATGATGCATTGTTCCATGGAATACAACAAAGTTTCTGCCCAGAATTTATTTCCTTAATTTTAACTTTAAGGTGGCACTTTGATCTCGTAGGAGGCTCTAATGAGAGGTCGACCTTTGTGTCATTATTAAGATGGATTGAGTAGGTTTTCTAAGTTGTTTTAAGCTATGTTAGTGTTTGGGAATCACCTCCTAAAGGTTTATGGAAATACTAGCAAACAATGGGGTAAAGTGATGAGGTTTTAGGTTTGTTTAAGTGTTGTTGTTGGCTAAGTTGTACTTTTGTCTTCCCAACAAGTTTATGGGTCTCCTCGATGTCTAGATAACCAAGGACCATCGCTTCTATGTTTTCAATCCACCGGTCATCGGTTCGTAAGCTTTCCAAAAATTCATAATCATGTCCTTTTCTAAGTTCCGTCACTTGACAACGTTTCTTCCATGTTTTCATTAATCGAATAGCTTCTCTTCTTAAGCCTTCAAGGACTCCAATTCTATGCTCATCTAAGCTGGTTGTTAAGGATGCTTTATACATCACAAGCTTTCTTTGATCCTATTCAAATTTCGCCATAAGTTTCGCCTAAATTTCCAAGCCGCATGATTAGTTTCAAGTGCTCTGCTTCTGTCCGGGCCTTTTTCCGAGTCCTTCCTTTCAATTTTAGCCTTCGGGCCAGTTGACAAAGTGTTAGGGCGTGTTTTTTCGTTTGCAAAAATCCGAGTTTCCGAGCTCAAGTTATCACCAAATCTTTGATTGACCAAAAAACTGAAATTTCTATTTTCTCATCCCTTTTAAGTTATCAAGTTTTAAATACTTTCATCCTAGCTTGTAAATGCAAGGACTTTATTTAGACTCCCAATTTTCTTATGCTCTTATTATAGTTTCCAAGTCGCCCAAACCGTCCCAAGCTCGAGGCACGTCGCTAGACTTTTCTGCTACCCAAGGTACGCGAATTGTCCAATTTTTCGCTCCTTTATTATCGTTTAACGCTTTTCATGGTTATATTTAGTTTATGCCATAATGTTTATATTACGATTTTAAAGGTTCCCATCTTATGTATTTTTGTGCTAGCTCTCTTTTCGCTCCTTTGACATTCCAGCCCACAACTGCAGCTAGGAATCGTAATCAAGCAATTGTAGTCATCTCATAGCTTTTTAATCTTGGTGAAATAATCGATGACAGATGAATTCCCTTGTGAGATGGTCATTAATTCTCTTTGAATACAAAATATCTTTGTTCCATCTGCCTCTCTAAATCTTTGCTCCAATTGAACCCAAACATCTCTGGAATTTGCAGAAAATAGGATACTCTGTGCAATGTCATATGAACCACAACGTTCATCAACCATGATTGAACCCTTTTGTCGCATCTCTCCCATTGTGGAGCATATTGATCATTGGTGGGCTTCGTATGCGTTCCAAGAACAAAACCCAGTTTGTTCTTGGCAATCAAGGCGTTTCTATGGCTTTTCTCCAATGGCCATAGTTTTCTCCATTGAGAAGATCAATGATGATGACATTATTGGGATTTCCCGATGTATGAAGGTAAAAAATGTGGTTAGGATCATTTGAATTTCCAGCATACAGACCTGAATTATCAACGGGCACAGCCATGACTATGGCAAGAAAGAAAAGAAGAGAGAAACTTCTGGAAAAAAAAAAACTGACATGGAGAATTTCTCAGACTAAAGAGAAACAAAAAAAAAAAAACTTTCTGAGATTAAGCAAAAATGCTCTGATACCATGTTAATTTTCCAGGAAAGGAAAGAAAAACATAGCGTGGAAGTACAACAATTGTAGAATTTTTGTATTGTATTCAATGAAATGAATGAAGTACAGGAAGGAGAGATAGATATAAGCTATATATAAACAAGAAAATAAAGAACTAACTAAAGAAGAAAAGAAAAGATTTTCTAACTAACTTGAGGATGATAGGATTAACAGATATAACTAACTTCTTTTACTGATATATTCTTAACAGATTTTAGTCAGGAGGAAGAAGAAAAAGGGTATAACACTCACCTCAGGGGCTCCTAAGATTACTCCTGTGTGCTACTGCTATTATTAGGGGTGAGCTGTTCCCGACCTAAAACTAGCAACGTTACATTTACCTGTTTGACTGATTCCTAAATATTATGAACTTTACCCTCACCCATTTAAACCAATTCCTAAATTTTAAAAACCTTACCCTCACCCGGAGTTCCGATTCCGATTTCGGGTATCCACCTACTTTACACTTAAAATAGTTTTTGACAAGGGTTTTTTTAAAAAAAAAAAAAATCTATTGTGGTAAAGTCTAACATTTTTTTAAAAGAATCATACAGTCTAACGTGTCATTATTTTATCCATAACTTTTATATATTGACTACCTTATACCAACCTCACATTGCTCTAAAGTGCAAGCAAACCAAATATTTAAAATAGTCATACAAGTTGGTTTTACGGAAACAAATGTTATAAAATTACAAATAGTCTTAATAAATATTAAGTGTCAACATAAATTACAAATTTATGAAAAATAACTAAGTCTTATAACAAACTTAAAATTCCATGAAATCTTGTTCCTAGTCATATAACTAAGTCATGGACACCATCGTCAGCTGATCTATCCATCCTCATTACTTGTTCCCAGTCTCGACAGCCCTAGGCTCGTGTCCAACGAGTGCCCGACCATTTTGCTGGTGTATCTTGGTCTCTCTTCAGTGTTTTTTCCGACGAGGTTCTGGCTATGGAGTTGGGAGCTTCAGTGTGTTAGCTGGAGGGCGGCGAGCGTCCACCTGGTATTGCCTAGTTTGGATCCTGATCTAGAGCTGGGTTTGGCTTCCTTTCTCTTCTTCTTTTAGGTATTCTTGTGTTGTTAGTTTGGTACTTTTAGTCTCTAGTTTGATCTCGATAGTCTGCCTTTGTTGTCCTTGGTTGTTGTTATGCTTTTGTGTTCTTTTGAGAGTTTTTCTTTGGAGCTACGTGCTTAGGTGGTCTCTTTTTCGATTAAGTTGGCTTGAGGGTGTAGCTCATTTGATTCCCTACGTTGTTGTATTCTCCTTGGTAGAAGGAAGGGCGTGGGTGCTAGCGGTCTAAATTGTCTTAAGGGTTCTAGTAGTCTCAGTAGTCGTCTCTGTGGATCGTTTCTGGAAGTGAGGCATTTGCTTAAAAACGTTTACAAATGGGTATTGTTTGTGATTTTGGTTTATTGATACCCTTATGGAGGGTTTTGATGAAAATGTCCTCTCTTGTTTGGAGCATATGACCCATTCTAAGCAAGCTCTAATCAAAGCAAAAGAAGTCAAAGAGTATGGAAATAAGTTGTTCAGAAAAGAAGTTTTTAGGAGCCGTTGTGATGTATGACAAAGCTCTGCAATTTTTTAATTTACGTAGTTAACACATTCCAAGTTTTTTTATAATTGATAATTACTAGTATTTGTCAAAGAAATTAAGGTTAAAATAATAATACATATTAATTTTACGAGGAATAAAACACTTGAGCAATGTCTTAACCCATACGTATGTCACTCTTTCCCATACCCCACAACAACGCGTTGCTTGGAACCCAGAAAGAAATTTCTTATACTCTCTTTGGTAATTACATAACAATGAGTCAATGACTCAGTGAGTACTGACTAGCCTACAACTACAATAAATCAAGCACCCCAGCACCCACTAACAACCATGTCCAATTAGACCCTCAAAGCTCAATTGAACCAAAACCAGACCATCCGCTATACTTTGTTTTCCCCTCCCCCACATTTTCCATCTCCACAACCCAAATGCCAGATTACAGCTCAGAGCGAGAATGCAGCTGCTGCTGGTGCTGCTCCTGCACCATCTTCGTCTTGGGCTTGACCGCCCTCTTCCTCTGGCTCAGCGTCCGCTCCTCCACCCCCATCATCTCCATCGAATCATTTGACGCTTTTGCCCTCAACAAAACCGCTTTTACCAACTCCACCACCGCCGCCAATCACACCATCTACTACGATCTCAAGCTCAATAACAAGAACAAAGACGCGGGGGTTTTCTACGATGCCCTCAATCTCACCTTTTATTACGCCTCCAAACCCATCAACAACACCAATTACCCCGCCTTCTACCAGGGACACAAGAAGGCCGCCCATCAGAAGGGTAGTTTCAATGCCACTTCAGGGGTAGATTGGGAAACTGCTGCCGCCGCTGTTCGGGTTAATAAAACGGCGGTTTTCCGGGTCGAGTTGGCCACGGCGGTGAGATACAAGGCTTTATTCTGGAAGACTAAGCGGCGTCGTTTGGTGCTCAGGGCTGACTTGAAAGTCAACGACCAGGGGATTTTGGTCAGGAGGAAGAAGAAAAAGGGTATAACACTCACCTCAGGGGCTGCTAAGATTGCTATGGGTGGGTTTAATTGGGTGGGCATTTTGGGTATTTGGGCATTTGTTCATCTTTTGTAGATTGTAAATTTGGAAGAATTTTATGTGTTTTGAATTTTTGATGATGTAGAGCAATTTAGCAGACTCCTGTGTGCTAGTATTATTGTTTTTTTTTTCTGTTATATATGGTGCTTTTATAGCTTTTTTGGAAAGATATTTTTTTGTAAAAGACTTTGCCTAGTATCAATTTAGAAAAATATTTACTAAGTTGGACACTAAAATAATGAGTCTCACATTAAAAATTTTGTCATCTATTAGAAACAGATAAATATGAAAAAAATTGCAAATTTAGGAAGATTGACTATTTTTTTTTAAAAAAAAACAACCAAAGGCAACCCTATAGGCTATAGTGTAGTCCTATGATTATGGTATGGATGCAATAACATTTGTTTGGTTTTGGGCCGTTCTTTTCCTCTTTTGTTGGATGCTTGTTAATTACTAGTATAATAATTCTTGAGATCATAGACAAGTGGATTATTGGAGTTGAACCAGGAAAAAAATCATGTTTAGATTATGCTTCTATGTCAAGTGAAAGTATAATGTTTCTATGTCAGGAAAAAATGAATTGGAAGAAACTGATGAAAGATGGAAGCACTTTGTCAAAAATTAGAAAGAATTGAAAGTTAATAATTTCAATCCAAAAACAAGTACGTCCAATAAATAATTCTTGCTTAAAAAAGAAAAAGAAGATTGGCAACACTGGAAATGACATGAAATTGTGGACGAATTTAGTTTCCTTGATAAGTATTTATTTGATCATAAATTCTCTCATTAATAAGATTAAACTCACTGAAAGTGCACGCTATGAAGTGTTTTGACTTTTGTTATCTCTAATATTGATATTGATGATGTAAACTAGACCTGACAAAACCAATCCGAGATCCAAACCAAAAAATAGAACTTGGGCCCGAGCTGACACTCTGATGGATGGCTCGATCCTTACCCGAACCCAAAGGAAACTCAACCCATAAACGATCCAAACCGCTAACCAAAAGCAATCCGATTAAGATCTACATCCAAATAACTCCAAATCAAACCAAAATGCAATCTGAAATAATGTCATCCGAACCAACTCAAATAAGACTAACCCAAAACCAGCACGAATCTAAACCTCTCTTGAATTGAAATTGGTTGACTCGATGGCAACCCGAACCGATTTGCGCAAGTTCGGGTATAACACACCCGATCGCCACCAAATTCGTCCATTAACTTGAATTTAGCTTCTCAATGAGTCTTGTCTTATAACCATATTTTTTAAATTTGTTTTTTATTGTCATTTATTAACATGTTCTATTTCTATTTTGACCGTTGGCCAAGTCATTATCTTCCCTTCAAAAATCCCCATTGTTGTGTAGGTGAAGCATATTCATGGCTAACGGTGCACCCAAAGTAACTAATTAGTGATAGGCACAACGACTCATGTAAAAGATGTTTAGCAGTCTACTATTGTTGGTTCGGTGCTTAAAAAATGGAGAGACTGGAAAGGTACAAAGGATACTACAAATAGGGGAGAGGAGCTAGAATGAGGCTAGTTGCTATTTATATTAATGCTAGGAGTTGTGATATGTAGGGGTGCTCAAAATCGATTAACAGTATTTTTGGTTAACTGTTTTTGCGGTTTAAAGATTTTTGTAACCCTAAGCCTAAACTGCATTACGTGGTTAACCGATTTGCGGTTAGTTACATTTGAAAACTAGAAACCGAAATCGTCAGTTAACCACATTGAGAATTTAGAATGCGGTTATCTGCTTTTTGGGTTCAATTTATGGTTAATCATGGTTAACCACCGGTTATTAGAAATTTAAAGTAACAATTAATGAAGAAAATTAACATTTTGATTTAGAATATCAAATTTTGGTGCTAAATTAATTAAAATCGCTTAAGCACGGTTAACTGTTTTCTAAAGTCCAAAACCGAAATCGGTATAACGATACAGATAACCGAAACCGCTAAAATAAAAAATCCCAGCCAGTTAACTGGTTTATGATTTTTCTATGGACAACCCTAGTGATGATATGTTACACAAGTTGAGGGCATTCGTGGAAATTGAAACATGAAACACTCCTTCCCATCTCTAGGCATTAACATGGTTGACTATTCACAAAATTTAATCAATGCTCAAGCAAACTCTATTCGCTAATTCAAAATGATAACCTACCAAACACCTAAATTTGAACAAAATTGCATTTTAATTCAATCAAAATGCTAAATATTCTAACCTTGTCGAACATGACCTATAATTATTTCATTTTGGCTGATGTTTGAATCTCTACCCTTTTATCCAGAAAACTCGAATTATTACACAGTACAGCATAAAGTGCTTACCTAAGTCCCCAATGTGTTAAATTTTAAAAGAAAATTCATTGATTGGACCCCTATCGCATGTATAATTAACCTATTTCCATTACATGTAGAGAATCTTAGTAGCTCTTCAATTTTATTTTTTTTAATTGATAAATAGTTCTACCCATTGAACTTATATCGCAGAGGAATACTAACTAACAACCTTATAACGAACAGGACGAATGGACGAATGCTTCCTCATATCAAATACTGAAGGAGAGGGATGAAAGGTGGAATGCTTACTATCAAGATGAAGGATAATCGATCTTGGTAGATTATTAATACTATATGGTATAATTTGCGATAAAACTATGCAGAGTCGTGTAGGGCTAAAATTTCCAATAGTCTCACTCTTATCCCGCTGCCGATCAAGTCTTGGTCCCAAAACTCCACTCTCCGGCAACCCGACCTATTTGTCGATTCCCATTGGCCCCACAACAACGCGTCAGTCGTCACTTGAACCCAGAAAGGGGTTTCTCCCAATCTCATTGGTAATTTACTCAACAGTGAGTATCAAGTAGCCCACCATAAAACTCAGTTAGATCAAAGCCACAAGACCATCCCCTAGCAAACCCTTGTTTTCACCTTCCAACATTTCCTAACGCCCAAATTACCACCGGAAAACCGATGAGAGATTACAAGTCTGAGGCGGAAGGCAGCTGCTGCCGTTGCTGCTGCAGCTTCATCTTCACCTCAGGCTTGGCCGCCCTCTTCCTCTGGCTCAGCCTTCGCACCTCCTCCCCCACCATCTCCATCGAGTCATTTGACGCTTTTGCCCTCAACAAAACCGCTTATCCCAACTCCACCACCGCCAAAAACCACACCATCTACTACGATCTCAAGCTCAAGAACAGGAACAAAGACATGGGGGTTTTCTACGATGCCCTCAATCTCACCTTTTATTACGCCTCCAAACCCATCAACAAAACCAGTTACTCCGCCTTCTACCAGGGCCACGGCAAGGACACCCATCGGAAGAGTAGTTTCGATGCCACTCCAGGGGTAAATTGGGAAAGTGCCGCTGCTGCTGTTCGGGTTAATAAAACGGCGGTTTTCCGGGTCCAGCTGGCCACGGGGGTCAGATACAAGATTGTATTCTGGAAGACTAAGCGGCGTGGTTTGGTGGTCGGAGCTGACTTGAAAGTCAACGACCAGGGGATATTAGTCAGGAGGAAGAAGAAGAAGGGTATAACACTCAACTCAGGGGCTGCTAAGATGACTAAGGGTTGGTTTGATTTGGTTGGCATTTTGGGTAGTATTTGGGCATTTGTTCATCTTTTGTAGATCATTGTATGTACTTTGCTGCTGTAGAGCAAACTCCTACGTACTAATAGTAGACTAGTAGTAGTGTTTTGTTGTGGAGCATTACGGTTATGGTCCTTACCCCTTATGGTTGGTATTTTTTTAAAACTATTTTTAGGTGATAGATTTTATTTGGAAACTATTTTTAGGTGATTTTTTCTTTGTAACTTACTCCAAAATTTATAGAAAATGACTTTAAATAGGGCCTTTCTTGCAATAATTTGATTTTTTGAGGTTTTTATGCAAACAAGTGAAATAAAAACTCTTAAGTCTTAACTCAACATAATAACTTTAATAGTACTAATTATCACAATTCACAATTTACTACTTACACCTAAGATATTATATTTTTTGTGGTTATAGGCTCACCATGCTTAGCAAAATTAATTAAACCAATGAAAAAGAGATCTAAGCTAGCTACTCCCTCCATTCCATATTAACTAAAACTTTGACTATATTTTGACCGTTAATTACCCACAAATTACAATTAGGGGTGGGAATTGATATCCATATATTGGGTATCCACCCTTACACCCATTATGGGTAGGTAAAACCCATTAGAGATGGATAATGGGTAGGATGGGTATGACTTACCCATAATTTGGTGTGGGTATCCATTATTCATGGGTATCCATATACCCATTGATGTTTTAACTATATGCTTATTGAGTTGTATTGCGTTTATATACTGAAATTTAAGGTAAAATTCAACTTTATCGGTTTGACATGAAACTTTGTAATACGATAGTATTGATTAAAAAAAGATCAAATATGAATTTTGAGCTCCTAATTCTTTTAATTCGATAACATTTTTCGCGACATATATAGACATTTTTTGCCGCAAGAACTAACTGAAACTTTAAATTAAAATTCAATTTTAACGATTTCAATTGAAACTTTATAATATGATAGGATAGATTAAAAAAGTTCAAATATGAATTTTGAGCTCCAAATATAAATTTATTATCTAAAACGTTAGAATACAAAATAAGAATAGTTAGTTGAATAGTTGGATACCCATGGATACCCATGGCCCAAGTGGGTATTACCCATGTGGGTAATATCCATATGAGTATTAAGAGGCATGGGTAGGGTATGGGTATGGTTTTATAATTTTTGGGTAAAATGTGGGTATGGATAGTACCCATCCATACCCACCCAATTCCCACCCCTAATTACAATGATTTACAATATGAAATTATCGTTATTAAAAAGATACTTTACTAAAAATTACAATGAAGATAATTTCATATTGTAACTCATTGTAATTTATGAATAATTAATAGCCAAAATTTAGTCAAAATGTAAATTAATATGGAACGGAGGGAGTAATTCTTTAAAACAAATATTAATACAGGCAGAAATATAAATTGACAAGCTTTTATCAAGATGGTGATATTTTTGCAGTTTTAGATAGTCTTGGGGATTTTGTGATAAATCTAAAATATAATTTGTCACCAAACAATAGGTACTATGAAACACAAGGTATCTAGAAATAATTTTCAATAATCTAATCCCCTAAAAATAGATACTTCAAAACATAAGGTACCTCTCAGTAATTTATTGACGTTTGTTAGTTATTATTCTTGTGATCATAGACGAGTGGATTATTGGAGTTTGATAAGATAACAAATTATGTTTATATTCTGTTTCTATTTCATACGAAAGTATTTATTATTCTATAATCTGAAAAGATAGTACGAAACACGGTTTATAGGAGAATTTAAGAGTAATTTTGTCTGAACGATAGTGTTATAAAAGTAATAATTTTATGAATGAATTGAAATAAGATAACATCATTCGATTATATATTTTCATGTTGTTTTATCCTAAGAAAATCAATTCCATGAAAATTCAGATCTTTTAGAAAATGCATAAGAAAGTACAAAATTATATGACTATTTATACACTACCACTATGTTAAAGGAAAAGTTACTTTTTAACCAAAAGTATTGGCATAATTGACTTATAAGACAAAGGGAAAAAAATGTTACTTTTTAACTAAAAGTATTGGGGAAAATTCAGCCGCAAGCGTTGGTTGACAGAAGGGGATCGTAGTTCATCATTCTTTCATAGATCAGTCACTTTTAGAAAAAAGAAATCTTTAATATCTGGTATTAAGGATCCATCTGGTGTTTGGATCCAAGATGAGCAAGAAATTCAGGATCGTTTCGTTGAGGAATTTTCCTCAAGATTCAAAGCTTCTAATACTATCACAAATACTGACCTCCCGATCTTACCTAAGATCACAACAGAGCAAAGCAAACAACTGTCGACCAATGGTTACAGACGAAGAAATTAAAAATGCAATTGATCAAATGGATCCTGCTAAAGCTCCGGGACCGGATGACTTTGGTGCAGTTTTCTATCAAAATTATTGGCATATTATTAGCAAGGATATTTCAACAACCATAAAGGAATTTTTTTCGCACTGGAAAACTGCTCAAAGAGGTTAATCATACCTTTATTGCTCTTATCCCAAAAGTGGAAGATCCTACTCTTCCCAACCAATTTAGACCGATAAGTCTTTGTAATACTCTTTATTAGATCATAGCAAAAATTATGGTCAATCGGCTTAGACCGATACTGGATAACATCATAAGCCCTTTTCAAAGTGCGTTTGTTCTAAATAGACAAATTCATGACAATGTGCTTCTGGCTCACGAAATAATGCACAAATTCAAACAATCGACAGCTGCTAAGCCATGGGTTGCTTTGAAATTAGATATGGAAAAAGCCTATGACCGGGTTGAATGGAACTTCTTAAAAAAAAAAAAACCCTAGATCAAATGGGATTCCCCACAATATGGACAAACTGGGTAATGGAATGCATCTCTTCTGTCTCCTACTCAGTGTTAGTAAATGATCAGCCTTGTGGATTATTCAAACCAACAAGAGGGCTTAGACAAGGGGATCCACTTTCCCCTTACTTGTTTCTTTTATGTATGGAAGTCCTAACCCAATCACTGGTTCAGCAAAGTCGAGACAAAAAAAAGGGATTGGGAATTAAGATATGTGCGTCAGGAATGAACATTCCGTGTTTGCTTTTTGCTGATGACAATCTCCTTTTTTGTAAAGGGACTGAAACAGCCTGTAAAAATCTTAAGACCATTTTGGACAATTTCTGTGAACAATCTGGACAATTGATCAATTTTCACAAGTCCACAATGATTTTTTCTTCAAAAGCTACGACTAGATACACTGATCGTGCAAAGGTGATCTTCAATATCCCCACCAAAGAATCTTTGGGTAAATACCTTGGTTGCTCGTCCATTACCGGTACTAAGAAAATAGAACTGTTTTCACCTATCTTAGAAAAGGCTTCAAAGAAACTCTCTAACTGGAAAGCTAACTCCGTGTCAAAAGTTGGGAGAACAATTCTCATTCAAGCAAACATGGAATCACTACCAGCACATACTATGCAATGTTTTCTTATGCCCAAATCTACTTGTGAACGTATTGACCGAGTAAACAGAAATTTTTTCTGGAAGAATTCCTCTGAAAAAGGAATGCCCATGATCTCATGGGAAAAAATTTGTAGACCGAAGGATAAGGGGGGGCTTGGACTTCGCAAGACTCATGCAGTAAATTTAGCTTTCCAATGTAAGTTAGTTTGGAAACTAATTCACGATAGAAACAACCTTTGGGTTTCCCAAATGACTGCTAAGTACAACCACTCTGGAGAATGGTTTCTGAAAAGCCCGAAGCCCACGGCCTCTTGGGTTTGGAAGAATCGTTGTAAAACTTACAAATTTTGCAAAAAAGAATTCCGATAGAAAATTGGGAATGGTGCCAAAGTGAACTTCTGGAATGATAATTGGTGCGACCAAGTACCTTTATCTACTTTAGTTAATCAATCTTGTTCACTTGAAGGTAGTAGCGTAACTGTTCAAGAATTCATTTGTAATAATGAGTGGAATCAACACAAGCTCAGACAAGTGCTTCCTGAATCACTTGTCTAATTGGTCCTTAAGACCCCTATTCCTATTTTTACGGAACATGATGAAGTTTGTTGGGGCCTTTCTGGCAATGGAGAGTTTTCAACCAAGTTTACCACGTGGCTTTGTCATGAGTTAGAGTCCGGACCTAAATGGGAAGGATCTTGGATTTGGAAGCTCGATATCCAACCAAAGCTAAAAATTTTCCTCTGGCTGATTTTTCATAATGGTCTTCCATTTAGGGGGAATTTAATGCGCAGGGGTATCAACCTGGACCCCTCTTGCCCGATTTGTCTCCAAGAGTTGGAGACTGATTGTCACTTATTATTTCAATGCCATTTCACAAAAAAAGTGTGGGATATTGCCAAAACTCATAGATGGCTATCATCTTCTATCAATTGTCCAACATACACCAACGGTAGCATTATGCTACAAACTCTCAAAAATTCTCTCCCTTCCAACGAAGTTTTGAGAGCTTTCTACCTCATTTGGAGCATCTGGAAGGAGCGTAACGATTGCGTCTTCAACAACTCCATCTTCAACACCACAAGAGTCATCATTCGAGTCAAGAGAAGCTTTGCAGAATGGAGAGCTAGAAGCAGATTTTCTTTCCACGATTAGCACCTTAATCAATAGCATCGATCTCAATCTCAAGTGCCGCGTCGTCAAAGTATTATTCGTGAAGGGTGGAAACGACCTTGCTTTGGTTGGGTGAAGTTGAACTTTGATGGTTCCCTAAACCATCAAGGCTCAGCAGTAGGATTCGTCATTCGTGATCATCTGGGTTGTCTTCGAAAAGTTGGTGCCATGCCAGTTAATTCACATTCAATTCTGTTGACAGAAGCCTTGACTCTCCGATTTGGTCTTCAACAAACTATATTGGAAGGTTTCTCAAAAATTCAGATTGAAGGAGATAGTCTTATTCTCATCCAAGCTATCCAAGGGGCCGTCCACACACCTTGGCATATTGATATGATTGTTAGAGATATCAAAAACTTAATCAGGCAATTGGAAGATTCGACTATTTGCCACATCTACCGAGAAACAAACTCAGCGGCAGATTGGATGGCTAATCTTGGTCATTCTTTACAAATGCCGACCTTTGGTTTTGTAGCCCTTCGGCGACCTTTTCTTTTATTATTCATGCAGATAACGTAGGGAGATGCCTTGATAGAAGGATCCCCTAAGTTCTTGATGTAATTTGTTTACCCGAGGTAAAAACAAATGTACGAGAAGCTAGTGATAAGTAGAAATTCATTTATGGACAATTCTTTTTATTTTTATTTTTTTGAGATGAGCCATGAGAATAATGCAATACCATTATGATATGTAATGCTTTGGTTGCTCCTCGCATGTTTATTTTTTTTATTGTAATTATTGAATGTTGCTCCTCAAATGTAATTCTAATAGATATTTTTTCTCAAATTAAGTATAAGTATTTCTAATTTATGTCACAATAACATAATGAAATATTTGGTACATATATTAATTAAATTGAAGTGTTTAAAGAAACTTTTATTTATCTCATGAAAAATGTAAAAATCGCGGCTATGAAACATAAACCCCACCCAAACAACTCAAACCGGAATATATCGGGCTCGTATTTATTCGAACTCAAAAAAACTCACGACCTATATTTAGCAAAAATCGAAAAACACTCAACCTATATTTTGTTGAAATCGAAATACACTCGACCAATATTTAACCCAACTCTCAATTTGGCAGGTCTAGTAACACTTTATGATAACTATGACTCATGAATCCTACAATTCTATAGGTGAAAATTTTTGTTTTATTAAATTTTATTGAAGAGTTTAGATAATAAATATAGCAACCATTATGTATAATACATAGCATTTACTCTTGTAATCGTTAACCTAGTCTAATACTTCATTTCTCTCCTATTGATCCGAGATGCCCAATGTGTGGGGAAGACTACGAGTCAGACACCCATCTCTTTCTGGATTGTCAACACCAAAGGATAGTCTGGCAATAGGATGTTCTTATAAGGCTCAATGTGGAAGAAAGAAAGGAGAGAGAGTTGGGGCAGTTGCTTAAAGCTAGACTGAAGGAGGGGGACAACATGAGAAACAGAATCCTGATGATGACAATATGGGCAATTTGGAAGGCTCGGAATGATTGGATCTTCAGGAAGCATTGGTGGCGAGTAAATGATCTGAGCACAAGGGTGACTGACCTCTTTTTGAGATATCATGATGCCCAAGACAAATATATGAGTAGCAAGGAGAGACCCAGGCAGACTGAGTGGAAGGCGCCGGTAGAAGGGGTGTTCAAGATCAACACAAATGCATGAGTGGGGGAGGATGGCAGTGGTTGTATGGCGGCGATTATCCGTGACCACCGTGGTGAAGTGATAGCAGTGATAAGAGAATACAAAAAGAGTTGCTTGGGATGTAGGAGCAATGGAGGCTGGAACAATTAGACTGGGGATGAATCAAGCGAAGGTTTTGGGAATGCAGAGGATCGAAATTGAAGGAGATTGCCAGGGAATTTTCTATGCTCTCAATAAAGGTGGAGGAGGCCCAACAATGGCTTCAAGCATCCTGAAAGACTGTATCAATCTCAAAAAAGGAGTTTGCTTCCTGTTCTTTTGGTTACATACCAATAAATATCAATGGAGCAGCCCATAATTTTGCAAAGGAAGGCGTGAGAAGCAAGAGTAGTATTAGTCTTTTAAATTGTTGTCCAAGCAGTATTCAAAGTGTAGCGAGCTGAGCCTTGATAAACTGGCTATTCATCAATAAAGTCTTTATCTCTTGGTTTTCAAAAAAAAAAAAAACTTTTCATTTCTCATATTATTGTTACAATTTCAATAACACATCAGTTATATATTTATCAAATTAACCTTATTAAAACGACATCTTTTTGTTCAATTTTTCTTTTTTATTCACCATTTTATTAATAATGAAATTGAATAATTTGGGAAGGGAGGAATATCTAATAAATGAATCTAATATTAATAAATGAAATTGAAATCTCAAGAAGAGGTTTCCTTCATTGTTCCATTACAATCTACTCCCTCCATCCTTAAATAAGTGTCAAATTGACTAAATTTAAATCGATGATTATTCATAAATTATAATGAGGTATAATATAAAATTAATGACATTGTAATTTTTACAATATCTTTCTAATTATTATAACTTTATACTGTAACTCATTGTAATTCATAACAATCAACATTGAAAACGTAGCAAAATTGGCCCTTATTCTGAGACAAGGTAGTACCAGTTAGGGGTGGTCATCTCAAACCTAAACCGCAAAATCGGTAAAACCGGTTAACTGAATTTCTTTTTGTGTAAAAGCGGTTTAGGTTAGCCAAACCGCTTTTACCGGTTTAGGTTTAGGTTTAGGATTTCTAAAAACGGTTAACCGGTTTTAACCTTAAAAAAAAATCTACTGAGTCTGACTGCCTTCTGTGAGTGTGACTGAATGTGTGTGCGTAGCTTCAATTAAAATTTGTGAATTTATTTTTTTTTATTTTAGTCTTTTTAAATAGGAAAAAACCCTACTTCTCTCAATTCTCATTGCTATGTGCTGCTGCGCTGCGAGCATCACTAGTCACTCACTGCCTCATGATTTTAAATTTCGGTAAATTTCGGTTTGGTTTAAATTTCTTAATTTTGAATGCGGTTAATTTTTTCCAAATTGCGATTTTGAGATTTGATTTAGGCTTTCAGATTTAAAAAACAGTTACCACGTAAATGAATTTCGATTTAGGTTTCCAAAATCCAAAAATATAAAAAAAGGTTTATTGGCCACCCCAGTACCAGTTCCACACTTCCACTCGCCCTCTCGCACAAATCTTGGAATTTTGTTTTATTTTTTAAAAAGGAAAAAGTCTGCACAACAAAACAAAGGTAGATTAATTATTCTTTTTACCAGAGCGCGTAGTATTGAAACTTGAAAGAAATTTCTCATCGGAGCCACTCTTATAAAACCACCACTAACCACCCTTCTTTGGCAAGACTTCAACATTAGTCAACTAAGCTCATTAAGCTCAAAGCTTCACTCCCCTCTTTCGATCTCCAAAACCGCCTCCGGTTAACCGGAAAACCGCCTCTGATTCACCGGAAAACCGCCCAAATGGCAGAGCAGAAGGCGCAAAAAAGCTGTTGCTGCAAAGTCATCTCTTTGGGCTTGGCCATTCTCTCCCTCTTCCTCCTCTTCTACTGGCCCACCCCAATCTGCTCCGTCGAGTCATTTGACGTTTTTGCCCTCCACAAAACCCCTAGTTCCCCCGGCCCCTTCACCAACCGTAGCCTTCACTACGACCTCAAGCTCAAAAACAGAAGCTACAGACGGATTTACTACGATGCCCTCAACCTTGCCTTTTATTACAAGCCCAACCTCAGCCAACACCCAATCGGAAACGCCTCATACCCTTCCTTCCGCCAGGGGATACGTAGGACCGCCCACCGCGTCGGGAGTTTTGAGGCCACTCCAGGGGTGATTTCGGAAAATGTCACCAGCGTTTTTCGGGTGGAGCTGGCCACAGAGGTCAGATATGGGGTCATTTTCTGGAACACGAAACGACGTCATTTGGTGGTGGCGGCTGACTTGGAAGTCAACGAACAAGGGAGTTTGGTCAAGGGGAAGAAGAATAAGGGTATTAAGTTGATGAGATCAGGAGCTCCCAAGATTAAGGGTTGGTTTTATTTGGTGACCTTTTTGATCTTCATTTATTTCTTGTAGATGAGTTGATCGATTTATTTTAGAATTTTTTTTTTTCTCACTTTTGTGAGTTTAAAGCCGTGATTTGTGTTTACTATTTAGGGAGGGTTTTTGATGCAGTGATACCACTCGTATGGATAATGGATTGAGGTGGCCTGATGAAAATAGATTGTTCACTTTCTTTTTAAGCAAAATCCTGAATTAAATTGTGGAATATGCTATTATTAGGGTGGCTGAAAAACCCTCAGTGGAATACTTGGTCCAATCCATTCTAAGAAAAGTCTCCTATGAGCGATGATCATATATTCTTGCTAAAAGTTTTAGTGTTATTGATTTGACTAAAATTCAGATACAATATTTTCATATTTCTATTATTGGAACAAAGAATCACAGGAATTAAATTGGGTTTTCTATTATATTCAATTTCTAGAATTCATTTCAATGGAAATTACCAGCAAATAGGCTTGCAAGTAAATAGGATTTCAAATAAAATATCTAAGGACGTACGCAGGATTGTCCGAGATCCTCGATAAAAATTGTCACTAAATTATGTAAAAAATTGCAAATTTGTCATCCGAAAAAAAAACATATTATAAAATTGTCATTAAGTAATGTTTGTGGTGACAAAAATGTCACTTTACCGAATCAAAACTTGTTGTAGCCGGTTAAACCCCCCTCCACTAATCTTCTTCTTCCTCAGCCCTCCCCCATTTCCCCTGCTTCGTCCGCCATAACCCACCTTCTCTCTAATTGTTGCAAGCCTAAAAGTTAGGGTTTATCTTCTCCTTCTTCGATTGTTAGTTCAAGCTAGAAACCCTAATTCCTCACAAAAAATAACAATGGTTGCATAATGATTGAACAGAGGAAAGAGTAATTGAGCTTTTGGGCGGTTTTCAGGGCAAGATTGATGTCTTCAAGGGTGTTTTGGGTTAAAATCAGTAAGTATAATTTTCAAATGATGATTTTTTAAAGTTAGAGTATGTGGGTGTATGTGATTTAGTTTGATGTGGACAGTTTGGATGGGTGTGTTTGATTCATTTTTCTTGGGTGTTGGTGGTTGTTTTTGCAACAGTGGTAGTGGTGTTGAGTGAGGGTAGCTGTGTCGATGGTTTTGGTGGTAGCAAGCAGTGGTGGTGGTGTAATGGTGGCAGTGGAGGTGGAGGGGATGGAGTTAGAGAAGGGGTGTTAGCTTTTATGGGGGGGGGGGGGGGAGGGGGTTTAATTGAATAGATAATTAATGAATATAATTAGTAAGTTAGAAGGAGTTTACCTGCTATATTAGGTCACTCAACAATTCCAACAGGTTAATTGACATTTTCATACTAATTAGCATATTTTAATGGAAGTTTCATAACATGTTTTTTTAAAATGGTAAATTTGTCACTTTTACATAGTTTAGTAGCATTTTTATCCAAGAACTCAAGATTGTCCCAATGTTAAAATAAACTTAGGGTGTGTTTGGTGCAAAGAAAATAGTTTTCCTTGGAAAATGAATTTTCATTTAATATTTTCACGTGTTTGGTACACACAAAAATAATTTTCTTGGAAAACGATTTTCATATGTTTGACAATAAGGAGACAAAGATTAAAACGCATGTGTGTGTGTGAGAGAGTGAGAGAGAGGCGGAATATGATTTTAGTTAGATTTGAGTTAAGAAAATAATTTACGAAAGGGTGACCGGTCACCAAACACCAAAAAATGGGAAAAACATTTTCATCCCAACCAAACACACCATTAAATTATTCAATTTTCGTATCTTATACTAGCACTAGTATTATTACTCAACACAATCATATGTTCCCTATCAATTTAAGATATGCACCTACAATTTAAAACGCACTTAGGGAGTAATAAGTAATAACAAGCTGAAAACAATCAGTCGAATGACATTCAAATTTTCATTGAAGACTATTACGTACGTACACAAATCAATGAATCATAGTCATTCGTTGTACTTTTTAATACTATTTTCATCTATTCATTTGTACCATGGTCAACAAAACATATTCAACTTGAACTTATTATACTTGAACATCTTTCTATTTGCAAACTAATTATTTCACTCGAATGCATAAATTCTCCAACCAATACCAAATTAAATCAGAAAGAATTAGCAACAAGAATAGCTTGCCTACACCTAGCCTTAGCCTGCTCCAGCCTCTCATTCAATGTCTCCTCCTTAACAGCCGCTTTGACCATAGCCACATCCATCTCCATGAGCTTCAAAACCCTGAAAAGCTCCGTCACCATTCTATCCTCAACTTTGCCTTCATCTCTGAGCACCTCCGCCTCCTCCCTGGCTCTCTCCGCCACGATCTCCGCCACCTTCGCCAGGAGCTCCGTCGACCCAAACTCCCTCCCCATCAACTCCTCCAGCTTCTCCAAGAAGTCCATTATGACATACCCAGTTGGCTTGTCCACCTGTATGGGCTTCGTCCTCTTCCACCCGATCTCGAAGTTGGGGGGCTCCGCCTTGGCCAGCCCGGCACGGGAGTGCCTGTCGCGGAGGATCTCCGAGCGGCGGCGCTTCTCGATGGGGAAGTTCTCCGGGGGGATGGTGGTGTCGGACTCCGGCCCGGGGATGCCGAAGGGGTCTGATTGGGTGGGTGGTGTGGGGGATGGGGTGTTTGGGGTGGAGGAGTTTGAGGTGCAGTTGAGGGGAATGAGGTGGTGTTTGTGGTGGATTGGGAGGAAGGGAGGTGGTGGAGTTGGGGAAGTGAGGAAGGGTTGGTTTAGATGAAGGGTGGTTGTTTGAGAGAGGAATTGAAAGGGGAGGGAAGAAGCCATTGTTGGTTGGTTTATTCAGCAAGTGATGATGGAGGGGGGTTGGGGGGATAAGGTATGATATTGAATTCGTTGTTGATAGGGGGTTCCAAGTTCCAACAAAAAGAGAATATGTCCATTTGATTGTTCCACATGGACTATTTTTTGATTGCCGTTTGATTGACATGGAGTGGCCGAGTGGTGCAGGGGGGGGGGGGGGGTATAAAGTTAAAAAAAAAAAGAAATTTCATTTGATTGTTCCGTGCGTTGCGGTGCGGTTAGTTGCGGTAAATTGCGTTGAAAATAGTAAAAAGGAAGTTGCGTTGGAAATAGTATAAAGGTAGTGATAATTTGTGGTAGGTTGCGGTAACTTGCGTTGCGGATAGTTGCATTAACACATAAAAGAACGGTGCCTTAGTACGCTTCAATTTTTACATATTTCAAGCTATCAACCACTTTTTAAATTATTATAAGTGGTAGACTTATTTTGAAAATTATTCAATCTCATGAGCTTCTTCTTATATCATTGTTAAAATTATTGCTCGCAAAACTTACGTTCTCTCTCAATTCCATTTAGCTCTCCCTATCAATCTTACAATCGACTAAGTTGGAATAATATTAAAAATGTTCGACAACTAGGAATAATTTTTAAAGTGTTTGAAAACTTGGAATAATTTTTAAAGTTTTCAAAATAAGTCTACCACTTAAAATAATTTCAAAAGTGGTTGACAATTTGGAATAACAAAAGTTGAAGCCTACCAAATGAAATTTTTCCAAAAAGAAAATGATATTTCAAACTTCAAGTGATGATAATGAATTTTCTTTCTATTTTTGTTTTTATCAAGGATATTTATATTACATTATAGAAAATTAAAAGGGACAATATTAAGCAATACAGTATATGCATGTTTAGGCCTTATTTTTTTGAGTGGTAGAGGAAAGTTAGATAAAGTAAGGTTAGGAAACAAATAAAAGGTAAAGAAAATAAAATGACATTGGTTTAAGTGTTTTTTAGAGATCCGAGTAAGGTAAGGTAAGGTAAGAAAAAGATTGGATAAATATAACTTACTATTCTAAAAAATGAGACCTTAATCAAACAAAAAATGACAATATCAAGTATCAACGGATCATGACAGCTCGTTGGATTCAAATCAGACAATTTATAACCCTGTCTATGTTGATTTGAGTTATCCAATTCCTGCATCAGGTGTCCATGTTTCTCCTGGTTTGATTTCCCCCACCTTACGATTGCATTAGAATCTGCCTTCTAGACCTGAGTCGTTTGACAATGAGGAAATTTGGCCTATACAATCAGTGTCTAATTTTTCTCCTGGTCTTGAGGACTCCTTAGAAGGCTTGAAATTCGGTAGTAGAAGAAGTGGAAAGAAAAGATATTATTGAAATCAAAGTGGCAGAGACTTATGAAAACTACTCATAATCTTATATTGTGTACTGATTTATTTCTGAAATTGATTTATATTTTAGGGTTTAACATTCTCAAAAGTAATTTTGAGGATTCCTTGGAAGTTGGAATACTCGAAAGTCTTTTTTTTTGGAACATTGAATACTCAAAAGTTGATAGTAGAAGAAGTGGAAAGAAAAGACATTATTGAAATCCAATTGACAGGAGGGTTATGAAAGCTACTCATAATCCTATATTGTGTACCGATTCATTTCTGAAATTGATTTATATTTTAAAGTTTAACATTCTCAAAAGTAACTTATTTGGAAATTTTGTTTAATGTTCATAGTACACAAAAAAAAAATGGTGCACAAAAAAAAATGGTAAACCATACTCATCAAGTCTTTAGGGTGAATCAGACTTGTTTAAGTCCTTGGAATCTACTCCCTCCGTCCCAAATTAATTGACTAAATTTGGACCGTTAATTACTCACAAATTATAATGAATTACAATATCATTAGAAAGATACTTTACTAAAAATTACAATGGAGATAATTTCATCTTGTAACTCATTTGTAAGTAATTAACTGTCAAAACTTAGTCAAAATATCAATTAATTTGGGATGGAGAGAGTAACTAAAGTTGACAGTATTGACAACTATGGTTTAGAAACCACCATCACTCGACCCTGTTTTGCGCCAAAAGAGGACATGAATATAGCAAGTCGTACTGACCGACAACCTTTACCGGCCATCTCTAGACTTGCGGCCACCTTCTGGCGCTACCCTAAACCACGGGCACTAACTCGAGTTAAACCGCCGAAACTCAGCCCCAAAACTTGTGGAACCCAAGTCCACCGCAACTGCCACCCTCGCCACCGCAACCACCACCCAACCATCTTGCACAAGAGCCACCCCTTAGCCACCCCATTGCTTTGACAAACCATTGATCCTCGTTAATCAACCGCTAGTCCTTCTCTGTTTCTTCTAGGTGGGGCATGAAGAGAAAGAAAAAGGGAAGATCCCCACAATTTTTACAAATTGGAGCCTTAAACTACTCCTTAAACTTTTATGATCTCTTGTCGTATTGAGTAATCCATTGACGTCAAAAATCCTTACGTAAAACCAAATAAATTGGGCCCCAAGATCCGCCCAGCCTGCACTCCATTTCCTGGATTTTCTTTTTCCCTTGCCATTTCTCATTTTCTTGTCTTCTATTGAAGCAAGATTGGCACCAGGTAGAAGTGTTCTGCCAGTAGTTCCTTGAGGTATTCATCGTTGATCAATTTTGTTGATTTCCTTCTCCAAAGTGAATGAATCTCAACTCAATGTTCCCAACACTTCCATGTTCCATTTCTTCAAAGGGGTTTTGATTGCTTTAATGCTCTTATGTAGGAGCAGCTAGGCTAGTTGCACCCATTTATGCTTGAAAACTTCAGCACAATAGAGCCCATCTAGCCAAACTTCAAGGGTTTCGGCTTGGGATAGTCCCCACTTTTTCTGAAGTCTTGAGAATTTTTGGGAAGTGGTCAGATGTTGCCCCATCTCTACATGAAAAAAATACCAACAGCAAGAGACAAACTGAAACCTAGAACACAAAACCACCAAGTTTTTCTTCGGAAGATTTAACTGTTTGACTGTATCTATGAATGATGAAATAATATTGTAATGCACGTTCACAGTTCTAAAGTTATTCTGCAACATGACATGTGATGAAGTAATGCCCAAATCCAAGAAACCCAAGTTATAAGGCACTCTGAGAACATTATATTTCTAAAACCATATTGACAATATAAATGGGTTTGAAATCTATACATCAACAACCTCCAAACCCAGCTCAAAAGCCACAAAGCACAATAAAGAGAGTACAATCTCAAACTAGTCAGTTCATATAATTCAGAATTATTTCAAGTGAAAAAAAGAGAAAGATGCTCATTGTGGATATGTCTTGACAGTCTGCTAATTTACGTAGATTTCTTCTAGGCTTGGTGCATCCAACACACCAGCATACAGGGATCATTCGATGACTCTGCTTCAAGCATTCATATCATGTATAATGGCACAAGAAAGTACTCAAAAGTTAATTTGTGTACCAAACGAAACAGCAAATAGTAGTTTGTACCTGTTTTAGAAGCAGGGGTCAGCAAGAAACAGGAGCTCCAAAGACAAGAATCGAAAAACGACAAGAAAACCCATGATGAGTACAGCAAAGATTGGCCACACAGGCACAGGATAGATCACAGAAACTCCAGTCACAAACACTACCATGCTTCCCAAAAGGGCTGCACTCAGTAGCGGGACACTGCGATGGGTCAATCTCTTGGATTCTTCAAACCCACAACTCATAGACCATACAATGCAAAACAGGGCTGACATGGCAGAGACGAATGTGAATGTCTCGGCCAGTAAAAACACTGAAAATGCAGCCTTCTTTTCCAGAGTGGCAGCCTCTCTGCTGGGGTCATTAGCTAAGCCTACAGGAAGTGTGAATCGAGCGGCCATTGTCAGTTGTAGTAAAACAGCTGCTGCCACCACTGACAATGGCAGTCGCATGTGGGTCAAATCTTTCGTCATTGAAGGCTTCATGTACACTGGTCTTAGTGTTGGGTACTGTAGTCCAATGTAGCCGGTACACATCTCTACTCCCTGCAATTTATTACGATCAGAACCCCTGAGGTTTAATTAATTATTACATGCATGAAACTAAACCCACGATAATGATGAATGTGAGTATGTGACTATTGTAGCGGATACTATTGCCCCAAAACTAAAACCATGATATTGATGACAATAATGGGAATACTAAACAACCTACCTTATAAGCAAGGACACCCAAACAAGGCCACTAATTCTATCAATGTGGGGCAAAGTACTTCACTTTCAATATCGTACTCTAATAAGGGTTACACGTAGGGATATTAATATCCAGGTTCCGGTCATTCTGGGTCATTCTGGGTATGGCCAACTCATGCATCAGCTGAACAAAAATTGATGTTAGACACCCACACCCTGGAGCTTTTCAAGTTTTTTTCCGGGTAGGACAGTTTTTACTGGGTAGAAAAGTTCGGACAAGCATATCAAACAATAGAAATAAGAGAGTTATCGTCTCCATACCTAAAAAATGATCAGGACGAAAAGTATGATTGTCCGACAATTTTCCTGGGTTTTTTGAGAGCCCTAGACTTGCATGTAGGAAATTGTTACAAAATGTGATCATGGAACTGATGCGATTACTATGAGCTCATTATCATTTTGCTTTTCTTTATTCTTTACCCCTTTGTCATTTTCTTTTTACTCTCTTCTTCAGAGAAAAGGGGACCATACTCGATCTTTAGGAGATGAATAAGCACAAAACGCGGGAAAGCAAAAGAGAAAAAAAAAGATTCTATTGGGAAAAAAAGAAAAGCAAGCCTTTTACCAAATTGAAAGCAAAAAGACATGCAGAGATAGATAAGTGAGAAGCGTGAGGGAGGCGAAACTGAAATGACTTTGATTCAATCCTGTGTCCGCCCCTTTAGGAAACTTCCAGCGTGGTGCGAGGGCACAAATATGAAGCACTTCAGCAATAATACAAAAAAGAGGATAATGAAATCTTTCAAGGCAGCCATTATACTTTATTGAGCAACCAAAGAAGGATTGTAAATTTGTAATGCAATCAACAGCCATAAAAGAATGAAAAGGAGACATCTCAAATTTGCATATGACCCTTTGGAAGTACATTTAATTACAGTTTATACAAAATATCTTCAACACCTGACCAAAGAGCTAAATCAGAAATTTTCACAACACTAGCTTCTGAACTCTGATAATAGAAAGCAGCTGACCAGCCATTAATAAAAAGTTACAGTATTGAAACACAATCGCGACAATCTTGATTGCAATATGAATAATCTATAGTTACTTTGATCAATGCAGGCTACAAGTTCCACCAAGTTCTCTAGCTAAAATCCTATCTTATAAATTTGGTAAGTTTCTGTTGAGAGAGCCTATTTATACACTGAAAGATAGCATGAACTCCGGTTATTGAAGAACAAATGGAACAAGAGATGGGAGCAAAATTGCCATCTTGTGGACTCAAACTACCTTATGATTTTACAACTTTACACTACACACATCATACTTCATGTTCCTGTTCATATTCCGCCTGCTTTCCTAGCTGCATCTCTCCATTGATTTGCCCCCCTCTACGAAGAAAAAAAAATTATCTAAAATTGAGGATTAATGCAAAGTCTGTTTAGCCCAACCAAAAGCAAAAGAGAACAAAAGAAACAAAGAAGGGGGAGGATTGTGTTCTAAGAAAAAAAAAAACCCAAACACAATTACAAGGGCACAAAACCCGCATTAAGGTCATGTTCTTTAGTTTGGTAGGATCAGTTTATTCTTACATTACCTAACCTAACCTTACTTTACCATCTAAAAGAACAAAATTATACTTTCAAATAATTTATATTCAAAATTCTTTATTCAAGTTACAAAATTTATTTTAAAAAAAAGGTGATCCTTACCTAACTTTCCTTATCTTAGTTTAGCTTACCTTACCTAACTTAATCCTACATTCTTAAAGAACGAGATCTAAATCCCTAACTTATCGGACACCCTTAAACAACGGGACCTAAATCCCAATGCCAAAATATCAGGTCTTTTTACAACACATTCTATTCTTTTCTAATAACCAACAATCCACGCTTATGATCACAAACACTGCCAAAACTTCATGACTAAGTAGCGAATTCAAGAAGTAATAGTAGCAACAGAAGAGTGTTATGGAAAACCCTTCGAAGTGGAACAAATTAACATAAAATTGAAGTACCAAATCAAGGGTAGCTCCAAATCAAAAAACAAGAACAATATTCGACCGGAATTACCAACGAAACTACAACAATAATAAAGGGTAAACAAAGCAAGAATTTCATGTTCATCCAAGTAGAGAGATGTAGAAAGAAGAGTGTTGAGAGATAACATACCCTAAAAAGTGGTTAATTTGGCAAAGGATGAAGAAGAGACGAGTTTACAGCACGGAGAAAGATTGAAATGAAGATGAAAGAAAGTATGGGTTAGAAAAGCCAAGGACACGCGGCAAGAAAGAAGAGCCAAGCTGACACGCAGCTACCAGAACTATTGTACTAGTAGTTTGTCAAGTTATGCTCTCTGAATCATGGTTCGAATATAAGATTACAAATTTTACTTTTCATTATTCAAAATGGAATTAAAAAAATCCAACTTTACTATCATCGAATATTTGTAAGTGTGGGGATACCAAAGGGTGGAGTATGGGAGAGGTTGCCTTCGATGCTTAGATTTAATTAAGGGTGCGTTTGGTTGGTCAATAACTTCGGGGAAATGGTCAATTTTTCAGGGTTGATTTATTTTCCTCATGTTTGAATGCGGGTTGACTTTAGGAAAGTTTTCCCGATGGGCCCACCATTTTCTCCATTTTTCAAAGGAAAATTTCCCTTAGGGGGACTAAGGGAAATTTTTCCCAGGGAAATCTTTCCCATGAAAAACTTCGGATGGGAAATTTTCCTGGGGAAAAATTTCCCTGTGGTTCCTACCAAACACTCTCTTATTAGATTATTTGGCTTTGATGTACGTTGATTATGCCCTATTCTTTGAGTTGGTTTAACTATCTGATTCAATATAATCCAATTCAAATATATCTAAACTTATTCAAATCTTACATAATTTCCCAAAACAGCATCCTTCCTAAAAACATATCCAAACATATTCATAACTTGTTAAATCCAATCCAATCCAATCTAATCCATCCAAACCTGGTTTTATTTATCGAAAGAAAAGGACAAGGAGAGGGAATTGAGATAATAGATAAGATAATGGAGGGCAGTGGAGGGGAATAGGAACAAAGGGATATGATTAGATTTTGTTTTATTTTTTTTAAGAAAGGGACGTGATTAGATTTAATTTTATTTTTAAAAAAAATTGCGCAAGTTTACCTTATCTTTTGTGAAAATTATTAGGATTTTTAGATCGTAATATACTCAAAATTTGGGGTATTGGATCATAATATATCAATTTTTACTGTTGAATATTAATATAGTTGATATTTTAAAAAATTACTCGGAAGTATCCTAATATTTGGGGAAATGTTTTTTTGGTACCCCAACTTTTCAAAACTCATTTTGTGGTACCCTTAGATTTTAGGTTAGTAATTATAAGGTGTTTTTCTATCAAAATCTGATCCATTTTGTTAACTAATCGAAATACTCTTAATTGTTGAAAGAGAACGATGCTTTTGCCCTTTCGAAAGCTCGTGTTTACTATTGCATAATGCTTCTACCAAACTAGAGTCACCTCTATGATATTTCTCATTTCCATTGAGACTCAATTCCCTTTCTCTTTCCCTTCCAATCTCTATATTGCGCTTCTTCTGCTTCCTCAAATAGGGTTTCGTAGCGGACAATCAAATCTGGAAAGAAAGTTTTGATTTTTTTTGTTCATGATGTCGAATTATTGTTGACTGTGAAAAAAAAAGCAAAACCCCATTGTCGACCACCCACTACCGTCGACAATGATTAGTGAGTGTTAATTTTGTTGAGGTTCTATGTTAGTTAATCAAACGCAAAGCTTTGCTAACATTTCCCCAAGTTTCATTTCAATGGCTTCCACTGTTGTTGCTTGTGAGGGAGAGAAAAGAAGACACAGAGAAGAAGATAGAGAAACGACATTTAGCGGGGGATGGGGGCTTCTTCTTTGCAAGAGCAAATTAATAAAGTTTAGATTTTGTAACAGCCAAAGGGTATTTCAGTAAATTCAAGACCACAATCCATTTTCAGCCTAAAATCTATCCAAACTTCAACACTTTGGCCGGAAAAGGGTATTTCAGTAAGGGTATTCCAAAATGAGTTTTGAAAAATTAGGGTACCAAAAACAGTTTTTCCAAATTTTGGGTACCTTTGAATAACTTTTTTGATTATACTTATGTGATTTTAATGTACTTACCATAACTTAAGTTATGGTGAACCGATCTCAAGGATGATTTAAATGAGCTTGTATTCGTTCTGTACGGACCTCGGGATGTTTCCTCCGCTTGTCACATCATCTCTGAGACCAATTCACCACCACTCAAGTGATGGTAAGTACATTAAAATCACTTGAGTATAAATGTCGCGTATATTAGTAACCAATAGTAAATGTGAGTATATTACAATCCAATGCCTTAAAAGGTGAGTATATCATGATCCAAAAACCCAAACTATTATTAAGAAATCTTATTAAGAATCCTTACTTCCATAAATTGTTTTGAGACAAATAATACCATAAGGTGGAACTTGTGAAGAAAATGTTGAAATGGACACTAATCTGCTTTCTATATCACAGATTATAGAGTCACATCATCTTTCCAATGAGCTAAAACCATAACAAAAGGGGTTGGATGGAAGAAGAGGAGAAAGAAATGGGTTGGAGGAGAGAAAACAGAAAAGGGGAGGGTGAGGTAGACAAGTCAAAACTGACTAGGCACATAATAAAAGTCAACACACACTCCTCCACCGCCATATCAACGTGCCGCCGAGTTATTCAGTTTTGACTCGATGACGTGCTACTAGAATCTAAGAGGTTCAAAGTTCAGATTATTGAGAAACCAATGTAAAGTTCAAATCATTAAGTCTATTATGAGGTGAAGTTCAGATTATTTAAATCTAATTTCCTTTGATAACTCTACAGAGTATATAAGATAATTGAACCCATTAAAAATCTAGGGACCCGTGGACCCACCGGGTCTGATCCAGATTTTAGGTCGAGTCTGGGTTTGTGTCCAAAACATTGTGGCAGGTCCGGGTCCGCCTAATTCTCCTCACCCCCTCTAGTAATATCTCTACCCAAAAGCCGTCAAAGGAGCTAGTCTCCACAGAGCACAGCTCAAACTCTGGTGGCCATGTAACATGTTTTTTTCCACAAAGAATCTGTAACATCAGTGCCCAGGTTAACCAAAGTCGATCATAAAATTGTGTAATTAAAGGTAAAAGTAGTTCAACGTACGCAATAACCAGTCAAAGAACTATAAAACGAAGATGCTCATAATCTTGAATATGTACCTGAAGGGTATCAACTCACCTTTTGCTTCAAGGGAGGTACCATTTCATGACTTTGCTTCAAGCATACAGAATGTCGGACCAAAGTACACATACAATAAACTCACTTAAAAATTAACAGCAGACACTTATTATACCGAGTCTAAAAGGAGGGAAGGGGAATCGGTAGAAACTTCGAAGAAGAGAGTCGAAATACAACAAGGAAGAACCCACCCATGACACCTAAGACAGTCCTGAAAGACACTGGCGATACCAGCGACACTCTGGTGACAAACACTACTAAGGTGCCCAAAAGCGCCACACTCAGCAGCGGAATGCTCCTGCGGAATAATACCGCGGATTTATTGGTATCGGCACCACTCTTAGACCCCCAGATGCAAAACAAGCACGATGCAGAACACAGGAATGAGATTGCTTCGGCCAGTAGAAACAATGAAAATGCCGCCTTCTTTTCCAGAGTGGCGGCGTCTGTGCTTGAAAATCCAATGGGAAATGTGTAGCGAGCAGCGATTGTAAGTTGCAGTAAAACGGAGGCCGCGACAATGGACAAGGGCACCCTCATGTCTCCGACATCTCTCTTCACAGGAGGAGGCTTTACAAACCCGGGCTTTAGCTTTAGGTTTAATCCGACATGCCCGCAACACATCTTTGATTTTCCTGCTGCAAATTATTAGTTTGTTAAGGAAATGAAAGAATTTCCAAGTTGTGAAAAGCAAAAGAGAATGAGATAAAGTATTGAAGAAAGTGGGAAGAACAACGTTAAAAGAAGCTTGATTCGATTCTCTCTCGACCTCTTTGGGAAATTACCAGTGTGGTGCCAATGGTTGTAGGCACAGATATTTCAAAAAGCAAAAAAAAAAAAAAAAAAAGCAAAAAAAGAACCTTATTTGATTAAGCAACCGGGAAGTGGATTAGACAACCAACCTCATTTATATTTAAAAAAAAGAGAGAATATCTCAATTTATGAATATCCCATTAAAATCAGACCAAAGAATACACAGTATATATCAAAGCAATCTTAGAAGAAATAAGTAATGCAAGCACACTAGAAAAGTAATTTATACTGCAGTCCAGAGTTTGTGACTGATCAATGACAGCCAATACAAGCAAGGTCTCAAATTGTGAACGCAGACAATTTTGTATAGAAAAAGACATAGATTTAGCTCAACTCTGGTCTCTGGTTGATGGAGAATTAATTAAAGACAAAAAAAACTTCAAACAAACTTCTACCCAGAAAAGTTGGCAGAATCTTGTATTATCATAATATTAAGGGTCTCTTGCAACTGATTTCCCTAATTTTTATGAGCTGCAGACTACCAGTGGGCCTCTATCTCACCAAGATAAATTATTTGATCCAGAACATAGATCCAGATTGGAATAGAATCATCGAAAAGAAAAAGAATGGATGAGAGTAGAAACCGTGAAAATGGGGATTGATATGGTTGATCCTCGTATGTATCGGATACTTGCAGAAATGGAACTGAAACGTACTGGATATGAACAACAGATGATGTAGAGGAGAGAGACGCAGCGTAGCAGAGAGAAGAAAATGAAAAGAGCAAAAGGGCAAGCACCAACAGTGATAGAAGCAGAGGCAAAAGACACGCAGCAATGACGCACCAATTAATGGCTTAAAGCCGCCCAAAGTTTTAATATCATAACCTGATTTTCGTTTTTTTTTCAAAAGTTAATTGTTTTTTTAAAAAATATGGTTCTCTAGTACATGGGTGTTAGTTTGCCGTTGTTTTATGAAAAGTTTGTCGATTTTTTTAAGTTAATTAAATTTTATCTTTTTTTTTATATCATATCATAGAAAATTATCGTAATATATAATACTTTATTACACTTTATTATAACTCTATCCCTTCACTTTTTTCTTTCTTTTTGTTTTTTGGATAAATTGAACCACTCAACATGTTAGGAAGAAGACCCTCCTTTTTCAGATCAACCATGACAACCATCACAAGTAAATAAATCTTCCTCGTATGAGTCACATACGTATTAAATTTTATCTTAAACATTGATTTTTTTAGTGAATATAAAATTATAAAATATATTTTTAAATTTAATTTTTAAAAAATCAAAATAAATACTTTTTAAAATATATTTGTTTTCTAGGTTAAAACTTAGATTTAAGATATTTAATTTATAAAAAAAATTTATAAATTTTTTAATAAGAAAATATATTTTATAATGTTGTACTAATAAAAAATCGAATGATGAAAATAAAAATTGAAACATGTAAAGATGAAATTTATTTTCATTTATAGTTGACAATCACCGTAAATTTTAGTCACCGATAACATAATTCTAATATATAAAAATTGGAGTTTAACCATTTCCAACATTAATTAAATCTTATTTGAATTTTTAATATATATATAATGATTTGTTATATAAAATTATTATTTTAAAAATATCTTATAATAAAAAGTTATATAAAAAATTATCAATTTAAAAATATTTACATTAAATGACAAATTATATAAAATGAATTGAGTATAACACCTGTACTGTTGCACAAAATAATTTATAATTTATAAAGGATTCTAATCATCGCACTTTGCTTGCATTGATGTATGTTCCCAGGCGTGGATACGCTTGACCCGTTTCTATTTGATTTATTTATCCATCAAATAATTTAGTATTACTATGCCCATAGCGGAAAACTCCGCCATACAAAGAGTCGGCCCGGGCAACAATTTTAGCCAACAATTTCAGCCTGAAACAACGAACAGGTTGGTAACAAAGGAGCCCACAAAAGAATTTCAAACAGAGGGTTGGGTAGGAATCCCATCCAAATTTCCATGGAAAGTTTTTTATGGGAAAAATTTTCTCAGGTTTCGCTAGTAAAATGGAAAAAATGGTGGGTCCATTGTGAAATTTTTTTCAAAGTCAACCCACATTCAAACAAGAGAGAAAATAAGTCAACCTGGGAAAATAGACCATTTCTCCGGAGTTATTGACCAACCAAACGCACCCTTAGCAAATTGCAACATGCGTTTGACCAACTCCTACCCATAGCAATTTTCCAAAATGCTGAGGGAGGAAGGCTGCAGGATTTAAACCTTAAAAGGATAAGGTCTCGTTCTTTTATACGGCTGGTTGCAATGTGGTACGGTGCGGCGTGGTACAATTGTGGTGAGCTGTGGTGGATTTGGAAAAGTTGTGGTGGATTATAGTGGGTTGTGGTGAGTTTTGGTTTTAATAATTATAAATGTGTTGGAAAATATGAAATTGTGGTATTGTGGTGGATTGTGTGGGTTGTGGTGGAATATGGCAAATTGCGGTGAGGTGTGACACCGCAGCCAGCTAACCGTATAAAAGAGCAGGGCCTAAAAATAAAATGTGGACCTCTTGCCATTCAGATAAAAAATGATTGACAATTGCAACATATGTTACATGCCCCCTTTTTATTAAAAAATATAAAGAAAAAAAAAGAAAAAAAATTAGCTAGCAACTATGAGAATACTTCATTAGTCTGCTTGGAAAAAAAAATTATTGAATTTAAAAATGAAATAATGAATTTCACATTAAAAATTTTCCACCTATTAAAAATAAACATTTTCAAATTGAAAAATTAACTCTGGGCCTAAAGCACCCATCTAATTGAGGGATTTTATCCTTCGGGGGTCTAAATCACATAATAAATGTCAAAGAAAAGAAAAAACAAACTGAAAGTGAAATAATCACATAATAAATGTCAAAGAAAAGAAAAAGTGAAATGACAATATGCTAGACAAGCTACGTGAAAACCTACCCAAGCCATGAAAGATGACCAGATGGATGACAGGTAAGTGTGTGATAATCTTTCCATGACTAATTGGGGGGAAGTGTTGAATAGTAAAGGTAGCTCAGAAGAATGTAATGAGACTCATGGTAATAGTGTAGAAAATGAAGCGCGTAAATTTATATTTCTTGTTAATAATTTAGTCATGTCAATTGTTAGCTCCCCCTGGAATACTTTTGGGAGGATGCATAGAAAAAAAAATGAGACTTCACTTGAAGAATCATGCTTGAGGAGCATTATAGTTGTGTGTTTTTGTTGTTAAGAGTTCTACATTTGTTGTCTTCACTTAATTATTTTTACTGTATTTTCTAACTTTGTGTTTTCTAACTTGGTTGTTTTATAGAACTTTGATATAGACATCACAGTCTTTTATTGGGTTTGAATAATTCGACAAAAAAGGAAAACTCAACAGGGAAAAAAAATCCATATTCACAAAGTATTCATTAGATGGGGTGGGACAAGCCCCCGAGCCACACTCTCATTCCCCTCAATCATGTATCTAGCTAAGTTATGTGCCACCATGTCACCCTCCCTACAAATATGAGAAGACATTTATAGTTTGTTTGTATTGGGGGTTAAACTGTTAAAGGAGGGGAGGGGATGGTAAGAGAGGAAAATCGTCTAATTTTTCATATTTGGGAATACAATTAGATGGTGACGAGAGGGGAACACTTAACCCTCAAATGTAGAGGAATGAGGGGGAAAAGAAGAATTTTAATACTTGTCCTCCCTTGTCCTCATTAATAAACCCAAGTAAGGTTAATCTTAATCACCTCCCTTCCCTTCCCCTTGCCTCCATTATAAGGTTGTTCATAGTCTAGTTCGGATCGAAAAAGGGACTAGACCGAGGACTGGACCGAGGGAAGTTTGGTCTAGTCCTCGGTCCAAAAAAATTTGATGTTCGGTCCTCGGTCCAGTCCATGGACCGAACTGAAGTTACTAAAATTATAGGGTTTCCTTATGTATAGTCCAGTCCCGGACTGTACCGAACAAATTTCGGTCGGTCCAGTCCCGGACCGAACTTTTTTGGGTCCATTCCTCAGTCCAGCTTAGTCCTCTAGTTCGGTCTTCAGTCCATTCAGTCCAGTCCCTCTAAACTGAATCCAAACACATAGTCAAGGGGACAAAAACTATCTTTTGAAAAAATCTATCACTTGGCAAAGAACTTTTGATTATGAATGAGAAATAAAGTGCCTTACATAAAATTTTCTCATCCAATACACTCAAATAAACATGAAAAAAAGGTTCCTATCAATTTTTAAAACATTGACCAACTTTTTCAGGTAAATTTCAAATCCAAACGCTCCCAAAACACTATCCGTCTTA